>JBBMOE010000062.1:1499304-1736027 GCA_037975065.1 Chaetodon trifasciatus | reverse complement strand
AATATAAATATATCTATATATATATAATGTCAGCTTGTGAAGCATCAATGTCATTATTATTTTATTTCTCTCGTGGGAAACAATATTTAGATGTGTTTTGTTGTTCGGCAAAATGTCTTATAAAGAAAAAAAGACAAGATCAGTGGAGTTTAGTGCCAAATCCTGAAGGTACTTCCTGCCTAGCGCGTCAGTGTATTTCTTGTGAAATTATTTGATAACATGGGTATTTTATTATAAGTGTTTTGTATGGATCCCTCATATTTAAAATATAGATTTAAAAAAGAGTTTGTTAACTTGCTATTCTGTGGTCTTGTTGCCTGAAAATGTCATGTTTGCTTTTTTTCTTTGTAAAGATGTAAAAAAAATAAGTGCCCATGTGTCATATATATATCTATATACACGCACACACACACGCACACACACGCACACGCACACACACATTCTCGTGCAGACCTCACAGTTTACTTTCTTGTTGTGCATGAGAGCCCCTGAGCGCGAGAGCCTCTACAGCAACCGCTACCGCCCGCCGGCGTGCACGCACACACACACGCGGTAAAACACGAGAATCACGCACTGATATTTTTAGCCATTGTACAGCCGTGCTCTTCATCAAAGCCTTACCACGAACCTTTGCACTCCTGTTCTCTCTCTATTAGTATCTCGCGCACACACGCAAACACACACATCAGGCTTCAGCGTGTATTGTTCTGATCGCTTTCCTCGCACGCCGTCCCGCTCCTCAGCCCCAAAAAACACGGAGGTGAGAGTCATACGCGAAGCCTTATTTTCTCCAAATCCTCTTATCCCTTTTGTCGGCTTCAGAACGCTTCTCGAGTCGCAGCCGGCGCCGTTTGTCTCAGACGGCGAGGATCATTACTTTTGCGTATCACCTCAGACGAGCGCGCTGCTTTCATGATGTAAGCACAGGGCAACACTCGCTCATTCACAAACGAGCCTCGACCTTTTGAGGAAAAAGCACACGCCGCCGTCGGATAGTCAGAAGAGAGAGGTGTGACGGTCCGGAGCAGGTTTTTCTACCCGCCGCTGAACTTTTCTTTTGTTTTCTAAGTGGTTGTAAGACTTCTCCATGTGTGAGTCTTGTGGTGTAACGGGCCAAAATCGTGTTTAGATGCCAAAGTGTGTTCCTGACATTCTCATAGTCGAGCCGTTTACATGGCACAGTGTTGTCAGTCTATTCAACTGCCCCCGATACCCCTCCCTGAAAGCCTAGTTTACGCTCTGCAAAAAAAAAGGCAGCATTATTTTCTACAGAAGCTCACCAGTCGCCTTAACCAGGGAGCGTCGTACCAGTATTATAAGAGTGGAAGATGTTGTCAGTCAGTCAGTGATGTGTGCCAAGTCCAGGGTCACGTTCGTGTGCAGTTAACCTCCCGCCTGTCCAAGTCCGGGCTCCGCTCTTCCGCCATTTTCGTCCGCCGGGCCGGAGCGGAGAGGCCGACGTGGCCGTTCGTCCTCGCAGGAGAGGAGAGGAGGAAGGATGCCGCTCTCCGTCTCGGTTGTTGTCTCCCAGGCTAACCGGGGTTATTAGAAACAGGGCTGTGTGGAGAGACGTCTTATTGGACTAGCGACAGGGGAAATAAAGCGCTCGTTGGTTGAGAGGAAGGGTCACGTCCGCAGGTCCACACAGGCAAAACAACAGCCGCGGCCGAGATGAAGGCAATACAGCTTTCATTACCCTGGAAGACCGAACCCGAAACCAAACCTGATCTGGTCTCACGGAGGGAGGCGAGCAGACTTTTTCCTAAATGCAGTAAACTCATGAGCAGTGCCACAAACAGCCATAACTACCTGTACGAAAGCTGGACGAGGGGAGTCCCGGTCCAATCAGCGCCGACGGGCCGGTTTTCTGCAGGTTTCACGCCATCGCCACCTCGCCGTCGCACAACTCACGCACTCGTCGACCGTCCGTGTGATTGAAGACGCGTCGACTGTCCCGCGGGCCGCGTCGTGAAGCGCCAAATCTCGCCGAGTCCGCCGCCAAGCTTCTTGTCCTCGTTTCGGCGTCGAAGCACAAGAGGGTCGTAGACGCAGAGTTCCCGTGGAGCGGCTCGCCTCAGGGGCTGTCATCGCCGATGCTCGTTGTAATCTTTCTATCTCGTCACTGTTCACTTCTCTGTTCTCCTTCTTTCTTAATTATCTTAAGTGCTATTTATCAAACAATGAAATCTGAAAGGAAAAAAAAAAATCAAACTTGTCGTTTCTTTGCATTTTGGCTTATGTCAAGTTTTTTGAGGAAGAAATGTTTGTGTGTTCTCTCTTTCCGTGCCGTAAAAAAGAGCTCGTTGTCTGTAGGATTTATCCAGACTTTTCTTTCTCTTCGTTTGTTTTCTGGGTTTGTTTTCTTTCGATGCTCAAAAAGGTTTTCAGTAGTTTCAAAGTTATTGTCTTGAGAGAAGCCAAAGTCAATGCATTTCAGTGGATCCTGTAAGCGTGATGTATGTTTGTTTGACAACACTTCGAAATCTGTCACTGGATGGGGTTTAAAAAGTACAAAAAATGCAGGCTTTCCTATTTCTACAACTGATTGTACTTATGCATTTTGTACCAGTGGAATTTTTTATACTGGAGATTAAAGGATACAACAAAAAAATCTTAGAAAAAAAGCTGTCTGGCCTGGTGGTGTGGCCTGACCCTGACTGGTCCCCGAGTATGATTTCTAGCTGGCATCGAGGAAGTTGGCTTTTGATATAAGATTTTCTAGAAGATCTTTGGCTTTATTTCTTCTTTTTCCTCACCTTGAGTGTTGTTCTTTCTTTCTTTCTGCCTTTCTTTCTTACTTTCGTTCTTTTGTTGTTTTTTTTTTTCCCAAAAACAGAGGGTAGGCGAGTGTCAGATCTTTCATTTCTGCTTTTTAAATAGTTCTAGCGAGTTTGTCTATACAACAGCGGTAAGTTTCATTTGACTTCTGTATTGTGCCGTCTACACGATAAGACAATTATAGAAAAAGAAGGAATAGAAATATTTAGTCACCTTCAGTGGATTAATGTATTAGTTTAATAAAGAGATCAACTAATTAGAACTTTTTTGCTTTTAGCTGTTTAGATTTTTCCGGTTTCTCTGTCCTTCTCTGTGAACTAACTGTGTAGCTGAAGCAGTCAGAATTATTTTTGTAAACGTATGTTCTTGTGTGATGCAGTTTTTTGCTTCTGTCTCCTATATTAAACCATTTTTCCTAATACTTGTCTCTCTCTGTGTTGTTATGTTCCAGTGCCTGTCTGATGTTGTACTGTTCCACGACCTCTCCCTGCCATTCTCTCCTCTCCTCTTCCCTTCATGGTCTCTCTCATCCTCTCTTCGCCTCCCCGTCTTCACCTTTTTTTTTGACCACATAGTAAAGTTGACTCCATCCCCAGTGACAACTCACTATGCTGTTCTCACTAAACATAGTAAATATACATCGAAGTGTTTGTATGTATATTACTGTGTAGCCCAAGTCTCCGCGTGACAGTCCAGAAATAAGCCGTCACCCAAAAACTGACAGAAATCCTCCATGTTGAATTTCAACCGGTGAAAACGAACCAGCTGGGTCCATTTTAATTTTTTTTATCTTACAGGAATAGTTCGACATTTTTGGAAAATGCGCTTATTCGCGTTCGTACTATTTAAAGTTCCAGTGTGCAACATTCAGGAGGCTGTAATGATCATAAATATGGTTTCATTAGTGTGTAATCACCTGAAATTCGCTCAGAATTAACTCTTTATATCTATAGAGGGAGGGGGCCATGTTTCTACAGTAGCCCAGAACAGACAAACCAAATATTTACTGTAGAAAGCACCTTGTTGTCTAGATTTTCCTACATGCTGGGCTGTTCAGTTGGTTGCAGTCTGCATCTTCGCCACTAGATGTCACTAAAGCCCTCACACTGGACCTTTAAGGCCAAAAAAACTAGAACGCTGCACGCTTTCATAAAATATGTTGCCGTTAAAGGTTTGTGGTTAAAGGTTAGCATACTGTAGCTGGTGAGCTAACCACTAACATGCTAGCCAGCTAGGTACATGCTAGCGCTAGTCAAATACAATAACTCTCTAACTATTTTCTCTGTATCAGCCCAGTTAGCTCTCCTAGCTAGCGAGCTTGCTAACACTGAGCAAAGACCATCTCCTGCAAACACCTCACTGCAACAGCGGAGGTTAGATGGAAGTTATTCGTCGCTAAGCTACGTTAGCGTCCTCCATCTTAAGCTCTCCCTTCCATCAAATGTGCAGATTCACAGTTCAAAGTTTAACAGCAGAGACTCAGCGAGGAAATAACACCACGCATTCTTTGTGCTAAGCTAAGCTAAGCTAAGCTAACTGGCTGTTGCTTCATACTTGCAGTACAGACGCAAAGACGGTCTCTGTCTTCTCATCTAACCCTGCAAGAAAGTGAATTAGCGTATATCCCCAAAATGTCGAATTATACCCACAAAGTTCTGCTTTTTTCCTTCAGTTTGATCAACAAAGCTTAAATCCAGCTGAGAAACGCTCGACTTCGACGTCTCCCAGCTGCTGTGATAAAAGCTTCACTCACGCTGGAATTGGCTGATTCTTTGAATAAGAGGGCCGACTCTGATTGGGGAACAGCTAACGGTTTTCTGGCTCCTCATCGGGGATCGGCCCGAGCTGTCCGCTGTCCTGGGCGAGGCCTGTCCTCTGTATGTCCACTTTGTGTCCGATCCACTCCCGTACTGTCTCACCGTCACAACTGCATCCCCAGTAGAGAGGAAAGAGAGGTCAGAGGTCAAAGTGTTCACCTTTCATTCACAGATACGAAGGATCTGAGGTTGTAGTGCTGGCGCCACACATTGAAGGTTACCTCAGAGCCACTGGGATAGAAGAAGCCTTAAAAATGTGGACAGCACTGGCTGAATGCGCCCACAGATTCCTTCACTTTAAACCAAAGCTGCAACCTGCAACGCTCTAAATTTTTAATCTTTATTACTTCACCCGACAAATATCCACGTTGCTGTACATTATGTGCTCTCTGGCACATTATGGCATCTTTTGCTTTCATCACTGCACCAGTCCACGAAGTCTGTTATTAAATATTGATTGTGAGGTTCAGGCGAGGCATACAATAAACTGCCCTCAGCCTGTGGATCCAACCCATGGATAGATAATATTACACCTCCATTATTGTCGGCGTGTGGCCTCTAATTCCAGCACCTGTCTGCAGCTCGGGGTTTTATTCTTTCCGAGGTGTTTTTCTCTTTAATTTTTGCTCTTTGGGTTTTACTCCATCTTCTAAAAAGCAAGAGCAGCAGGAAGGGAATGTGTTAGACGGCGTGTGTGTTTGCAAGCAATAAATGCTGATTTTACACGCGCACGAACGCCTTTAAAGATTCGGCGGTCCGCCTGTGGAAAAGGTGAGTTTCTGAAGATGACCCTCCATCAGCTGCTGCCCAGGATGTTCCCAGATTCAAGGTAAGGGTCCAAACAGTCTGACACAATCTCCTAAATACACACAGATTTGACAAGAGTGGCTGTTTGAAGGCCGACTTCGCCTCCGTCAACACTTCAGTTCTTTCAATTTCACCATTTTTAAATCCGGGATGTTTCAAGGATTCAGCAAAGTTTGGTTCTGTGAGAGCTGAAAAGCCTTTGAAGCAGCTTTTAGGCCGAGTGACATCACAATGCTGCTTTCCAGACGGGTATTTGCACTCATGCTGGACACCATCGCCTCGACGATGGACATTTTTCTTAATGTAATTGCAGAAAATTAAACGTGTCCAGTAACTTTGAGCACACCACAGCTGCTACTTTTCCTATTTTGCTGATTTCTCAGAGCTGAAAACCTTAAAAAACACCCGACATGAAGCCTCTCAGTGCTTGAGTAACACATGAACAAATCGCACCATCAAAATGAGACTATTTATAGTGAGCAGACAGCAGTGATACTGGATCAATTCACCGAACACAGAGACGTTGTTTGCAGATGAAAGCAGAGGAGTTGGGGAACAGCGGTGACGCTTTCGCAGCACGTTCAGAGTAACTCGGGTCATATTGTGCAGCGGTTTGGATGCAGCTGAAACACAGCAGATGAACGCGTCACGCAGCTGATCAGCAGGTTATTTGTTAGCAGCTCGTAGCCACACAGCTAGTCTATTATTCAGAGGCAGAAAGAAGACGCCGCGGGGTCTGAGGACGCCTCAGCCTTCGATCCGTCGCGTTCCCGACGGAAAGCTGGAAGCTTCCTTCCTGAGAGGAACTCTGGGAGAAGCTGGAGAGCAGGAAGTCGGTGGTGGATGGTAGAGGGAGGATGAAAGGAAGTCAACTGAGCTAATGAAGATTAGCTGCGATGCTCCACCAGAGCGCCGAGCAGGAAGCCAGACGTCCCTGATGGCGTTAGAGAGGAGGTCAAAGGTCGCCAGAGTTTGACGTTTTTTGCAGGATAATATGGTTCAGGAGCGCAATTTCACCTGGTCACAACCACATCAAGGCCATGACAGCGACAGAGGACGCCAAGGTCATGAGCGGGACGAGCGTTCGTTCACATGAGGACACAATTCAGCCAGCGTGTTCTCACATTCTCGACCTGATCTGCAGGAATATCCACAGCAGCGCCGGTGAAATGCTGAAAATAAAGAGGAATGAAGCGGTTTGACCTCAGGATTAGACAGGTCCTGGCTCTGTCGCCGGCTGAATGGCCTCATGAATGAATCATTCAGGTGATTAGAAACTATTCAGCAGCGTCTAAGATCGAGAAGAAGAAGACGTGTTTGTTTTGATGCTGTGTCTTTGGGACAACAGCAAAGAAGAAAACTGAATTGCAGAACAATAAGTTTAACACAAAAGGCAAAAAATAAATGGAGGAAGCATTATTAGCATTAGCATTATTCTAAAATAATAAGTCACATGCAAACTCTCACGACCTGAAGACTCAACGAGCTCCTTCAGCGCTGCGTTCACTGCCCGTGCGTCCTTTTTGTTCTCGTTGCGTCGAGCTGATCATGTTATCATTAACATCTATTTCAACTTCCAAGGAGGCGAGAGCAAAACAGTTTTTTTTGTTCCACTTTTGAAACTTCTCTTTGAATCCGCCGGAGCAAATAAGACGAGCGAGAGGCTGAAATTCCAAATGAAGGCTCTCTTTGGTATGCAGGTAATTAAATTATAGTGTTGATCAAAGGGAGGCCTGGGAGAGGTTTTGTCTTTTTTGTCTTTTTCACATTTTCCCACCATTTCTCACGCGTTCCTTTGAAGCGCTGAAGTGACTCATTCCCCTTTGTTAGGCAAAATATTCAGCGAATTGTTCTGCTTATGCAATGCTTAAGCTTGTTGGCAGAGCGCTGAAGAGGCAGAGGAACATGGAGAACAGGGCTGCTGGAGGACTTCACGCGTCGCGCCGCTCAGGTCGATGAGGCGATGCTGCCATCTGGTGCTGACAAAGTCCATCCTGACGCAGAGGTTTCACTGCATTTACTCAAGTGCTGCACTGGAGCACAACTCACTCTTTTGATTTATTAAAGTAGTTTAAGTTAGTGTTACTGTATTTCTACTTCACTACATTTCAGATAAAGATTTCATCAGCAAATAAAAGTTGATGTAGTCTTACAGATTAAAGCTTCACAGCTTTTACCAGCTGCAGCATTGAAGTGATTATAAACTCATTATATAAAGCGGGACTCTCTGCATCACAAGTGCTTTAAATGTGTTTTGGATTTCAACTCTAATGAAATTTTGGATGCAGGAGTTTTACTTGTAGTACTGTGGTTTTACTACTTTTACTTAATTAAACGACCCGAGCTCTTCTTCCCCCGCTGCTTGCTTCCTTCTCTCTCCTTTATCAGCTTTTTGACCAAGTTTTGTGCAAATATTATGAAATAATCCTGTAATGTGAGATGCAGCAGTTGAAGCCAAATGAGGTTTTTGAGTTCTGGAGGAAACAGTTTCTGGACTGCATGTTGGCCTGTAGTGGACATTTACTGTGACACCACCTGCAGCATGACTGAACAACAACCACCCCTTATTTACCCAACCCCACCTGTGGGGCACTTCACTGTGTGCGTACACAGAGGAGGAAACAGGTGAGTATCAGGTGAGACACTGCAGACACTGCAGGTATGTTTGCAGTGCAGACAGGCAGCACGCCTGCATGCCGTCCAGCTGCTTCACTCGCTCGTGCTCTGAGTCAAGAACTTCAGACTTACTGCTCAAATCCTGCAAATGTTGCACAAGCACGAACATTATTACAGCACAGCATGAAGCACGACAACCCACAGATCCAGAATCCGTACGCTTAGACTCAAACCAGAGGTGGAAAGTAACTGACTACATCTACTCAAGTACTTTACTTGAGTATGTCCAATTCATGCTGCTTTATACTTTTACTGCTGCGCAGTTCAGAGGGAAATACTGTATTTTTCACTTGTTTGTCTGACAGCTACTTTGCAGATTTTACACACAAAATATGACAACAAAGCATTATGTTTTGTAGTTTATTTACTTCAAAAATATACCTGACAGCATATACAATAGTTCAAAAAAGCTCAACCTGCTACAGAAATGCTAAATGCACAGAATGCATTAATAATAATACCACAATAATACAATATATATTTCAAAAAACACTCACAGGGGGTCATTTTTTAACATTATGAGTACTTTCTGTGCATATGTATGTACTTTTACTTCAAATCAAACAGATGGAGTACTTTCACAGTCTGGTATTGATGTTTTACTTTTAAGTATACACTCTGAGTACTTCTTCCACAACGGATTTACATCAGTGCTTCATTTGTTTTTCTCTATAATATGAAATCTCATATAAACGCTGCAGCACAGGTGACATCAGCCATGTCTTCATCACATTCAGACAGTACGCACAGGTAGGTTACCCTCTTCATCATGTGTAAACAGGCCTGTCTGTGAAGTGGCCAGCGTGTTTGACCTCCTGGCCTCCTTCAGGGACCTCTGGGAAATGACACACTTCCCTCACCTTCCTCTCCACGGTGCGCCGTGGCGTCGAGCACTCGTAGGTGGAACCGATGTCGAATTTGTTGCAGACAGCAGCGCCACAATCAGCAGCTTAATAAGCCGTGAAATCAACACTCGCAGCAGGGCGAAGCCAGAATCGTGTCCCTCTCATTGCCCCCTTAACATGGTCACATGATGCATTAGGATAACAAATAGGCCGTAACGCCTGACGCTAACAAGGTAAGTGGTGCAGGTCTGCAGCGCTGTCAGATCCCGGCCTGTAAAACATCTTCCATCACCGTCCTCTGATCAGCTGCAGGCTGGAAACCCTGGACACACTGAGGCTCACTCATTCATCAGACCACACATCCACTCGAACCGCTTGTTTGTGCGCTCCACTGTTTGCTCTTCCTCACATCCCGCGTCCTTGACAACTGACGGACATGTCCAATAAATGAATGCAGCATGCTGCAAATGAATAAATCAATGGCGGACTTGGACTGAGCCTGACATTGTTGGAGAAAGTCGATACTCAGCTCAGCAACGCCGGAGCTGCTAAACCAAACTTAACTCAATTTATGAGCCTTTTTAGAGGTCTGTTTGTCTTCTTTGTTCACTTGATTTCTGCACGTCTTATTGAATCTTTGAGGGCTTTTAGGGCCACAGACACACAGAGATGCGTGTGTCCTGTGCGTTACATTGAATGTAGTGGAATTTAAACTAGACTGAAAACAGTTTGTCCACCTTTTAAAGCCAACACGAGCGATAAACACGTCCCTCACTGGACTAAAACTTATTCTACAGCAAACACAGAAGATAGAGCAGAATCTATGCAGTAGATAAATACAAGCATTTGAGCAGATTCCTCTATTTTCAGACTCTTGACGTTAAAGTTAGCCACCAAAATGAATAATTATAACACATACATTTTACAAAGGCTACAAATTGAATTGAATTGAATCATTATTTTCCCACCTGAATTGTATTTGTGGCCTTGGAGACGTCTCTTCAACAGCTTTTATGTCACACATTCATGTTGGGAAGTAAAAAAAATCTGCAAAATGTCACCAAAAACATCCCACTTCAAGTTTTTTCAAAGAATCTTCCATTAAAGGAGCCTCGTGCTGGTTTAAAGCCACTCGTAGAGCTGCAGAGTCTCTATCGTCCACACATGCAGCACACACACACACACACACACAGCTGCTGCTGCTGCTGGGTTTGTGCTGTTCTGCTGGCCGACAGTAGGTGGCGGTGATGTGCAAAGATGCACAGCTGTGTCACAGCAGAAGAGAGGAAGAAGACTGCAAGCTGGCAATGCTGGATGCAAACAATTCAGGCTTTGAAATATTCAGAAAGTCAGCTTTGTGAATGTTTCATGAGGAGGGAGTCGAGCTCGGCCTCGAGGCGCTTTGAACGATGTCATCACAAACAGGTGAGCAGGCAGAGGAGGCCGTTTGATCCCAGAGGTCACGTGTCTGTGAACGCCACACGGCCGCGTGCTGCGTCTGAAGGCATCAGGTGCGGCTCCAGTCGGCTCACTGTGCAGTCAATAACGTGGTCTGCCGGGGGGCTCCGGCAGCTCCTCTCTGTCAACAGTGCGCTCTCTAATGTACACAGAGCGGCCCCGTGCCCGGCCCTCATTATACACTCTGCCTGTGTGCTTCAGGCTCCTCGGGGCCTCCGGAGCCGCTGGAACAGAAGAGACACAAAACCACCGACTGAGCCTGAACTCAGCTGCAGAGGAAGTCTGGAGGAAGTCTGCAGGACGCTTGGACAGATTTAAGACCTGAAAGACCTTTTTCAGCAGAAATCTGCCAGAGACAGACATGTCCAGACAGTCCCAGCTCTTCCTTTCCTTTCCTTTCCTTTCCTTTCCTTTCCTTTCCTTTCCTCTTCTTTCCTTTCCTTTCCTTTCCTTTCCTTTCCTTTCTTTTGTTTTGCTTTGTTCCTGTCCTTTCCTTTCCTTTTCTTTCCTTTCCTTTCCTTTCTTTGCTTTGTTTCCTGTCCTTCCCTATCCTTTCCTATCTTTTCCTTTCCTTTCCTTTCCTTTCCTTTCCTTTCCTTTCCTTTCCTCTCCTTTCCTATCTTTTTCTGTCCTTTCCTTTCCTTTCCTTTCCTTTCCTTTCCTTTCCTTTCCTTTCCTTTCCTTTCCTTTTCTTTCCTTTCCTTTCCTTTCCTTTCCTTCTCCTGCTTCTCATGTCTTAGTTGCATGCAGATAACAGGAAGTCAAATTTAACATTTTTCTGGGCCTTTTTTTAAGCAGAAATCTGCAGCCCTGTCATGCTCGTCCTGGCTTTTTTTTTTTCTTCTTTTCTTTTCTTTTCTTTTCTTTTCTTTTCTTTTCTTTTCTTTTCTTTTCTTGTCTTTTCTTCTTCCATTATTCCTGCATGAAGCGTGTCCTCTCCCTCTGCTCCTCCTGCAGACTCTCGACGTGGAGCTCCTCCACACCTTTTCTGCCTACAGAGGTCAGTGTGAACTTACAGACTGGGAGCACCGGCGGCCTCAAGCACAGATGTACACGCTGCGGTGATGTAATACGTCATTTACAAATGAAAGCTGCGGTCACATGACAGATTAGATTACATGTTTATGCTACTGGAGAGCAGATGTATTAAAAAGGCAGCTGAATCAGCACATAAACGGTGTTTTATGAGAAAATAACTCGTGTAGTGATAACGCGCTCACCGCTGAGGCTAACACGAGACTTTCCAAACACACCCTGCGTTCACAGAAATGAAAGTGGAGGCCGTAAAAAGAAGTTACTGAGTTCATCTGAAAGATAACTGCAAATAACTGACGTCGTGTGGAGCTTTGATTTACATCAGATAGATGGAGGGCAGGTCAAGCCTGAGCGTGCCCGACAGGCTAATTCAGCTTTACATCTACTTCAGCCTGCAGCTTAGATTTTCTGTCACATTTACTGGATTATTTGACTGTTTTTTTTTTTTTTTATGTACTTCTCAGCTTTAGCTTGCATGCAGTTTGATGGCATACATGCTGGAATTAACTGTGTGACAGCCTTTCAAATGGTGAAAACTAACAAAACTATATCCTTGAGTATTGTTTTCAGTTGTTATTCTTGCAGGAAAATATGAACATTTAACATTTCTCGCAGGTTAATTGATATTATTGTTTGCTTTTTATTGGAAGATTGGAGCTTTTAGGCCTCAGATGTTTCATGGCACACTGAAAAGTCACGTGAGTTTTGTGGTTTTAGGACAGAAAAAAAAACTAAAATATATTTCTACATTTGTTTTCAGTCGTTTTCTTGGTGAACATGCAGCTCAGCCCCTTTTTAAAGCCCAGTTCTGTTTCTATATTTATTTAATCGTGCATTTATTTGATTAATTCTGTGTGTAATTCAACATTAGAGAATATATCCACTATGCTTACGCTCTAATGAACTTCTATTGGATATTTGATAGTTTTATAGTAGTATTGAAGTGATATGAGTGCAACACTTTAAGGTCCTATTTGAGCCTTTTATCTGACTGCTGGAAGCTGAGCCCATGTATTTGTTCCACATGAATTATTAAATTTATTGAAAGTGATGCATGTTGGAGAAATGCTTAAAAGAACGAAAAACTGTGTTTGCTGTTTGTTTAATGGGGATTATAACCGTGAAAGTGTGGTTGGACTCAGGATCTATATTTCTGTAAGTCTGGGCTCCAAAAACGGACATAAAGAGACAAAAACAAACATTTTTCCGGTCGTTTAGTGCGTGAGAGGGACGTCGCAGGCCGGACTGAGCGGCAGCTGCGGCAGCGGCAGCGGCGTCAGCGGCAGCGGCGGCAGCATCCACCCGGTGAGGTCAGATCAGCCCGGCGGGCGGCGCATTGCTACCTGGCTGGGATCCTGCACGGAGTTTCAGAAGTGCTCTGGACTTCCTGGTACGGGACCATGGACATTTTCCGCTCCAGTTCGGCCAGGGAAATACCTGCAGCGATGTGATCCGGGAGGACCGTCGAGTTGAGAGCAAGGTGAGGCTCCGTGAGTTTGTTCGCTCCGGCGTTGTTCGCTCGTGTTGGGGCAGATTGGGAACTTGTCGAGCTCCTGAAATGCATCTGTCAGTGGAAACGGTGGCGTTACTGCGGGGCTGAATGACGGTAGCTCATTAACGGTAGCTTTCCAAAGTGAAGCGGAACATGGCGCCGCGGCTTTTGGGACTTTGTTGGGCGCCTGTGTGAATTCATTCGAGTTGTTTCACGTTTACGAAAGAGGCTTTATTGTGTTTTATCATTGTAAAGTTTGTGCTTATTTGTATTCACCGAGGCCTACCTAGCCAAACCCACCGCTGTTGAGCTAGCAGAGTGGAACAAGCCGTCTTCCGGTATCGTCCTACAAATTAAAACTCTTATTTACAAGCGTATTGTCAAACGGGTTCGGCGCGGGATCTAGCTTGTTATTGTCGGTGTAAAGAATGCAAAATACCACCATGTTAGTAAAGGTATGAAAACAGATTCATCCCTGAAAGTATACCGTTATTGTTTACAGTTTTATTTGCTGTCTCCTCTTAGTATTATTATTAGTCAGAGTACCAGCAGGCCTATTGTCAGCAGCACAAGAGTTAACATTTAGAAGTGGTGTAACTTCAGTGAATTTCACATTAAAAGACTGTAAGACGTACTGCCAAAGTTACCAGAAGAAAGTAAATTATTATTATTTAAACATTTATTTAAAATGTAGAAATAGAGTAATTCTAAAATACCTGAATCAAAATTTGGTCTTAGTGAATAATTTCTTTGAAGTGCTAACATGGATGCGTTGAGGTGTACAGTAAAGCTAATAACTGTATCTAAATGAACTTCTGTTAGTGTGTCAATGTGAGTCTTCAGTACCCACAAAGTCTTTTATTTTCATTTTCAAGTCGCCTTAATTCCGGTAGTGTTGTGGCTGATTGTTGAAAACTTGACGCGATCGAAACCCCCAAGGCTGCCTCCCGCAACGGAATCAATGAGGCCAGTGCACCAATCACGGTCTTCGATTGGCTGCGGCCGCGAGATCTGCGGCTCCTGATTGGCTGCGAGGGCCTGTCACTCACTTTGATGAGCTCCGAGCTGCAGCTGCTGCGTCTGTAGCGTTGAAATGACTCGAGGAGCTCAGTTTTTGACATTGTAAAATAAGAAAACACGCGGACGTGAAGGTGGGCGCGTGGATGCGGGTTTTTCTGCGCTTTTCTTTGAGAAAGTTTAGCGCTGTGCGGTTTTTCCTGCCTCGCGAGAGCAGGGATAGTTACCTTGGTAGCAAGGTGCGTTAAGTTACACAGAACTAGATTGAAAACGGATATGAGGCGAAGTTATTTTCAAAATAAGAGCGTGAAACGTGTCAGTTCCATATGTTTGTGTATGTATGGAGGCTATAGAATATATGGAACAACCTCGTTATTTTACCAGTGTACATAATGAAATATCACGAATAAACCCACACGTTGTAAGAATAAATAAAAGAGCATCATTACATGTGTTCATCATGAGGCTTGTACACTTTAAATGGAGCATTTTAAGGCTTGAATGAAGAATTCAGCGTATCTGAACATTTCTAAACATCAATTTCACCAATTGACTGCTATGTGAAACACATCCAAGTCAGCAGCAATTCACATCAGGGGAATAATCCTCCCTGAAACAAAAACAAATGCTGATTTTATTGTGAAAATCACGGCAGGCGATCATGTATTTTAATGCTGCGGACTTGACAATGGTGCGTCTTTCAATCCTTCCTATCCCGCTTCAGGATAATGCGGCTTAACCAGTCAGGGGCTTTACTGTTTGAAAACACAAGGCATGCAGTGGTAGCATGTCCCCTGCTTCCTGTGAGGTGTTTTTAAGACCTGAAACCTTGTCAGGTTTGCAGGACTGGGGTGTTTGATTAAGCGGAGGGTCTTCTTCATCAAGCAAAACTACCACAAACTGACACAGTAATCACTTGTTCAATCAGAAAAGTGTGTTTTCCTCTCCTGCGGGCGCCTGTCGTCGTATCATTGTTGTCATCTTAAAGAGCTCGGGTTGCCTCTTCCTGGACGGAGCTGCGCTTGTGGGGTTCACCGCAGGCTGCCATGAAACCAGCAGCATGTCAGGATGTGTCAGGGTCAGAGTATTCGCCTTATCAGCTTTTATGTGCAGCCGTTGTGTCACTGCTGCGCTGTGGAGTCGCTTCTCTGGGATCAGGCCTTTCCAGCTCTGATGCACCTAAAAAAGTCTGAATATAAACCTCAAACATGCAATTCAAACTAAGAGCGACAAATGACCACTTCACAAACTTTTAACTCGTGTGGACGCCCTGCAGACTTCATGTTAGACCGTCACACACTGAACACATGCAGCAGGAAGTCTGCCTCTCCTAGTCTTCGGTTTTCTTCCTCATTAACTGCAAAGCTCAATATCTACAATGTGCATTTAGGTCGTGTGCACTGAAGTTAGATGCAAACCGTGGAAAGTCAGTTTGGATGCGGAAAGTACAAGAATCTGGTGGTAAAATGCAGATTTTTGTGTGTTTGTTGAGCTGACCTTCAAAATAAAAGCTCGGAGAGACGTAGCTGTAGTTCAGTATCATCGTCTTGCTCGTGGGCTCTGCGGCAGGACGAGCTGCTGCTGCAGCACGTTGGAGTTAAAGGTCTGACTCGCCGTCACGCCGCCGCCATTGTCAACGCTTGACCTTTTTACACACGGCCCCCCGCCGACTTTTAGACGGAGCCGCTGCCCCGTGTGGCATTTCAGCCTCAGAGCGACTGTTTTGCACCCTGCTGATAACTCTGAACCACAGCTATGGATTTCCCCGCACAGTCTGATTTGACTTCGTTTAAGTCTGTAATGCAACATTTGGACATCACAAGCTCACATTCACAAAGCGTAGACGTGTTTCCAGCTGCAGCTGCGCTTGTTTTTACGCTTTAAATCCTGTATTTTATCTGTCCGACGGCCGAAATGCCTCAACCTGCAGACGGAAAAGCAGCAAATCTTCACATTTAACAAGCCGATGTTTGACATGTTTCCTAATAAATGACCAAAAAGTGTTGATTTGATCAACTGACGGGCTACTCCTCCATCAGCTGCGTCAGATTGAGTGTTTCGAGTTAGTTCAGGTTCAGCTTTTCCACAGACGGCCTGTTAAATCTCTGCTCTCCGGCCTGCGGTGAACGCAGCGCTGCGTGTGCACACAGCTGCCTTACGGATCTGAGCACAATGCCCACGCTGGGTGAAAGAAACCAGAGACTGGTCTGCGGGGCCGATCGAGGCTCTGGAGGATGTGTGGCTCGGCGACAGAGAGGAAATGGAAAAGCCCCGCAGTCGTCAGGGTCAACAAGCACAAATTAGTTCATCTCCTCCTTCTGTTCTCTTTCTGTCTGTGTTAGAGCCTGTGTGTGTGTGTGTGTGTGTGTGTGTGGCGTTGAAAGGCCAGTCTGTTTACCAGGCTGCTCGGCATCAGGTGGCTTCTCGACTCAAAAGCAGGTTTTGTCTGACTGAACGTCTGTAACGTAGCAACAGAGACTTCATGGGTTTCTCTTCTCTCACCGTTTTCTGCCTTCAGACTAAATATCCGTCACACATAAACACACCTGCAGTCCAGAAACAGGTTTTAAGACGGTTTGACAAGAACTGCAGCAGCAGCTTGTGGTTCTAGAACTGTTGGAAGGTGCAAGCTAAGCTAAGCTAAGCTAAGCTAAGCTAGGCTAACTGGCTCGGCTGGAGCTTTGCAGCTGCTGTGCAGACACTAAAGTGGTCTTGATGCTCTTATCTGACTCTGGGCAAGAAAGTGAATGAGTGCATTTCAAAAAAATGTCAGACTGCTCCTTTAAACAGCCTTTAAGAGTCTCTCGTGTCGCTTTGTGAAACCTGCAGATCCCTGAACCTGCAGGTCAGCCGGCGTCCGATAAGGATTTCAGCACAGAGCAGCAGAATTCACCCGGCTTCACGAGGCAGGCAGCCCACCCACATACCAGATGTAGTCTACCAACACACACACACACAGACGCACACACACACACACGGGGCCTCCACATTCCCTCACTGCCGTCCAGGCCTTGGCACCGAGGTGCTGCCGCTGCCCGTCTTTATTGGCCGCTGATCCCCGCTGGCTCAGCGCGCCGCTCTCTCTTTTAATGCCCGGCTTCAGAGCGGCAACACAACACACCACCAGATGCTGAGCCGCCCTCTGGCCTGTGTGTGTGAGTGTGTGTGTGCGTGTGCATTGGCTCCTGACCCTGCATCAGATGTAACTAACCTCCCGTCCAACAAACAGGCCGCCGTTTGGCCGGCGTGGGCTCATGAAGGCGATGCAGATGGTTTTGGCTGAATGTTTGTGTCAGTGGGTAGTTAAAGCGCCGCGGAGAGGTCTGACCAGCGTGAGGTTACGTGGTTACTCGTTAACACGCCGTCGCAGTGGCTGCTGGGCTGTTTACAGCTCAGAGCAGAAGAGGCTCGCCGCTCGAGCGGCGCTGCGGTTTGATGGATTCGCCTTTTTGAACGTCGGTGTTTACGACGGCTGCGGCCGGAGCTCAGGAACGCCTGGAAGGAGCTGCTTCACGTGTGGCACAAACGTTCACTCGGACTGGAGGATGAAAGGATTAAATTTTGGTGCTCTAAGGTCAAAGGTCAAGGTGAGCTCAGCTGGTGACTCGCCTGGTCGACGGAGGCATAAAAGTCCAGTTTAAGCTGCCAAAAACAAGTTCTTCTTCACTATTAGTCATCGTCTCACAGTCTCACTTCGGTGCCAAGGTATTCTAAGATATTAAGTTTTATTGCACTGAGGATGAAGATCATAATATCTGGAGTTAAATATTGGATCAGTTGAGACGCCTTGAAGGCTTTGGAGAGTCCAAACGTGCTTTTACAGCTCTGATGGAGCCTGAACGCCACCTGATGAGCACCAAGCGGTGACGCAGAGTTAGCGTTTAGCTGGAGGACAGAGCGATGACGAGGTGGAGGACGACTCCACGCCGGCGCCAACGTTTGCTAACCAGGCCTCTGTCTCAGCTCAAGCCTTCACATCGACGGCGTTGTTGTGGGGAGCACAAAATGCAGGTTTCACGAGCTCCTGCTCGATTGGCTGCTGCACAGCAGCTCCGCTGGTTTCAGGCTTAATAACTGGCTGGTGGACATATGGTGCGTCTAATCCCAGGTCACAGCCTCGCAGCTAATAGGGTTTTTCACCGGCGCCCTCGAGTGTTATAAAGTCCTCAAACCTTCACACATTCTGCTCTCAGATCTGTTTGCTGGCTGTTGCTGTTTTTACTAATCACATTGAAATCTGTCTTATTTATTCATGAAGCAGGAAGATTTTCTACTTCCTGCTTTTTAAAAGTCAGGATTTCCCCTTCATGGTTCATTGTTAAACTGAGTTGTGGACGTTTGAAGACATTACTTTGGGTTTTGGAGAATGATTTCTGTCAATTTATTAAGTAAAAGATTAAAAAAACGCTGCTAAAAAGACTCATTGATGATGATGTCTGCAGCCGCAGTCAAACCGCAGCTGCGCTTTAACTCCGCTGAAGAGTTTTCAAAGAGCCTGAAACAAACCGTGAGCTCAGCGTGGACGGTAACGGCGGAGAGGACGGCGCCCGTGGGGCAGCGTCAGCTCTCTCTCCACCTTTATGTGGATGCTTCTCTGCACAGATCGCCGCTCTGCTGCTGGTTCGTCATTCCTGCTGCTGCAGACGCGTTCTGCTGACCGCTGCTGGTTTTACTCGCAGCCCGGGAGGATATTGGATCCTCCAGCATCTGGAGGCGCAGGGGGGGACTTAATTTCTACATCACCTGCATCATTTCCTCCCTCCACCTTCCTTCCCGCCCCTTCCTCCCTCCCCATCCAGCAGGCATCTGCAGAGCGATCAAATTACCCATTATTACCGCATACAATCACCAGATTACACTTATTTAGTCCAATGGCTGGGCTTGTTTGGATGCACACACACACACACGCACATGCACGCACACACGCATACAGACACACACACACACACACACACACACACACACACACACCAACAAAAGACAAAAGACTCTTCATTCACCTGACGTTTATATCCCAGTGAAGACGTTAATGAGCAGCTCGCAATCAGCTGTGTGTGTGTGTGTGTGTGTGTGTGCGTGTGTGTGTGTGTGTGTATAATTGATCGTTTTGTCTGTTCAGTGTGAGAAAACAGTGAAAAGTGTTGCTGAAGCGAAGGACGATGACGTCACTGATGGGTTGCTGATCCACAGACGTTCGACGCTGGAATCAGCAGTTTGTTTGTTTTTTTCAGTGTTTTTGTGCAGAGGTGGTTTCATGTGTCTCTGTGTTTCCTCCTCAGGTCATGAGTGCCTCTAGGAAAGACCCAGCGGAGAATAACCTCACCTGTCCAAAGCCCCGCCCTACCCGGGCCTCACCCTGCCCCCCACCCCTGGACTCCCACCATGAGTAAGCTGATTCTTCGTGTCTCTCCTTGCTTTGTCGTTGTGATGCGTCCATTGTGCGTTGCTGTGTGCCTCTGTAGTGCGATTCTCGTCCCAGACACCTGTGCTGTACCTGTTCTCTTCATATCAGGAAGCGTGAAACACCTCGAACACACTCGAGCACACCGCAGCCTTTGTGAAGCGTCTGAAGTTGTGTTTCTTAACCGTCAAACTGCAGATTTTTGGCTTGTTGGAACCATGAAAATCGATATTTGTGCAAAGAGGTGGAATTGTGGGTGGCGCTGACAGCCACCGTGGCTTACTGCGATTGGCTGAGACACAGGGAAAGCCCCTCCTTAGACCCTAACATCTAATATGAGCGTTTACTGATATCAGTAAATGTGAGCAGGTAATCTCAGAGGAGGACACTTTGGACGCTCCTGCAGAAATCACTGTTCACGTATGAGAAGGTGGAGCAGGACTGTGCTGGATCTCTGCACCTTCAGCCTGCTCCTCCCTGACGGCACAAACACATGACACAGCGGAGCAAGTGCTGCAACCCTCTCCACTTCATCGCTCATCAATCACGCTGCAAAGCACGATGGGAGGGCAAATGTTGCGAGATGTGCACTCCATCAGCGCCGTGTGCCGCGTGTGTGCGCTACGGCATAAAGGCATGGCCTCACATGTCGGCTCGGTGTGACTCATCCAGGCTGCGGCGTGTTCTCTGAAACGCCTCGAACATTCATACATGTGCACACGTCACACACACACTCACACACACACACACACTCTGCAGCAGAGCAGCTGATCATTTGCTCCATCAGGGGGTGTGTCCTGTGTCCTGTGTCCATTTTTCTAAGACCTGACATGTAAATACATGCAGTCCCATGTTAATACTCATAAAATCAGCTTTAACGTAAAGATTAATTATAATTTGCTTGAAATCCTTCATTTGCAGAAAGATTTTTGTTAAGTAAATGATAACATTGAGTCATTGTTGAGCCGTATCTGAGCCGTGTGGATAAAATCTTCCGTCATGCGTTGATGTAAAGCCTGTTTTGAGACATTGAACGCATCGTATAACTCTGCTGTGTGGCGTTCACAGAAAAGCTCCTCGTGGCTTTACTCAGACCAGCCCGCAGCAGAACGAAGGCAGATGTTTGGCACCTGGTGGCAGTGATATTCTGAGTTTTCTGCATCAGGAAAAGTGGATTTTAAAATCTCGTTTTGCTGCCGGCGCCTTAATGAATGAGCGCCGTGGGTGCAGCGAGGGGAAGTGGAGACGAATGGTTTTCATCAGCTGATCTGACGTGAGAACAGTCCTCAACTCAATTTGGCTCATTTGTAATATTTATTAAACCGACTTCTGTGCAGAGCAAATGATAACTGAGTCAGAAATGCGTCTTAATGAGCCAAACGAGACGTCTTTAATCTCTTTCTGTGCCTTTTTTTACCGTCTGCTGCTTCAGAAGTGTCCGAATCTGACACCATGTGTGCAGGTGGAAAGCAGCTAGTCTCAATAATAGCTGAGTGTTGTGTGTTGGCACATAGTTCAGCTGTGTGAAGCAGAAAGATGGTTTTGCTGTTTGATATCAGGCCTCCACATTCGGCGCTCCACCCTGTCAGACCTCCTTGTTGTTTAGCTCACTTCACAGATAAGGACTGAAAGGGAGCCAGCCGAGTTAACTCGCTCCGCGCCGCAGAGCTCGCCGTGCAGAGCTGTGAGGCTGTGGATCTGTGTACCGGGGGTGGGGGGGGACTGGGTTACCGGGGCAACCCAGCGCATGTGAGGCGTTTACTGGAAGGCGATTGGATTAAGCTGACGCTGCTGAAGGGGAGCGCTGAGAGGTTTAACCCGATTACTGCCTTTTCTTTTGCACGCTCCACCAGCCATACACACAAACAGGTGTGTGTGTGTGTGTGTGTGTGTGTGTGTGAGTGAGTGTGTGTGTGTGTGTGTGTATGTATCAGGGGGGTTAGGTGGTTGATCTGATTGATTGTGAGTGATGAAAATGGAGGGAAGCGTGATTGATGAGTCGTGTAACAGCGGGAAAAGCCCACCAGCAGGTTGGTGGTTTATGTGCTTCTTTCAAAGTGTGTGTTTGTGTGTGTGTGTGTGTGTGTGTGTGCTTCAAAGGCCTTGGTGCTTTTGATACATGAAATCAATACATTGTTGTGTTGAAAGAATGGCAAAAAGAAAAGTGGTGAAAATGCTGGAAAAATGTGCCGCTCTTTGTAAAACCTGCAGCTAAAAGTGCTAAAAGTCAAATCAAAAATCAAATCAAACATCATCAACATGAACTAAATCAGAACAAGTAACAAAACATGAAAAAGATGCAAAAACAGTCAACAGAAGTCATTAAAAAGTCTTCTGGCAGCGTAATCTCCTCAGAAACAGCTGAAATGGATCAAAATGGCCTGAAAATAATCAGATGAAACCTCGGCGTGCTGGTCGGCGTGCTGATCCACGTGCTGGTCGGCGTGCTGGTCGGCGTGCTGATCGGCGTCCTGGTGGGCTTGCTGATCGGCGTGCTGGTCGGCGTGCTGGTCGTTGTCAGCGTGCTGACGTGACCTGAACGCTCCTCGTCAGAGAGAAAACCTTTCATGATTTATCTCAACCTTTGATGGACTCGCTCTCTCGCCTGGAGATGGTTGACAATGTTGATATCCTGAGCTAATTACCTTAATTACCCCCCGACAACACACACACACACACACACACACACACACACACACACACACACAGAGCCGGCAGCCCGGGGCAGGGCGGGGTCAGCTTCCTCTAACGAGTCTGTTAACGAGGATGGATGGCTTCCTCTGGATGGTCTGAATTTAGAGGAAAAGGAGAAAACGGGTAGAAAGAGACACAGAGGAAAGAACTGTTGCTGTTGCTGGGGGGTTTCTCAAAGTGCGGTCTGGGGTCCTTCAGGGGTCCCGGAGGGTCTGCAGGTCTGCAGCAAAGTGAGAAATAGCAGAAGAAGCCGCTGGGAGTTTCAGGCTGGTGTGAAGCAGCTGAGACCTCCTGAAACTCCGGCGAGGTTTGTCTGTGGTGCAGACTCGAAGCGTGAACGTGTGATTTTAGCATGAACTCAATGCTACAATGCTAAATCTTCACATGCTAATCATGCTAACTGTCAAAGAAGACATCTGAACACCAGAGGTGACCCCCAAGTCGACTCTGAGAGGCTCATGGGTGTGTTTGGTTTGGAATGTGGTGAATTTACAGATCAGTGCTTTTATTTTGGAGTATTTTTCCCACTTCCTCGTAAACAGAGGCGGCTGCTGAACCTCTGCCATGTTTACTTGTTTGGCTGTAAAGCGTTTAGCAGCTTGAATGAGCCTGAACTTTTGCTGCAGCTGCTTTAAAGGAGTTTTAAATCTCGGTTTTTAAGCCGAACTGCTGCCAGTCGTCCTGTCCTTATTTTAGTTTCTTTGTGTTAAATAACATTGAGGACAAGCGGTCGACGATATCTCCTCACAGGATGGAAAAATGTGGACTCTGAGGCTCAAACATGTATGAATCAATATGTAAAAATATGTAAAAATATGCACATTATACTACAATATAAATCAACCACAAATAATAGACAATATATAGATGTAAACTGTTTGTATTATACTACAATAAACAGCAGCCTTCTCCACAGAAACACATTCTACAGTAAGTAACAAGAATACAAGAAGAAGAAGAACATTATGTCTGCTAATAACACGCTGCAGCGCGGCGGCTCCCGGCTCATCCCCGCAGACCAGCTGAGCGATAACCGCGGAGGAAGAGGAGATTGACGACGAGCGAGGAAGAGACGAGCGCGCTGTGAGGTTTTATTGGTGCTGTATAAACCGCCTGTTCGTCAAAGGAGGATAGTGGTTCTGCAAAGACGGTTCAGTGTGTCATCCACAGGCGTGAAGAGGAAGAAGCCCGAATGTAGATAACAACTTCCTGTTTAGATTCAGTCTCTTCCTGCGGACGCCTCACCGATCAATAAATGAAGTTCATTAAAAGCAATAAGGCTTTTCTTAAAGGGACAGTCACGTTAAAATGGCTTCACAAGGCTTTTTTTTGCAGAAATTAAAACTGTTTTTGTCATTATGATGCCTTCAGTGTCAGTCAGAAATTTCAAAATTGCCCTCGACTGCAACAGTTCTTCATCTTATCTGTATCGCTGCCAGCCTGTTTCTAGACGACAAACCTCCCTAAAATGAGCTTTTTCTTGCTCCGTGTTGTTGTGACGCCAAGATGCTTGATGACCTTTGACCTCACCAGTAGCAGGTTTAGAGGAGCGCTTTAAAGCAGCATGATGGTGCATGCATGGATGGCTGGCTTCAATCTGTTCACCTGCCCTTCACACACACACGCACACACACACACACACTCCTTCACATCTCCCTGTCAGAGAAGACTGATGTCATTGGGTGGCCTGCTGGGCACAGTGTCTGGGTGTGGTGCAGGGTAATTACCTCTTCAAAGCCTCATCTGGCCTCCATCTGCTGGACTCTAGCACGGTTAGCTTAGCCACGGCTAACCGTCCCGCTGGACCTGTGATATCTATTAAAAGTCGGCTTAGCGCGCAGGTTCCTCCTGGTTCACAGTCGCATGCTTTCACACCTGGAAGCTGCTCAACGCAAACACACACTTCCTATAGTTAGCCACAGAGCAGCTCTGTTGGAGACGTCCGCCTGAGCACACAAGACACCTCGGAGACGGTTATTAACTCGACCACATTTTCCAAGCCGCAGATCCTTGTGAACACGGCCTGGAAGCTACTGATTCCCACAATCACAGAGGGTGGATGACAGCTAGCGGTGCTAATGTCTCCCTGCGCTGCATGTCGTTCTCCGCCCAGACGTTGCCGTTCCAAATAGCTCTTAGCGGGTGTTCGGCCTGAAAATAGCACCGTGCTAAAGCGCTGCTTTGGTGGAGGCGCTCCTCCCGGTGCCTCCTATTTCAATGAAGGAGTACTTCATGTAGAAGTAGATTCACATAGAATACTTCAACACACAGATGCTGTAATTTATGTACAAGAGCAAGCAGCTGTTAGCTTCAGGTGTACATGGCTCACAGTGCTCACAAGTACATCATTAATATAAACGAGGAGCTGTGTCATTTTTCATGCAGTATTAAAGCAAAAGTTTGACATTTTTTTGAGGAATGTCAGACGAGAAATTTGATATCCCTGTCTGTCTGTTGAATATGAGGCCGGTTAGCTTAGCTTAGCACAGGACTGGAAGCAGTGGGTGATAAATGAGATACAAGCCGTTTCCCCTTGCTTGTCCGTGCTAAGCTAAGCTAAGCTAAGCTAAGCTAACCAGCAGCCAGGCTGTAGCTTGTATTTGACGGGCTGAACATTTTGTTGCAGGCGCCTTTTCTGTTTGAGTTTGGAAGCCATAGCTGCATCCACAAAGCAGCAGAGGTGTTGTGATGGAGTCCCTCTGAACGTCACAGTTGAAGTTTTTGTTCTGTGTTTGCTCACATTCCTGACAGCACTTGAAGGCAGCATTCGTGGTTGTCTTCCCCGTTAAACCTTTAAGCCGTGAGGCGCTGATGACACACCTCCTGGTGTGAAATGTGCCTTCTTGCTTCACCCAGTCTGCGGATTTCTGAATCTCTCTGCCCACAGAACGACTCGAGGCTCGTTTCTAGAAAGCTTGTTTGTTCGGAAAGCACCTGAGGAGAGAGCGCCGTTTGGGTTTGATGTCGTTCCACAGGTCGGGCAGGTTTATTAGCCCGCTGCGCTTCCTCCACTTCAAGGACTCGTCACCCCGAGCGTGCTGTGAATGTGAACTTGAATAGAGGTTAAGGATTAAAGTTAGTCCAGATTTTACACCAGATGACGTGCTGTTTTCATTAATGCCGCTGTGTCAGATCCACATCTAAGCTCTCCCACAGGAAGGAAATGAGGCAGCGCTGTGGTGGTGGAGGCTGTCTCTGCTGTGACATTCACACCGGAGACGCTGCGTTTTCCCTGCTGCAGCAAAGTGGTCATCAAGTCTGTGATGATCGCTCCCAGGAAGTGATTTTTCCCTCATTTTAACCCACAATTTATTTCACTCACTGCTTTATCAGCACGATACAAGGATGGAGGGAGGTTCACGGCTCTGTGAACACATGATTGGATGAAGGAGACACTTCAGAAAGCTGTTGTCAGTAAAAACAGTTTGTTTGCAGATGATTTCCGGCTCGTTTTGAACTCTGGGTCGAATGATGCAGAAGCTTGGCTCAGTTCGGCTCTTGGATTGCTCGAGGTTGAATGACTAACCGGTGCCAGAACTGATCTGAAATCAGCTCTCTCAGTCTGGATGCGATGCTGTGTTTGTGTGCATCCATTAATGAACTTTCACAGAAACATAACTTCTCCTTCTGTCGCTCTGATTTACAGATTTTATCAAACTGGGACTTTTTCACCTGAAGGCGGTTCACGCTCATTCCTCTGCCGTTCGCCTCCACCATCTCTCTCACCTCACTCCACTTCACAGTCCTCTCCGTCCCCCCGTCTCTTTATTTTTCCACACTGTTCGGCCTCCCTGTTTTATTTCAGTCCTCGTCAGTGTGTGTTCCCTGACGTTTGAAGGTTAGCGAGTGTGTGTGTGTGATGCGATGGGATGCCAGTCGTGTGCTGGAATGCAGTTCTTCCTCCCTCCCTCTCAGCATTTTCTGTCCTTTCCTTGCAGAGTTGAATGATGGTCGGATGTCATGTCTGTGGTGACAGAGAGGCTCTGTGTGTGTGTGTGTGTGTGTGTGTGTGTGTGTGTGTGTGTGTGTGTGTGTGTGTTGAGTTATGGAGGGGGGTTACAGGAAGGAAGCCTTGCTGGAATATGATTACATCTCCCAGTAAACAGGGCAGCAGTAGGAAATGGATCCTCAGACCTCGTCCTCAGGGCATCAGCCTCCACACACTGAAGCCACCAGTGAGACATTTAATGACTAATGTTACTGAGACGCGCACACACACACACACACACGTGCACACACACAGGTGGATCACATACCTGAATACATCCTCACCCCCTCATAACATGCTTGACATAACTTGCTTATTTGTCAGGTTTTCCACAGATGAGACCTTCCTTTAAAGCTCGATCTGGTCCAGTCAGGTTTGATGAGGTGCAGGTCAAGTTTGGTGGCTCTGTGGCAAAACCTCAAACCAGAAGGACTCTGATGGGATGTTTTGTTGGCGTTTGTGCATCTATTTAAGAGAGAAATGTTGTCTTCACATTTGAAAGGCAATAAGATCCTTGTTGGGATCTTTGAGTGTTAAAGACGCAGTGAAATGTCACTTCCTGGAAAACTGTGAATCTTTAACGATGACCTCATCCTGCACCAATGGGTGTGAACTAGGGCTGTTCCTAATGACTAATTCCCCTCATGTTTAAAAGTTTAAACTTAGACTAATTGAGAAGTCTAAAATTGATAAAACACTCAGAAATCAGGCAAAATTGAGCACAATTCAGCAATTTTAATAATATTAATTTAAGGTTAAACGTTGTCTGAATATATATTTTTCTTTATATGCTACACATAGTCTGTCGTTCTGCTCCTCCAGTCCAGTAGGTGGCGGTAAAACTTCATGGCCAAAGTGGATATTAAGCAAACGGCTTGTTTTAGCACTCTGGAGCTGGTTATGCTAAAGCTAATGTTGCTAGCTGTTACGCCAGCATCTAAAAAGCTAAATTAACCCTCCAGTGATGCCTCGATTGATTTCTTTTTCCCGTCATTTTTTCCTCAGATGCTGTCACGTATGAAAAGTGAATTATTAAAGCAGGATTTGTATGGAAGTGAAGGTTATTGATCCATGTGAAAAGTTGATCACTGTTAGCGGTTTCCACTGACAGAAATTTTACCGGCTAGCATTTCTGGAGCGTGGCAACATGTAACGGACTAGCGCTTGTTCTGGTTTCCTCGTTGTGCCCACGACCTGTAAAGGTACCTGGAACATGGATTCAGTACAGAACAATAAAGCAGAACCTGCAACAATTAACTGATATACATTTAGTTTCTACTATTTATGCTTCACCTAAAAATCCAGTTTGAACATGAAGCTGCGTCTCATGAAGAGTCCGCTCCACAGCGTCTTACGAGCAAAGATAGATTTCAGTGAACTTCGAATAGTCCTTTCAAACAGACCAGTGCCTCTATGCAAAGTGTGCAGTTTCAGGCCTTTAATAATGGATTTTTGATAGGCGGGATGGATTTCTCTGGGTGATTGGAGCGTGGAGGAGTTTTCATACCGTTTTTATTGCTCGTGCCGCCTCTGGCTGCAGCTGAAAAAGGTTTGCAGAGCCACCTGGTTGCTTCACTGCTGCCGGGCAGCTTCTCCACACCGCTGCGCTTTTATCAAGTTTCCCAGCTACATTACGCAGGCTGGACCTTGGGGTTCATCAGAGGGTCGGTGTGGCTTTTATTTGCTCTTGACAAAATGCCAGCAGACCACATATAAGTTTGTTTGAGGGGCCGGAGCCTGATTTGACCGTGAAGCACGATTTCACTTCAGAAATGCTGTTAAATGGTGTTTTCCCTGATGATATAACCGCAGAAACAAAGATTTCCAAAGAGCAGAAGCTGCTCTGTGCTGCTGCAGACTCCAGTTTGCAAACACATGAAGAAGAAAGAAGAGCTCTTTGGATACATACTGCATAATATTATCTACAAGGACATTTTCAGCTCAGGTAATTGCAGCAGGAGAATTTGATAGCGAGTCACACAAGTGTTTCCCTCTTTCCCGTAGCTCACACACACACACACACACTCACTGAAATTATGACATGGCCTCTTGGTGTTCAGCTGCCACGGCAAGCCGAGCAGAGATGCTGCAAATCACTGGAAAAATGAATTCTTACTTAATTCAATGACTAATCCGCTAACTGTTGCTTTTGCTACGATTCATGCTAACGGTGATTTACTGGTGTTAGCGCTCCTACTGCTACGAGCTAACTTTTCTTACTGGAGGCTTGTGGGTAATGTTAGCTAGAGCTGGAAGCTGTCTATTGTTGCGACATGCTGAAACCATTATTTACTAAATAATTCCATTATTTTCATGCTAGTTCTGCTATTTGTTAGCACTGTAAATGTCCAGATTAGCTGATGTGTTTACTGCTTCCTGGCTGTGAGTGCTAATGCATAACTCTTCTACACAGGCTAGGCTAACCGCGCTAGCATGGTTAAGCTAACAGACGACTATAAAATAATGCCAGAGCTGTGGTTCTGCGTTTTCAGTTAAACAAGAAAAACAATCATATTTTGTCTTTTAATTTATTTTGAACAATGCTAACCACAAGCAGTTGCACTACTGCTGTTTTGCTAACTTGCTAGCTTCTTGATCTTATCTGGGTAAGCTAGCTATCGTTTCTCACTGGAAAAAGGCTATTAAAGTGTGTTTTGCTAGTTTTTAAACCTGTTAATTTACCTCCAGCATGTAACACAAATGCTAAGACATACATGGACTGTAGTTAGACCAGGTCTTTGGTTTATAGTGCGTACCAAGCAGAAACAAGCACCGTATGTCCAAACCGAATGTAGCATGAGTACCCGAACTTTTATTCTGCCATTGTTCTTCGTGCTCGAGTGGTCTCGTTCACAAGAAACACACACACGTAACACACAAACCTGCCAAAACATGATTCAGCCGTCAGGTCATTATGACCAACAGACTATCTTATCAGCTCTCAAGAAACCACATTCGTAACCTCCCGAGTCCACTTACAGTAAACAAGTGACTGGAGAGAAACCACACACACACACACACACACACATGCACACACACACACGCACAGCAGCCAGTGACAAACATCTCACCGCCCGTCAACCCGTGATAAACGACTCACGCCCTATCGACCAATGTCAAGAGGGATACACCTGATCGACTGTGTGATGTATGAACGCGTGCGTGTGCGTGTGTGTGAGAGCGCGAGGCCGCAAGGGCGAGCGCGGGGGCATTGTGGGTAATATTTGTTGACTCCCACACTCTTGCCGCAGTCACCCGGGCTGTGTCGTCATAGGTCTTCGGCGGTCTGCCTCTGTGTGCGTCAAACCCCCGCTCCTCTGCTGTTTACTTTACTGTCGGCTTGTAAACAATACCGCACACACACACACACACACACACACACACACACACACACACACACACACACTCGCTCTCTCTCTCCATAGAGGCTCTTGAATGTGCCACCTCTGTGGTAAACATCATGGCTGTTTGCTGTGAGGCCGGGTCACGCAGGCCTGGGAGAGGTTAGCTGAGGGAGTCGCAGTCGTTCTGCTTTATTGGCCTTTGATTTATCGGCCTTTGGTGAAGGCCGTGTTTGGAGCCTTTTACTCTTTTATTTATTTTCTGTTTATCTTGCCTTTCAGATCTCGGTAGGAAGGAAATATCTGAAACCACATTCGAGATGGACTTTATGTAAACCAGATATTCACTTCATTGCCGTGAATGAGTAAGAAAACAAGCAAATATTCTGATTTTTGAAGACGGGACGAGTATGTTTTTGGCATTTTTGCTTTGAAAATGAATTATTTATTAACTTAATTATGCTGTGACAAGACACTGAGCCCCAAAGAGTTGCTGTTGGTCATGCCTGCGATGTGCATGGTGTGTGTGGATGTGTACAAATGGGTGAAAAAGAGGCACTGTAATTCTACTACTGCTGCTTTTCTGCCATATATCTGCAGCCCTGAGGGGGCTGTATGGCGTTCAGCCGTAAAGGCGTCTGAGACAAATTTGTGTTTGGGGCTTTTACAAATACAATTGATCAGACTTGACCTTACTTATTTCCTCCTTTACAAGACGAGTGGCAGGCTCTATTGAAATTTAGCATGTTTTTATGGCTATTTTAAGACGCATTTGATTGCCATCGGCTGTTATGAAGGCAAACTGCTGTTTGGATTGATGACTTTATTCAGCTTGACTGCTCCTTCAGTAACAGACGGCTGCATCCATTGTGTGAGAAAGAACGCTACGACAAGTCCTTCATCCCAACAGCTGTCACGCTGCTAACTCCATTTAATGCAGCTCTGTGTTCATGCTGTTTTTCCCATTTCTACATCATAAACACACTGTTATATATGCTAATATATGCTCGTGTTTCCATTAGTATTTTTATGACATCCTCCATCCTGACACTCTTCAAATAAAACTCCAAGCCTCAGGAGGTGGAAGGGCACCTCCTCCAGGATGGGCAGAAGGAGCAATAGTAAAGTTTAAGTGAGAGTATCAGGTCAAAATGAAGTACAAATGTTAAGTTATGAAAGAGCGGTTTGCCGCTGACCTCGTGAAAGTGCCGCATGTGAGCGTCTGACTTGTGTTTTACAAATCCTGGTTTGTAGTTTATGGGCCAGCGCAACCCAAACCAAACCGCATGCAAAAATGCAGCAAATTAAACTGAACCAATGCGGCTCAAAGCAGACAAAACACACAAAGCTGGAGAGCATGGAAAATATTTTCTATTCAGCGAGGCCAAGCTTTGGTTTGAGTTTGCTTTTTAATAAATATGTTTATCATCAGCCAGGCTTGTGGACAAGAGTAGTAACAACGTCTGAAAACTCATGATTTAATCAGGCATGTTTGCTTTAAATGACTCGTTTTGGGTAGTTTTTTCATAGCACATCTCAGTGAACAGCTTTTAGAGGCAGTGACGTGAATAAAGCCGGACAGGTGGTGCTGGAAAATTTCACAACACGCCATGAAAGCAGCCGTGAAGGACACTGGGACTCAAAAAGCTGCACACTTCAAACAGGAAATGACACGGGGAGGGCAAACAGGAAGTGTGAGGCAGAGCGGTGATGTTGTTCCACTGTGTTTTCTTTCCCGTCCGTTCCCATTCCCTCGCTCGCCGTGGCACGGCGCCAGGCCGAGAGAGGAAGGAGAGGGGAGGACGTTCTGGGGAATCCCCCCCCCCCCCCGTCCCCCCCGTCCCTATGGTGGCTCCATGCACATTAAACTGCTGTCAAACTGCTGACTCAAACTCTGCTTCAGTGTCTCCACGGTGTGTTGGACTGCTGTGACGTTTCACTTCAGACACTTTGGTTTCTGAGGCCGCCAGCTGTCGACAGATGTTCACTGTTTTATTGTAGTCAGTGTGCAAAACACTGGATTTTAAAATAGGATGTGACTCTTCAGCTCCTCTGCTGCTGGACGTCTTTCACCGGGTGGACAGAAACATGTCTCCGCTGGGATAATGCAGCTGCAACTGCTGAAACTGCTAGAGGATGCTAGAATGTCATTTTATACATGAGAATTTTCAAATTTAGCATGTTAGCATTCTAACTTTTGCATGTTTTATGTAGTTTGTAAGAGTTTTGTATGCTAGCTGGCTAACGTTGCTATATTAGCATTGATCTAAAAATACAGCTGTGGCTGGTGGTAATTTGTGCATCAGTTTTAAAGCAAACCTGTCATAAAATTAAGTTAAAGAGTTGTGCAGGTGAAAACGTTGACTGGTCAGGATTCATCCTCCGGGGATCATGACTGTCTGTAGCAGGTTAGCTGCAAACTTAGCTTCATGAGCGACTGCTGTCCTCTCCCTGCAGTTTGCACCGAGCTAAGTTTGAGCGTGGGGCTAAATTACGAACTGACATGCTGAAGTGCGGGTAGATGTCCATGTTCATATTGTTCCTGTGCATGTTGTCTCATTGGCATTCAGCGGCAGGACCCCCGCGACGCACTGAAGCGCAGCAGGCAGCGTTAATCAATGTGCCGAGCAATCAGCACCCGGCCTAATTCAATCACCCCTCCGACAGAACGCTGCCATTAGGCCAGCGGAGGAGCGTGCGTTACGTCTGTGTGATTTGTGTGTGGCGGCCTGAAGCGAACCCCTTCAGCGAGTCGGAGTGGGAAGAGGGGGCAGCTAGAGAGCGTCACGGAGAGGAGCGCTGTGTGCAGTTGGTGTTGCCACTTTTCATAGTGCTGAGACGAGTTGCCTGAAACACGACAGCGGAGCTGCTGCTGCCATTTTCTGTGGAAAAACATTCAGACTGTGTTTCCTGGCAGGCAGCGATTCATTCATTCATTCACGCTGTAACAACTGAAGACAGTTCTTGGCTAATTCTGAGCTCTGACGATAAGGCCTTACGGTAAAAGCTTCTTCTTTTTGAGTCTCTTCCACGTAATCTAGCGAAACTCTGCCTTTTCTTTCATCATGTGGCACATTTCCTTTTATTGTAAATTCCTTGTGCTTCTCAAAGTGGCAGAAAAACCCTCAAATCTCACATCTGGAATCTTTAAAGTGCCAAATTTCCCCATATTAGGAGCTGCTAACAGCTTTAAATAGACTGTTTCATAGTCTTTCTGTGCAGAAATATATAAAAATGATAAAAAACTGGCTTTCTGCAGCTTAAAGACTGAAGTCTGCGACCTAGCCGCACTGTAGCGATCAAATCTGCTGTTTTTAATCATGATAGTTTTAGTGTTTTATAAAGGAAACAATTAAATAAGAGAGCAGGCAGCAGATGGAAATTATCGCTAGCTGCAGCTCTAATTAACTGCTCTGCAGAAGCACCTGTATTGGCGTCCGCATCGACCGACCTGTTTCAGATCATCCCAGCTCTCTGCAGTCGTCGCCGTGTTTCTACAGCCTGTGCAAGATCGAAGAACCAATCACAGTATTGACGGCGTCCCGGTCGCCACTTTGAGTGAAGCGGGCTGCCACCAGGCCGAGCTCTTACCTGACCCGTAGATTAAAGCGACGATGCGTCTTACAGTATCTGTCTCTCAGGCAAACAGGTGGAGGGCCTATTGATCCGGTGCTTGTATGATGGGACCAAAGAGCTCTTCCAGGAGGAGGCTGAGAGCTCCATCAATATCCTCCTGCTTCCCCACAACTCATCCACAGTGATATCAGCTCAGTCCATATCAGTGTAGGTGCTCCCCCCCTTACCTTACATCCTCTCTCCCTCACATGTGGGACTCCTTTGATAAGCCCTATTGAAATGCAGAATGTGAAACCACCAAAGTTTTCAGAGATTACATATTGATCCCTGGGAAAGTTCTTCCCTGTGAGCGCTTGTAAGGCGAGGAAGCGGTAGGAGGGCGTTGAGAAGCGGCGCCGCAGGGTTTCAAATGACATGTCATTCGGACACGCTGCAGCAGCTTGACGAGGCCGTGAAACAGGAGTGGAATGACGACCACAACTTTGAAAAGGATCATTTAAGTGATTATAGTTCAAAACTGTCTATAATTATTCAGGAAGCACTCTACAGACGTCAAAGTCCAGTGCAAAGTTCTTTATTTTTTTCCTGATTCTTCACAAATCTTTGCTTTTTTTGGTGAAACACTGCACACTTTCACCACTTCAGGCCTCTGAACCTCTGGTTGAACTGATGGCAGCCGTTGTGGTGAAGGGTTGAGATGTGCTGCCACCATCAGCCAGCAGCAGCAGCAGCAGCGGCGATGGGGAACATGCATCCACCTGCAGGAATGTGCAGCCGGCTGCAGCCTGTGAGCACCTCAACATAGAAAACAATACATGTGGTTGTGTTAATGCATGTCAGGCACAACTGGTCTGTCTCAGAGTGTTGCTGCTGCAGCTGAGAGCAGGTGTTTGAAGGCTGCAGTCGCTGAAAGGTGACCACCGTTATGTGCGTAAAAGGCCACATTCTCACCTCATGTAGTGGGGTCACAGCCTAGCAACAGTGGGTCTGAGGCTTAGCAACAGCAGCCGCAGAGTCTGTCCAGCAATGCAGTAATTGGACCTTCTTAAGTCGGAGCCGGAGGCTCGACACACCAGCGACGCATTTCACCACAAGGACACGTGCATCGTGTGGCACAGGCGGATTATATGAACAGTGTTTTATAGTGACTCCATTAGTGTGAAAAATGAACCTGGCTGCTGGTGTTACACACCGCTGCTGCTCCTCTCTGCATGCTGCACTGTCCTTGGCGAGGTGCAGTGTGTGTGTGTGTGTTTACCAGCATGCACCGTATGTGCGATCTCTTTGTGGATGTGTGTGCGTCTTCCTGTTCAACATGGCAGCGAGCAGTAATGGCACGATGCGTTCATGTGCCCTGAAGGTGTGCGAAGTGCCGCTGCTCAAGGTCGCTTCGTCTTCAGGTCATCTTCTGACGGGCTTCAGTACAGATATAGGAGAACATCGCTCACCGCAGGGGCTGCTGGGAAATCCAGTTTGGATTTGAAACTAGAGAAGAAGAAGAGGAGGAGGAAGAGGTTATAGAGACAGTGGTTTGACTGTTTTTTCTTCAATTTTTATTCCTTTATTTAGCATAACTCCACAATATTACTCCAGATCAGTTCAAATGAATTGCACACAGTAAGTAAAAGTTCAGCCTCTAACCAGATCAATGTGCAGATGTTTGGGGTGGAAAAGCTTCTGAATTAGCATTCAGAACGATGAAAGTCTCCATTATTCTAATATTCATGATTGCATGTATTGATTGGAGTCGTATTTCCCATTGAAACCCTGTGAACTGCTGATCAATTCTACATTAAATCTGAATATTGTTTCACAAAGCGCCGTCAAACACCAGCTGGATGTCATTTAAAGTGAAAGGTCGACATCAGATCAGAGATACATGCATTGACTGAGTTCAGCAAGATGATGCAGTTGGAGAGAGAGGAGGGAGACTGTGTGTGGACTGATTAGAGGTGGAGTAATGACAGACGGGGGTGGAGGGCGAATGAGGCAGAAACTAAAAGAGATGAAAGCTGGAAAAATGAACTCACAGCTAACGAGAGAGGTGGAGACTTTCACTCAACATTATGACGTGTGTGCTGTATTAAGACATGTTGGATCTAATCTGATGAAAGGATGATCTCAGGTGCACTTCTGTCCTTAATTGAGCCCTGAAAGTCTTTATTTCTGAAAACGAGTGAGTAGAAATCTGCCGCTGAATGGAGGTCATTTCAACCTGTGTCGCCTGTAAAGAGTCACTTCAATGATTTTCTAGATGTGTGTCAGTATCTGGAGAGTCATCTATTGGTAATGCTTTTATTTGTTTAAAGGGTCACTCATGTGTGTTCATGAGGAAGACGACGACCTCGGCCTGTGGTGATGAGTCACATTTATGCTACTGCCGTGAGCTCCATCTCATGATGTTTGAGGTCATTGCGACCACATTAGTTAGTCGCTGTTTGTTGCTTCTGTCAATATCTCGCCTTTAAATTTAGCCTCATGAAAAATGACTTTTTGGTTTTTTTAGAAAGTTGATGCTTACTGCGGACAGGTTGAGGTTTCACTGTACTGTGAGAGTCATTTAACTTGGTTTCAGAAAGTCACTTTTTAAGTTGGGTTCCTTAAAAGCACATTTAAAGGTTGTTTTACAAGAACCAGCATCACAGATATCGATCACGCTGGTCACATGCAGAAAACACCCCATCTCCTGTGTGCACTGTGTGCCCTGTCTGCAACCAACATTCACCTTTAAAAATGCATCTGCTGTCTGCAGGTACCACAAACCAGCAAGTCAATTATCAACAAGGAGTTGCAGCCACAATCTGCAATGTTTCAAAGCACAATCAGGTCTGAATCCAGCCCACAATCATGTAATTGTAGATGCTTGCAGGTGCACACTCAAATATGCAAAAAATGTGAAAGTACCATGCAGAGGACCTCATATAGATCCAAATTGAGTCGTTAACGGGGAAAAGATAGCAGGGCCTTGGATTGATCCCTGAGGAACCCCACAGGAGCCATAAAGGAGGAGAAATTGACAGAAAAGACCTGTAAAAGTTAAATCAGTGTCGAGCTGCAACATGAATACAAAGCGCACCAAGAAGGCAATTATTTCTGACAGTGTGATGTCCAGTACAAAAGGCCACGAGGTCCAGAAGAAGTGAGACAGTGCCTGCCTCCAGTGTCAGAGTAAATGATTTATGAGCAGAACGAGATAAATGTTCCTGATGGGTGGTTGTTTTGGTAGTACGAACATCTTTTGGCATATTGTAAAACAACAATGTGATGTTACCCTCTGGATTTTCTCTGTAAATGAGCTTTTCCTGTGTTGTAGCAGCTATTAAAAACATCATCACAGTAACAGACATGCTGAGGGAGTGGCGGTTGTGACAAAAACAGTTGAAGATGTGAGAGGGCGTAACCTGAGGAGAGCAGCGTTACTGATGCCGCCGGGTACAAACCATCACCGGGACGCGTCTCCTGCCGTGAATTTCCCCCTTTGCATTCCGCTCATGTCCTCAGCCTCCCAGTAAATGAACACGAGAAGAAGGCGGTGGGTGACAGACAGAAAGCGACACAATGAGGAGGAGGAGGAGGGAGGAGTGCAGGGAAGCAGAGAGAGGAAGGGAGGGAAGGAGATGCTGTGGGTGAGTGAGTGGAAGCGGTCATTAAAAGGAATTTAAAGGATGTGAAGGGAGGACAGCGAGCAAAGCAGCCAGCGCTCGCAGGACTGAGGGAGGAGAGGGCGAAGGGAGAGGAAACGGGAGTCAGAGGAGGAGATGAGAGAGTTGGACAGTTGAGAGGCATCGTCACCGGTCAGCTGTGCATGCATTGATCCGCTGCAGCCAGGTGGTTTGTCTGCTGGAGCCACAGAAGAAGAAACAAGAGGATCGCTCTGTTCTGCTTCTCCGCCACTCATCGCCGAATGAAGAGTGTGTGAGAGCGCTCCAGCTGAGGTGAACACGGCGAACACCCTCCGCGACTTTCAGCAGCTGCCAGTTGTTGAGTTGAGATTTACAGGCTGTTTCATGTGGACCAGAGGCGACGTGGGAAGCAGGTGAAGCACTTGTCAGGTAGTGTGCGTTTGTGGAGAGCAGCTGTTTCATGGAGAGACGCCGGCAAAGAGTACCCGAGGACATTTGAGTGGCAGGGAGTTTGTGTGTGTTGAAATCTGGAGGGAGAACATCAAAAAGATAAAAGAGGAGCAGAAGATTTAAAGAGAGGGCTGTTTTTTTTTTTTTTTTTGGAACAATCAGCACCACCCAGAAACGAGCTCCAGGTCTCAGAGCAGAAACGTGGATCCTCGCCTCTGCTTCGGGATGCTGAAGTCAAGATCGCCAGGAGCCGGGAGTCGAGATGTGGATTAGGGCATGAGTCCTGAGGAGGGGCCAGGGAGGGATGAGGTTGTGGGGGATGAGAGGGCGAGAGTGGGCTGCCCCTGCCCTGTGGCACGTCCGGCTGCCTCCCCGTGAGCATGCAGGTCCTACAGATCGTCAAGGAGCTGGTGTCGCCGTCCAGACGCAGGGCAGCGGCCAGGTTCGGAGGTGTGTGCATGTGCAGTACATTTGTTCACTGGTTGTATTTCTCTGTAAAGTCGGACAGATAAAGTAAAAAGATTTGACTCTAAGCATCACGAGAAAGGCCAGAAAGTCAGTGCTGTCCACTTACATACTGTGGGGGGAAAGCTCCATGTGAGGACAGGGCAGCAGATTTATGAGCCTTGAATGTTTGCAGGAGGTTCAACCAATATCAGGGCCCTTTTATTAAAACTGGTTATTGGCCAGTCCTCCCCGGGTACAGTGAAGAGTCTGCTGTTGTGCTGTTCATGACTGTCAGTCTCTTAAACCAAGAATGAAAGCTACCCCGCCTCGCTGTCAGGAGCTGTTAATCGACGGCATCTTCATTAGTTTAATGTAGGTTTCAGTGGAGACGCCGATGGTTCTGCATCCGAGGATCTTCCACTCTGGGGTCAGACCCCTAAAGATTTAGTCGACTCATCTGTAGAATGAGGCAAGTCGTCGTGCAAACTAGTGTGTACGAAGTGGCGTCTGAAGGAAGAGGCGTTTCCAGCCTTCCTAAATGGCCGAACTCAAACTCAGGCTGAAAAACCTGCAGCCATAGACGAGGACGTTAGTCAAACCCTCCATCACCTTCACACATCTGGCCAATTCCTGCAGGACGCTGGTGAACTTGTCAGGTTGTCCATTGAATCTTACTTCCTGTTGACTATCCAGAGCTTGGAGATGTTGCTCTGATGCGATTATGACGTGTGCTGGCGACTGACAGTCAACGTCATCTGCCCACAAAAGCAAAACAACCTGTAGCTCATTTCATCGTTTGCTGACAAAGTTGTGGTCGGAGCCGTGAAAGGGCAAAGAGTTTTTAGTGGCAGCAGTAACCACTCTGAATATTTTATCTGCTGTTGCTTCACACATCGACAAATTACAAAGCTGGAACCAACCATATTGCACAAGAAGGAAGAACTCTCTGGAGAAACCAGAGGGCTGAGGAGTGTGTGTGTGCGTCATGTTTAAACTGCTCAGTGTTTTCCAAGCAGGCGTCAGCTGTTAGCTGTTGGACAGCAACGTAAGACACTTTTGATACTTGAAGATTTGGCTTTGAAATGTTCCTTTTTATGAGTAAAGCTAATGATTTTGTAGCCGTTGTCATTGTGGATGAGGTTAAACTCGCTGTGCCTGTGTGGCGTTTCTCTGAATGGGAGGGACAGTCCCCTCGAGTCACCACTGTAATAGCTCTGTTGCTGTGGGACATGATGGTGGAAGTGTGTGTGTGTGTCCTGGAGCTGCATTTCTCTGGTGTGCAATGAATAATGAAGCATGGTGCCCGAGGTAATGGAACACTCTGTGACCCCTGACCCCTCGTCCTGCCTCCTGATTGGATCAGCCTGTGTGTGATGGCCTCGATCCTTGTCTATTACGCAAAACCGCCGCTGTTTTTATTGTCGTGGCCACAAGCTTGTCAGACTTTCTGGCCCTGCAGGCGGAAGAAAGCCACAGCTTGTTGACTTCTTGCTTCAGTGCCTTTCAAATAAAACCGGAGCCCCTGTACCTCCAGAGGGGCAATTTGCATGAATTGAACGAGGGGTTGATGGGCAGGTGAATTGGTGCTTCTTGCAGATTTCGCCTAAAACGTGTTGTAAATAGGACACTGATGATAATTTATGATAATTTTTCCTGAGTACCTTCATTCTCTGTCACATTGCTGGGCCTGTGTCTACTTAAATTTGCATAGGGTGTGTGTGGCTGTGCGTTCTGGGTTTTCACCTAGATTGGCTTTACTGAACATGAAAGAAAGTTTCAAGTGTGCTGAAACACGTTAGCTCAGCTCTGTTTGTGCTGCAGTGGTCTCGTCCTGATTTGCTCCATAAGGCAGTCGTGTCCCTGTAATAAAGCAACCTGCTGCCAGGCCCCAGCCCTCTGAAGTGGAAGCATTAATGTGAGCGGAGCCGGTGTAAAAAAGCTGAATGTGCCTCCTCTAAACGCCAGAAAGGATTCACTTTTAAAGGCTTTTATGCAGGTACAAAACGGCTGTTGTCTCTCGCCATCTGGCTTTGATAACAGCTTTAATTTATCAACTAACCCCACTAGTGCACTCATGGAGGACCAATTAAACCGTCCAAGTATGCGCTGCAGCTTGCATTCCATTGGGAAGACAGTATTTTGGGTAGAAATGGCTTTTAGCCTGAATCATTGCTGGTAAATGATGGATGGAGGCAGATGTTACGTTCAGGCACGCAGGCCTTTCGTTCTGTGGACAGCGAACGAGCTCAGATATGTCTTCATCTTACTCCAGGAGCCGTGATCAAAGCAGTTTAATGTTAGAGCTTAACCTCTGAACTGATACCAGACGACTCGGTGATCATTTTAACGGACTCAGCCGGAGGCGTCACCCGCACTCTGACCCGATACGCCGGGTTTTTAATAGAAGGCTGAAAATTGAATTATCAGTGCGAGCAGAGGTGGCATGAAGTGGATTCTTCAGGTGGCAATGACAAACTTATCACATTGTTTTGTGTGTGTGTGTGAATGCTGTTGTTGAATTATTTGCATAACATTATTACATTCTGCCTGTATTTGCTCAGAGGCTACTACAAGTTTTATTATAATTTCACAAAATATCATGAGTTGACCGACGTGAAACGTGATATAAACAGTATAAACAGTAAACGACAGATTTAAGAACTGTAGATATGTAAATGTACACGTACATTAAACCCTGTTTGAAGTGAAACCTTTCAGTATGTTTAATATGTAGGATGAGTTTTTGTCTTGTGGTAAAATGTTGTTGTTGGACATCTGGACGAATGGCCGTCCATCAGCCCACAGCCTGACAGTGTGGCCCTGGGTGAGGTCCTTTCCGTTCGTCCCTTGTGTGTTTTGGTTGGCTGGCCTGGGGGCCCAGCAGGGTTTGACTGACCTCCACGGACCACGAGGTGGACAGCACAGTTCCCAAATTGTCCCGGCCCCAAAGAAGCCAAACAAGGCAGCTGAGGACGAATCAGATCTGTGTGACGTCACCTCTGACCCCCAACACAGCTGCTTTATATCAACATAGGATGAAATATTCATATGAGAACTCCAGTTACGGCGTCAATCCACGTATTTAAAGTCAGGAGAAGATCCAGGGTGAGATAGAGAGTTCAGGCTGTCAGGCTTGTTGGCCGTCCTCTGGTTTGTTTACAGTAACGACTCCAATGCCACCGAATTCATGTCGTAGTGATTTATAGATTTTTTAAAAGTGGATCCTTTGACGTGACAAAGCTGCACTCCAGAGTGTGCATCAGACTTGACGACGAGTGTGTGAAAGTTATTGTGAGGCAGGTAAGTGTGTGTAATCAGCTCTAAAGGCGCAGACACTTAAACAGAGAGAGCGTTTCAGAGATTTCAGCTGCTTTATCGACTGCCCGGGAACGATTTCGCACTTTCCATTTGGCTGTCGTCTTTATCTCCGTCCATCAGCCCTGCAGAGGAATTCACCTTGGCTCTTCTCTCGGCTTCGATCAATGCAGGCAGATTTAGAGATGGCCTCCGACAGACGCGACGCACACACTGTCTGCAGCGCCGTGCAGCCTTGAAGGCGCTGTGCTGAGGTGTGAGGTGCTAGCAGATGTTAGCATGTGCCATCGTGAGGGTGGAGCTCTGAGTGAGTGTGAGAGACGGAGAAATGCCGACAGTTCAGCCAGGAATCAGCAGGGTGTGTGTGTGTGTGTGTTTGAAATGACGAGGCTTCGTCGTTAGCAGCAGTTATCTCATTAACAAGCAGGTCAAACAGAAAGAAGACTGAACGCTGCAGTTACAGTTTCTTCCTCTGAGCTTGTCTCTAAACACTTTCCTGAGCTCAGGGACGTCTGTTACGTGTTTTCTGGATGACAGCGAGGCCTCCGGCGGCGTTTCCAACCTTCATCCCTTGTGACCTCTTAGAAGGGCAATTAGGGCTGCAACTGTTTCCTGTATCCAATCATCTGCTGCTTACTTTCTTAAATAATTGATTAATCATTTGCTCTTTAAATAGTCAGAGGGTAAAAAAATTGACCTTTACAGCCTCTGAAGTCCGTGGCGCTGCCGTCAAACCGCACGTTGATCAACTAATCATCTCAGCTCTAGAATAAGACATCTTTTCATAAAAATCACACAGATTAGATGGCAGTCTGTCATAATATGTACGTTTCATTGTCTCCTGACTCATCAGATTTATCTGGACTCCCTTCGCTGGAGTCCTGACCTCCAGGTTGAGAGCCGCTGTTCGCAGTGAATTACATGAGACTTGTTTCCCAGTCGTGTACGAACGTGAAAGCACGCATCATCTTTTTGTTAGCTAAAGAAAAATCTGTCAGCATATTGACTTGTGGCTCAGCTCCGGCAGCCTGCAGGATCCCCGAGGCCTCAACCCCGGCCCTCATTTAGAGCTCACACAAGAGCAGAACTACCCTGGGACCTCATTATGTTAGGATCCACGTGTCCGTGTTTCCGTACAGGACAAACAAAACCCGAGTTTCGATCTGATTTAGGGATCATCTCCACATACTGTACTGCTGAAACATAGCGGGACATGCTGAGCCTTCTGAATTTGTTCCCCAAATACTATCAAAGCACTCATTAATAATTTCAGCTGCAGCCTCTTTGAAACTCAACCCTGAAGAAAATGAAAGTAGCACAGAAAAAAAAGGCAAGAAATCCGACCACAAACCACTCAGGACTGTCTGTGAGGGTCAGATGAGCCCATTAAACCACGTTTCCACCCAAAGTAGCCGGAGCTTTGAGTGCGAGGAGCTGAAAGGTTCCTCCAGCCCGTCGTTTCCTGCGTTTCCACCGCGGTCTAAAGATCTGAGACGCTTGCACAGCCTGGACTACCTTCTGTAACTCCATGCTGATGCATCAAAGAACAGTTAACTGCTTTGCAGCTGCAGATTTTTCAGACTGACGGCTGAAATGAAATGCTGCAAGCAGTCGACCAATCAGAAATGTTCAGCGCTGCAAGCCCCACCTCCAAAGTTCCTGTACTTCTAGAGAGTTGTAACCCCGCAGCAGGAACTGTGTGGGGTGAAATAATGTGGGAACTTCATTTGGAGGCTGGTCCCTGCGGTGGAAATGTTCCTCCAAAGTTTCCACGTCCCTGGAGAAAGTTCCTGCAGTGGAAACATTGCAGCAGTATGTTTCCAGAGAGCCGCTGCTGCATCCATAAACAACACTGAAGGTTCAGTCTCGGCGACCACGAGAAGATGCTGTGAGAGCTGATGTTACACATACTGTCAAACAGATTTAGATTCCACTAAAGAAATAAGTTAGAGGAAGGAGATAGAGAACATATTGAAAATAACAGCAGATATTTGCTGTACTGGTAACATAAACATCAGCATATCAGACCTAAAGACTCTGCAGGCTTCTCCTGGTCAACGCCATCAGCAGCCCTGTATCTCACTGCATTATTCAGCAGCCCTGATGCGTCTCCGTCTGCCTCCTGTGGCGTCTCAACACTCAGCGCTCATATTCAAATACTGCGCCGGAAGCTCCACACAAGAACACCTTTTTGCGTTCTGCATGCCAACTTGTGAACCATCTGTAGGCATCGTGCGTGTGCGCAGGCTCGTACGTGTGCGCGTGTGGACCGCAGGTTGAAGGGAAAACCGCATGCCGGTTAGTTGAGGAGGGACCGGCAGACAGTCCGGGCCCAGCGGGTGTCGGGCTGACGCCGCCCGCTGACATCCACGCTGCAGCGGCCGGGCTAATTGCCTGTCTGTCCTCCCTAAAGGGCAAAGCCGCGATGCTCCTCATGCTGCTGCTGTCGGCCTTCGCGGCAGAACAGTTCAGTTTGATCTCAAAATGCTGCTTTTCCTGCAGTGGTCCGGCTTCATTTCAGCATCTGGGCTTGTTTCATATCTTCCAGTGCTCGTGTCGGCCTGAGCAGAACGTATTGATCGCTGCTTGCTGCTCACGCCGGCTCTCTGCAGCGCCTCAAACATCACAGTGTCTGCAGAGGATGCAGAGGAGTGAACTTGCCTCTGTTGTTTGCTGTAATTTAAGTATCACACCGCTAACAACAGTGCGCATGGTGTGATTTGTCAGGCACGAACGGAGCTGATCAGCTCTGGATTATTGATTTAGAAAACAGACTTCTGTGATTCTGAATCAGTTCAGATCACAGATTCTTGTCCGTCATGAATCACGTTGAGGTGCTGAGGAATCACCTGACAGACATCAGTTTTGTCTCTCATCTTCAAAGAAAGCCTTCGTTCTTGCACGTTTTGGATTTAAAGATTTAATAAGTTGCTTCCCTCCACAAAGATGAAGTGTTTTGTGAGACGACTGCTGACAGATGTGCCTTTTTACACAACCTTCAACTCTGATCAGTTTTCTCCACTGCTGAATAAATAATGACGAGCTTCTGCTCCTACAAAAGAATCAAACTTATGGCTCTAAACTTTTGTGATGCAGTGACCTCCATCTTGACCTGCTAGCTTAACCGCTACTTATTTTTTATATTGCATATATTTCACATATTCAGTGGAGCAGACACACTAATGAATGGTTTGGCACACGCTGCACAGGAGCTGGAAAATACTGCCCAAAATAAGACTTTTGAATCAAACTGTGAGGATGATTTGTGATGTTTCCCACCCCTGAACACCCTGACAAGGTTCACTGCAGCTGATAGATGATGTTCATTAGTTATTGCCTAGCAGAGGACTCAGAAACACACTGAATCCCAACAAATCTTCATAAGATTCATCAGGCGGTTTCCTGACTTCTAGTCTGCGGTTCACAGAATAAATAGATTTTTACATCTTAGCAAACAAATTTCCGTAAAAAGACAAACCAAAAAGGGTCTCAAACATCCGTATGTGCCTTAAAAAACCTGGTTTTCCGCTGCCACCCGCCTCGACTTGTCCAGTCTTGTTAATGACAAACTGGTGACGGTCATGATGTTGGCACCGGTTCCTCTGCTGCGTCGCTGGTTGCTGGGACAATCAGCTGATCAAACCCCGTTGGAGTGTGTGTGTTGTCTGTGCATGTGTGTTTCAGGCTGCTTACTCACAGCTGAAATATGTTGCACGCTGCTCCCGCAGGCGGTCGTTCATTACAGGAGCCGTTGTCTCAGGTCTCGCCCTGAAATTTGAATCCGTCCAACCACAGAGGCGTCTCGTCCACCGTTTGTCATCTGCACATGCTCAGTGTGACAGGATGACAGTTAATTAAGTCCACTTGTTGGGATATAGCCTCTAAATCAGGCTCAGTCTTTCATTTTGACAGGGTAATAATATTCTTACAGCACAGAAGTCAGGCTGGGTTTAATCACAGTGTGATCGCTGCAGATGTGGGCGCGCGTTGTTTGCATGCCAGAGAGACGAGGAAATGACTTCAGAGCCGTAAACAGATGAAGAACAGCGACTTTTCTCGCTTTGTGTCAGAGCTGCACAGCTCGTCTATCTCCCAACTATCTGCTGAAGATAATAACACACTTCCTGTCATTCCAGAAATGCAGCGCCGCGTGCTTTACGTTAACAGTCAACAGCTGATAGCAAGTTCAAAGAAAGCAGATCAGCTGAACAGTAGTCACAGATCTGAAATCAGCTGCAGCGAGGAGGAGGAGGGGTCTGACCATCATGCCTCTCCTGGGAGGACTCGGTGTACCTGTATTTAGCTCCTCTGATCTGTACCCACATTTAGCCACTTTGAGCGATCTGACTGCATCTAATTATCTCCCAGACTGCTGTTTTCGCCCACTGACGCACACTTTGATACTGATTAATATTTGCTTTGTGGGAATGTGTATCGGCGCTGCAGCGCTCTGCTCATCGCTCCTCGAATATTACGTTAACCTGTCCTGGTCTGTTTCTGCAGTGCAGACACTGGGAGGCTCTTTCCACTCATTTTCACTTCCTAATGACCTTTAGGGTTGACTGTAAACGGACATGAAGAAAGGCCAAACACTCCTACTCAAGCTGTAGTTTTAGCTGTAGTCCATTTTATGCTAATGTTCAGCTGCTTAATAGCCTGCACGTTAGCAGCCTATTGGCTCTTTATTACTATCAATATGCAGAAATTAGGAGGTTGTTGAGGGAGAACTCTTTGTTAATGGCCTAGTAGTTGCAGAATATGCTCATGCAGGATAATGCATTAATAAGTGCTTTATAATAAGTAATAAAGAGCCAGTGTGCGATTAATATGTATGCTAATGAGCAGCTAGTTAGTGGTGAACATGTGCACTTTAGTATGAAGTGTTGCCTCTTATATTTGAGCCAATATGGTGCTAATCAGTGCTAATTCAATCTTGGTTCCCATTTAAAGTTAAAGTTAATTTGACTGGAAAAAGAACCATGTTTTCATGATATGATGTCTTTTTATTGAAACATGACTGTTGAGTGTATTCTGGTGGTCTGGTGTTGAGATACAGGGATTAATGCGACAGTTCTTCTTATTTGTGCGGTCGTCCTGGTCTGAATCTTCTTTTTCACGAGCATGTTATCAAATGAAATTCAGGTTTCAGCGTTTCTTAGTCACTAAAGATAAATGACTTTGTTCGGTTGACATCTTGATTTCATTGTGTGTGAAGGCGGAAACAGAAGCGTGACAAAGTCTTGAAGTGAGATGAGCAGCAGAGGACATGAAGCCTTGATTAAACATGTATCTGACTCATGATTCACAATTATGACGTTAATACGCATGAATTATTGATCTGATAGGCAGAAAAGTTTGCATGGGAGACGATGACTCCTGAAAGTGATGTGACGGACTGAGATGGAGGGTTTTACGGCTGAAACTAGCAGTAAACTAGATCTTATGAAGCTGCAGCTCCTTTTCCCACCTCATTTCCAGGTCTGGGCCATAAAATCAGGTTGTTTAGAGAGAGATCCTGCTTGCAGATAATGAGGTAAACTCATTTGGTCTCATGCGGACTGCAGACGTCTGTATTAAAGCGAGATCTTCCAAACAGTGTTTGTCAGTGGACCTTTTCTGTATATAAACAGCTACTTTACACAGTTGTGAGCTCGGCTGACAGGATCTTTGGCTACAGACGCAGCTGCCAATAGAACAAAAACTAGACATTTTGACTCTCTGCCAAATTATTCAGTAATTAACATTAATTAGCTTCAGCTGACGCCTCGGGCAGCGTTTGTCTCTTCGACCGGTGAAGGAGGCTCGTCAGCGGAGGCTAAAGACGTTTGGACGTGATGAAACGCGGTCACTTCTGAAGGCAGCGATGCACCAGCAGAAAGGTGGATTTAAAGGGCTTCCAGAAAGTGGACGTGACGTCTGAGAGCAGTAAACCTCGCCACCGCCGCCCCCCCCCCCACTGTGACCCCGGAGCTTCAGAAGTGATAACAGCACTTAAGTCCCATCCGCCAACCCTCCGCTCACAAACGCAGATATTTCCTGTAGCGATGGAGGGTGGAGATAGAGATGACAGGACGCTCGTTTCGGCCGCTCCACCCTCCCTCTCGTCTCTGATACGCCACATCATGAGACCCTTCACGTCCATTTCATAATGAAGTTTTAATGGAAGCTGTTCATCATCGCGCTGTCGTCATCTGGCCTCGTCAGATCCTCTTTCCAGACTTCCACTCTTACTGGAAAGAAGCACAGCGAAGACCTTTCCAAAGAAGGTTTTATGGACCGTTGGGAAATGCTTTAATTGCTGAATTGGTTACATAAATAATCACATCGCTGTTTTACGAGCAGCTCGGTGAACGGCCCGCCCCCTTCCTTCTTGGTTTTGAAATGAGCAAACTTAAACTCGTCCCATCGGTCACATTTTATCTGTGTGACATTTTGAAAAGTTGGCTGTAAACAGTCCTTCCCTCTGTCCTTCCTCTCTCCTCCTCCGACGTGTGGAACAGAGCTGGTTGTTGTGTTGTTGTTGTGTTTGGGTGGAGAATGCTGCGAGTGGGACTGACTCGCTCCTGAAGTCACATTTCTGTCCGTCTGTGGCTTCAGAAACAAGCAGCCGCATTGTGAACAAAGCGCCTCTGATCTCACTTCTCTTTGCCTCTCGCTCATATTTCCTCTCTGGCTGCTGGCGTGAAGCAGTGCGTGGTGACAGCGATGGGATGAGGTAGCTCAGGCGCTCTCTTGGTGTGCTGGACCCGGCTGAACTGTGACCGATGCGGACCAAGGCTCTGACTCACTTGGAGGTTCCACTGGACCGCTTGAAAAGAGGTAGAAAATGGACAGATTCTGTCCAGTTGGGGCTGCTGTTTGGCGATAGAGGCGACAGACAGTGAGAGGGGTGTGTTTTTTTGTCTTAATGGATTTCTATAATTAGATTTAAATGGGTTTATTTAAGAGGAAAGCTCAAGTGATGGTTTGTGTTGCAGTGCTCTGCAGAGCCCTGTGGGATTAAAGCAGGTTAGCTAGTGAGGAAAACGTTTGGAAATCGTTCCAAAAATGGCCAAAATGATGCTCCGGGAATGTGGTGAATTGAAGATCTGGCCTTTAAAAGCTCATACGGAGTCCAAAACTTCAGTGCAAGACAGTACGGAGCTCCTAATATGCATGATATGTATGTGGAGAAGACGTATGTACCCACTTGTTTCTGCACACTGGACGACCTGCACAGAGGAATGATTTTAAATATTCAGTTACGGGATGAATTTTGGGGAAACATGCATGCTAGCGCCACCAACAGGGCAAATTTACCTCTAAAATGACGAGTTTCTGTCAGCCTGTAGCTCTTTTTACATGAATGCTAACATGCTAAACTTTAGCCGCTGTGATCCGTGTTAACACGCTAACATGAACATGCAGTCAACATACTGAGGAGTGACTGATGTGATGTTACTCTCTTCACACAAACACCACATGATGTCACTCAGCAGCAGACGAGCGATGAGGCAAGTGCAGACGCTCCGCTGCAGACTATCACATGCTAACACCCTGCCTCCAAATATAACATTAGAATGCTAATAATATATGCTAACACAAGCACGCACATAATGATGCACTGTGAAGTGTCTGCAGTTGCTTCATCAGTCGTTAAATGAACGGTGACCTGTCTAGCTTGAGCGTGCTACATGTTAGCATGCTAACATTAGCATTTAGCTCATTCGCATAGTTTTGTTTGCTGGCACGTGAAGAGCTCGACAAGCGGGAAGTGGAGGCAGCGGCCTGATCTGACTTTGTTCCGCTGTGTTGTGCACAAACATTTTGGATGCAGGATCAACGGAGCGGGTGCAGAGTGCAGACACCGCGGAGGTTAATTATTTGTCTGTGAAGCACATTTCAGATCAGGGCTGGGTGTCACTTTGTGTCACGTCGCGTTCATGTGCTGGAGTTCAGCTTGGAAGCACAGACGGCACAGACAGATGATTGTTTTGGAAGCGCGGTAATGACATATAATAGAGTGCTGTGAAGTGTCTGCCTCATCAGGTGTTTGTTGTGAGGTGGGTGACATCATCTGGTCTTTGTGTGTGTGTGTGTGTGTGTGTGCAGAGTTTCATCCAGCGTATTGAATCATCACATATCTGAATGTGTGTGTGTGCCCTGAACCACAGCTGAACCAAGCAAAGCCTCCAATCAGCCTCTCCACTATCATTAGTTATTATCGTTATTATTCGTCTTTCTGTGCGTCTACGAGGCGACGGCGGATCCACAAAGAGGGAGCGAGAAGCTATAACAAGCAACGACTCGGTAGCATAAAGGACGTAGAGGGCTCATTACAGCAGCCAGAAGAGGCTGGAGGGGAGCAGAGGAAGTGAGAAAAGGCTGTTATTATGCTTGTTCATTGTCAGTGCTAGTCATTAACAGCAGTGATAATGAGGAACAAACACACAAATACACCCCACGAAGCTTCCTGTCACATGGCCCGTGCTGTCGTGGTGGCCGGCAGATTAAGATTTGACTGTGAAGCGGCTCATCAGCAACACGTTTCCAGTCTGTGGAAGCTTTGACCTGCAGAGTCCAACTGAGGCTTTTGATCAAGAGGAAGACAGAATGAGAAAAGCTGGTGTTTGATTGCCCTCTGCACCCCACAGCGTTCAGGACGCTACTGAGCTGTTTGGCATTCAAGGACAAGGCGTGATGTCGCAGCGAAGGAATGAAGCAAAGATGAGAAGGTTTACTCTCCGTGGGAGGCTTTGAAATAGTTTCCTTGAAGTAAATAGTCTTGTCTTTGTGTGAAATCCTGAGAAAATCATCATGGAAACGCAACAACGGCTGCAGATCATTCTCTCGATGAAGCTTGTTTTGTCTGTGGCAGCAGGCCGCTGTTAGCGTAGCTTAGCTTAGCAAGGACGTAACAGAGAGAGAAAGGAGTACAAGAAGTACTGCAGAGGTAGTACTTCATCTGTACTCTCAGCTTCAAACCACCAGTGTTTCCGGTTGGCTGCAGTATTTATATGTCAGGGGGTTTTGGGATGGACATGACATTGTCTCGTTGTGTCCTGGGGGGGGACGTCAGAGAGATTTGCAAGGGTCACGTTGATAGAACAGGACCAGGATCAACAGACGGTGTCATGAAGTGGCTGCACATGTGATTTACTGACTCAAAAATGTTGATTTAGCGTTTAATAAAAAGTGATTCATCGATTATCAAAATTGTTTCTAGTTAATTGTTCGATCAATTAATTACTTCCCACAAAACACCTGCCCAGAGATCCACACCCAGGAGCTGCTTTATGCTAATTAACAATATATTGATGATCCACTGCACCCATTGGCTGATACTATTGCTGTTATTGATATTCTAGTATTGCCGGCAGCATCTTCTCTTCAGTATAACAGTATACAAACTCTGAATTTCAATCTCAACTCTCCTAATTTTCATTATATTCAGTGCTTGTTTATCCAGTTATTTTTGCCCTCGACTTGCCGGCCGTGTTCTGTCAGAAGTCTGAGCAGCACCTGAAGGCAGCATTAGGCTGAAGCTGTAAAATCCTCCCACGCCACAGAGGAACATTTCCCGTATGACAAACCTTCAAATGTAAAGTGAGATTCAGTATTCAGTCGCTGTTTTCAGGATGAAATCTAAAGTATATTATTATGTTATTTCTATTATTTATACATTTTAAAATCGGATCAGTCGTCAGCCAGGTCTTTTCTTCCAGTGTCCTTCAAAATAAATGTATTTTTATTCGTTTCACCTCATTGAGGCCTGCAGTTGATATCAGATAATAAGAGAAATAAAGAAAAGAAAAGCTCTGTAAAAGCTTTGGACTGACGTATCTTCCTCAGTCCTCTGCTCTCCACACGTCTTCGTCCGTCTCAGCTTCGAGGCCGCTGGATGGAAATGAAAATGTGCAGCGTTCACCTGTGAAGTGGTGAACGCCGCTGAGGAAGTCTGCGCCTCACTTCCTGAATTCTCGACGTGTTGTGATGGTTTCTGACGAGGTGTCACGCACCAACACTGCTGACTCCTTTTGACCTCAGTGCTGGCAGTAAATTCCCACGTGCCCTGAATGCAGCGCGAGGAGCAGGAGGAGTGAAGGGCAGAGATGGGGACGGGGCGGCGCCCAGCTGGTCCGGCGGGTGACCGACGGGGACATTTTAATCACGGTGGGACAGTTAGCTGGAGCTGACACCAGCTCCGAGCAGAGGGGGTGAAAGGTCGGGGGGGAGTCTGTTAAAGGAGTAATCCTCCATGAGATCCTGCTTAACTGTTAGATGTTGTGATATTTCTGCTTCGGTCGAGTCTCTGGGTGTCAGGATTTCCACGGCAGCTCGCCCCTCGCGTCCTCTTTGTGAGCACATGATGTTAAACAAGCTCCCGAGCCGCTGACATAACACAGCCTGTGAACTTTCAGTCACACGGGGGTCTTCTGCTAAACTCCCCGGACCTGCTACGAGTCCGACGAGGGCTCCTCACCACAAATAAAAACACCCCCAAATCTCCGTCACAGATGCCAGTGTGATCTTTGAAGCGTGAGAAGGGGTCTAATTGCATTTCGTTTAAGTCAGGACGCTGAGGAATACTAATATGGCGGTGAGGGGGCCGTGAGGGGCTGAACGTCAGCGCGAAGAAAAGACTGAATCCCATTTCCCCTCACTATGGGAACCACAGGGCCCCCCGGGTGGGACTCCCAGCAGAAAGACTTTACTGTATTTATTTATTTGCCCCCGACAGTTTGCCTTGTCGTTTGCCCCCCGCTCCCCCCACGGCAGCCCCGGGCGACATGCCTTTCACCGACACACACCATCCTGTCATAAAAATGCCAGCCGGCTCAATAAGGAGCGTGTTTGTTGGGAGCGTTTTGGAATTCCAGCGAAGCCCGGAGACCCGGAGAGGAAGCCGGAGAATGAGAGGAGCCAAATACTTCCTGAGAGGAGCTGAAAAACTGTCAGGGAGAAAGGAGTCAGCGGCGTTTCACAACAGCGGGGAGGCCAAAGATCTCGACTTTTACACTTCAGAGTCGATGGCGTCCTCAGCTGAGAAGCATCAGCTGTTTTCTTTAGACGTGTTTTCTGTTAGAAAGTCATTTTACATGATGAATTTCAAGATTTTCTCATGCAAAACCTCCAAAATAAGTCCCAGGTCGTAATAAACCACAATTATCCTTTTGAGGGAGCCATGCCAGCCAAAAACTGTGGTTCTATGATTGAAAAGAAGAGCCCACAGCTGAGCTAAAGGCCGGCGAGGCTGCACTTTGGCACAGCAGTGCTACGAGCTAAACGCTAACCTCTGCTAGCTAACATGCTCATATTAGCAACAATAAGATGCTGATGTTCAGCATATGTTCATCACACTGCTTTACACGTCAGCATGTTTACAGTTTGTGACTCTTTGTGCTCCACAGATGTTGAGGAGCAACGTTTCTCTGCGAAGCGTTCAATGAACTTTTCAGACTGAAATAGACGTCATCCCTGCTGAACATCAGCATCTTATTGTTGCTATAATGAGCATGTTAGCTACCAGACATTAGCGTTTAGCTCGTAGCACAGCTGTGCCAAAGTGCAGCCTCGCCGGCCTTTAGCACAGCTGTGGGCTCTTGTTTTCAATCATATAACCACAGTTTTCAGCTGGCATGGTTCCCTCAAAAGGATAATTGTGGTTTATTACGACCTGGGACTTATTTTTGGAGTTTTTGTGGTGGTGATAGTAATATTGTTCTCACCAAAGTAATCCCTGAGGTCTGGGAAAACAGCAGCGAAGCTTCAGTGAAGTCTGACATGGAGAGAAACACGAGCTGGAAACAAACATGTTATTATATATTTACTGTTTTAGAAGATTAAACATGCAGAGAGGCCCCGTGAACTTCCTGTGTCCCTTCATGCCGGCAAACAGGACTCAAACAAAAGTCTAATTTTATCAATAAGAATTAAGATATGATCAACAGAGTTAAATCATCTAACATGACAGTCCCATCAGCATCCATCGAAGACGTGTATTGTTTGTTTAATATGATGCTTTCACTGGCGCGTCTCGTCTCAGCTCGTAGGTATGATTCATCGTCCGCCTCCATTACTACGTGCTGCACACTACACCCAACATAAACACAACACGAGCTCACTTAACGGAGTGTGTGCCAGCTTTGTTAGCACACATCCGATGTTTGGAGCCTCTCCTGGTCGGCTGAATCAGGAAGTGTGTACTGAACACCGAGTTGTGGGGAATGCTGATTTACAATCCTGAGGTGCACAGGGAGGTGAGAGGTGTGTGTTCACTGTGAGTGTGTGTTAGCGGTGTGTGTAGCAGCAGCATACTCGCACAGTGTGGTGCGCTGGCTCAGCAAACAGAAAGCTTTCTGTGCCGCCGCTCAGCTGTCAGTTAAAGCAGCTTCATATGGACACAAACACAGAAACGCACATTATTCTGCCCAGCTGAGGTCAGGCTGACGCGCCGGCCGTCCTGCGCCGAAGCGTCCCGCCGGCTTTCTCTGACCGGTCTGAAGAGTGTGTGTTCAGACGAGTGTGTGCTCTCCACGCCGGCTCTTGGCTCTGACACACTGAGTAACACAAAGCCGGTCTGTGTTGACAGGATAATCTCATGTGTGAGTAACAGCCCCTTTAACGCCTCAGAACACTTACAGAAGGTCCTTTAACGCAGCTTTTTGGATGATTTTTACCAAACTTCAGCTCCATTAAATGATGTCGAACTCTAGCATTGTTTAGTGGAGCCTGTGTTGATGTTTCTCTGTTTGCACTGCTGTTATTTATGTTGACGTTCGCTCATTTCATCACATCTGTGCAAAAATCTTGTGCAGTATTACAGATTTTTACTGCTGATTTTTATTCTGTATCTTTTGTTGTTGTTTTTGTTATTGTTTTCTTAAATCTTAAATGTTTAGGTTAAGAGCTGCAGCATCTTCCCATGTTCTTACTTTTAAAGTCATGCTAGCACAACCTGTGACGAAGCTGTTGAGGATTTATTTGTTTTGCAGTCATGCTAACATTAGCAACAGGGGTGATAATGTCAAAATGTCTGTCAAAATACTTTAGTCTGTGGGGAAATAAGTCTTCTCATGTAGCGCCACCAACTGTTCAAAACCTGCATTTGTTCAACGTTGAATTCACAGCAGGATAATCTGAAAGTAATGACTGATCAGGAGGAATGAACGAGACTAGCACGGCATGCTAACAGGCTAAGTTGTAGGATGTTAGCATAACTTTGTCATTGCCTGTTTCCTGCAGAATAAAAAAGCTTTACTTCCTGTTTGAAGTTTGTTGCATCTTGTGCGTTCATTTCAAACTTTAAACTAAAAGTTTGACGAGTAAATATAGTGAACAAGGTAGCAGCTAACATGCTAAATGCTACATGCTTAAACTTAGCGTAGCAAAGTTAGCATGCTAAGGTGAACATGCTGGTAGTGTGTTCATTTCTACTTGTAGTCATGTGTTTTTATTTGCTGTGTTAATACATTACCTTCGTGAGTGAAGCTAGCACACATTTTAGCATAAATTGCTCCTCAGCCTCGTTTGTCGTCTGTCAGCCTGGAACATTTTCCTTTTTTTGAAAGAGTTTAGTTTCATGTTTGAAATGAAAAACACTGATGGTTGACACCTGAAAACACCTTCAGCACGATGTGCAGCTCACCTATAATTTACCAGAAAAACAACAAACTGATGTTTTTGCTGCTGAATCTCTAAACGCCGCCGTGTTGACATCTTTGTGTAAAAGCCTGAAAACATCACCACAAACACAGACAGCGTGTTCGCTGTTCGCTGCAGCTCGCTGCGACACAGCTGTCACGGTTTGCCCTGAAACTCATTCATCTCTTCTCTCTCTGCTTCCAGCGTCTGATACCGAGCAGGATGCGGCGGTGAAACTTGACCAGGAGCGGGCGGAGATAGTCGCCAAATATGACAAGGTACGGTCAGAACTCCAGCAGCGAGCCTCCGCTGTGCTGAAACCGTTTTGGGTGAAGCTGTGACTGAACAACAATAGTTTTCTCTCGTGGTCACCCACAGCCAAATTCCAGCCGCTCCCTCATGCTGAGACTCCACTAACTTCATAACGCTGCGGTGGACGCCTCCTGTAAATCACTGCTTCATTGCCCGTGAAGCACGGTAATAACAGCGAGCTGCAGGCACAATCTGCCGCTCTGTGTTTTAAACATTTTCGTGAAGCGAGCGAGGCTGTGATTACCGCGCAAGAGCTGCGGTGTCCTCGGCCAAAGCTCGTTAACCGCCGGTGGAAAATTAACATGTAAATGAAGCGTTGCGCCTTTAAACGCCACCTCGATGCTTCACGGCGTGCGTGTTCAGTGGACGAGCTGCAGGACTGTGGTTTGAAGAGGACAGGAAGGAGTCTATTTGTGCACAGTGATACACTCCACTGTGTGTGTGTGTGTGTGTGTGCAGCATGCATGTGGATGTTTCCTGAGTGACGCCTGGCGGTATCAGCCGGACCAGCCCACCACGCTCGGCTTGTAAATTAGTCTTTTTAATTTAGTCCAGCAGGCTGCATAATCAAGCTGCCTCATTAGGAGTGAAGAGACCATGGAGAGAGATGATGGAGAGGCGTGTGTGTGTGTGTGTGTGTGTGTGTGTGTGTGAGTGAGGCAGAGTGAGCACAATCAGACCTAAATCAGCGTCGCTGTCGGGATGGGAGGAGTTTAATGGAGTCGGTTATCACGCGGACGCACGCAGTCGTCAGTCGGCGTTCGTCTGCTGATGTTCAAATGATTTGTTGCCTTTGAACAACAAGCAAAACTTTATTTACATCCTCATCAAAAATGTCGAATAATCAGTTTGAAGTTTTCTCACAGACATCCAATTTGAAGGTTAGCAATTCTGTGCTAAATTATGCTAATTAGTTTCCTAAGGCCTGCTAGCAGCGCGGCTCCGAGGACGACGAAGACTGAAACGTCTGAACTTAATTTTTGCACCATCATCATCACCAGCTGAACAAATACCTGCAGAACGAATGACATTCCCATCAGCCTCAGCTGCACTTTGCGTTTTGTGCTAATTAGCAAATGTTAGCTCGCTAGCACGCTAGCTGTTTCCTGCTAAACGTCAGCATGTTAGCATCGTCACTGTGCGCGCGCTGCTAACACGGCTGTTTTCTCACTTTATCTCCAAATATCTGTGATTTTGCTGACAGCACTTCATCTTTGTGATCAATAAAGTTCTAAGAATTAAAACAATCCGTCACCATAAATCTATTTTGCCCTCATATTACAGGCTAACCTGAAACTTTCACCCTTTGAAGAAGTGGTATCATACATTTTTAATGATTTAATAATGATTTTTAATTTTAATGACTAATGGCACTTAATTTTTTATTATTCAGCCTCGATGTTATAAATTTAAATATACCGAATCATGAATATCAGGCGAGGAAACTCATCTAAATACTGAAGCTTCTTAGATGTTCTGCATTTAATATCAGAAATGAAATGAAAATGATTCATCTGAGTAGACGTTTAACCTCCGAGGAGCGATCGCAAAGCTTCGTATTAAAGGCAGAAAAAAGGTGGAGACTTTAAAATGACTTTGAAATGAGGTCACAGGTCAAAAAAGACGGCTGTCTTTTCTATATAAATTCTTCTATAAATCATCTGTTAACATATTTTCCAGTGACTCTAGGCTTTCTTTCCTTTTGTTATCTGAGATTCTTATTATCGTTTGACATTTTCATGTTTGTTCAACGAACAGCTCATAATTGATTAATAGATTAAATGAAAGCTGGCGGAGCTCTTAATCAGCAGTTGTTGAGCACCATGAGGCATAAATTACTTTCTAAATGAAGTAGGACTTGTAAAACTCGGTATGCAAATAAAAATAATAAGACCCAGTTTACAGGCGGCGAAAGCTCGGCATGGCAGGTCAGCCTCAACGTGTGCTTTTAAAGGGTCAGTTCACCCAAAAGCATTGGAACTGTGAGGCGGGTGTGCAGGGGGAGGCGTCTTCTGAAGATCCTGCATTGGACTAAAGGGGCAGTGGCATGTCAGCATTGTGAAAACAACAGGAAGTTGGTTATTGTAGTTTGGTGGCTAATTTTGCCGAAATGATCCGTAGTTAAACCTTCCAAGGTTGACCTTCATCTTAAATAAACGTCCATAAATCATAGAAAAAGACGCTCTTTCTAAGTGCAGAACTTGCCTGAGAATCGTCACATTTTTAAGTTTTCTTCAGTGTCGAAGCGATCCGGTGGCAGATGTGTGTACGTCAGCGTGTACACTGCAAACAGGAAGTGCTAACAGCTAATTCGGCAAACTTTTTGCCAAAATGTAAACAAATACAGGCTCGATGTTAGCCACGTTAAACTTCCTGTGTCCGTCCTCCAAAGCATTGTGGGAACATGAACCACCCTGACCTTCGGGTGCGAGATGTGGAACTTTCTGTCCTCTGCTGTTAAAACGAGCCTTTTCCTCACACACTCTGGTTGTTTGATATTCTCTCCCTGCTCTCCTCTGCATAATCCTTCCTCACACTCTCATTGTGGCTTTTTTCTGTTGCATTAGTGCATGATGGTGAATTAACTAGAACCGGTTTTTCGGAGGCCTGGAGTCAGACGGTGACGCAGGTGGGCGTCTGGCTGTTCATTTCACACCTGTTAATCGCTGCTCTCTCTCTCACACACACACACACACAGTTTCTCTGTGTCTCGTAAACACACACTCACGCCAACACACTTTCCCAAGGGCGCCGGAGTCGCGGCTCGTAATCTAGCAGCCAATCAAAACATGATTCTGTGGCACTGAGGAACGTGGGTGGCATGTAATTTGGAGCTCAGCGTTCAGTTTATTTCATTTGATAAGCAGCATCAGACGACCTGCAGGGCTGCAGCTAATGATGATGCACGACGTCGAGGCTTCTGCTGATTATTTTTCAGATTGACTGGATCATTGTTGTGTCTATAAAATGTCAGAAAATGTTCGAAAATGTACAAAAAAAGCTTCTTTATTTTTTAATACTAATAATTCACCAAATATCTGTTTTCATATCGCAGCGGTGTTTCAAACAATGTTCCCACATATAGAGACTGAAGTCCATTTAACATTTAATCAATTTAATTTAATCTAAAACAGTAAAAATTGAACATTTTAATTCAGTTCTTCAGTCGTCAAATGGGAATCAAATTAAGATTTCTGACTGAAATTAAGATTCTGGCTATTCTCTGACACGATTTAGCTTTTTATTAGCTCTTTTTTCAAAATTCATTCAATCACAGAAATCTGTTCATGGAGATTTGCAGAAATGCCGAGTTTGAGAGTCAAACCATAATAAAGGCTGACTGTTATGCTCATCTCATATTGAGTAGCATTGCTCGTTGGTCACATGAGAGGCCTTCATGGACTCTGAAAACCACTTGAAACTGACCAAAACCAGAGATGTGAGGACAGTGAGAAGCTGTCTTCAGTGCCGTTCACGCTCTTTCCATCTGTCTCGTTGATTCCAGGGTAAGGAGGCCACCGTGGAGCCCTGGGAGGACACCAACTTCCACCTGTACAAATCAGTCGACCGCTTCGGCTTCGTTCAGTAAGGACTCGTCTGTAATTACTCCTGATAACTAAATGAATGACCTCCAGAGCCCAGTTTGAACAGCAGCACCACACCGAGAAAATGAGAGGCTGTGAAGACGAGTGTCAGCGAGGGAAGAGCGTGTCTGCGGCCTCGAGCCTCTTAGACAGCACCGAGCTGCAGCGTTATATATAGGCTGGCACACGGAGGCAGGAAGCCGCCTGGTTAGCCACAATCACAGGGCATCAGTGTGAGGATGCGGTGGAGGATCCAGACCATAGGCAGTGTGAGATGGAGGAAGATGGGAGGAAAAAAAGAAAACATCTGGGTTATGTGATTGTTTAAGACGGGGACAGAAGTAGCCTGAGGTGGAGGTCAGCGACTGGGCAGACTGGCAGCAGACCAGTCCTGTAGAGACCTTGTATGCAGGACTTCATTTGTTCATTACTGTACAATGTGGGATGGATGCGTTCACTGACACTTGAGTTCATGGGTCTCTGATTCCTTCATAACCTTTATTTCCTGGGAAGAAATATTTAGTTTTTCTGCTAATTAAAGAAAAAAAAACATCTTAGTGTTTAATTCAGCTGCCACAAATGAGAAAATTTAGCTTTTTCTTGTAGTGAAACATGTTGGATCAATCAAAGATGGATCAATATCTCGATATGTTAGAGGCCACGTTCTTGAACGAGGGAAGAAACTAGTGAAACGTGCGCTGAAGCTCGTTTAAGGCGGCCGGCGTTCAGTGTTTCTGGTGGATTTCAGTGCAGATGGAACCAGAAAAAGTCTCCACAGATGAGCTCCTGCAGGGACTCTGAAGCACAGATAAAGGGCAGAAACTGAGGAACGTCTAATCTGTCACTTCCTGTTTGTGCGACTGCTGACATGTTTGATGTTCCCGTCGGGGAGGCTGACCCGGATATCGCCCAGCAGCTCCATCAGGGTTGACTAAACTGTGGCTCTTCCACTGAGTGTGGACGAAAATAAACCGGAGGTGAAGAGATCAGAGCTGGACTGTTGGTCTCTTCGTCCGTCTGTCTGTCTCTCATTCGTTCCTTCTCTTTCTTCTTCTCTCCTCAGTAAGACGGAGCTTCCATCCTCAGACTCGCTGGAGGAGAAGGTGAGCTCAAACTCTGGACCTTTTGGCTTCTGACTGAAAATAGTCCTGACAGGTTGTAGCACATCAAATGTTGCATTCGTGTACCATGGGAAATGGGAACTTTCAGACTTGAAAGGCTCACCTCAGCCTTTACTTTGGGAAAAGATCCTGAATGAGACATAATTAAATAATAATTAAAATCTAAAAAGCGGCACAAAGTGTCTGAATTTGTGTTCTCACATGACAAACGTGCTTTTCTTCGCTGTGAAACACGAGCTCAGCCATAAAAGAGGGGAGGCTGATCGACATCCGCAGACGGCTGAAAGTGGAGCAGCTCGCCGGCTTCAAAGGCCTTTGAACGCGGCGTGCGATCGCTGGCGAGCCGCTCTGACAGATTCCCATCGGACGCCAACGCACGAACAGAAAAACTGACGAGGGAGGAAGTCGCTCACGTGTCGCTTGTCGTTTTTTTTCAGCAAAAACACACGGAGGTGGAGAGGACCACCAAGTGGCTGAAGATGCTGAAGAGCTGGGACAAATACAAGAACAGCGACAAGGTGAGCTTCTGTTTCCTCCATCTTCACGCTTTGACACAACATACTGAGGCTCACCGGTCAGTCCAACACTGAATACTCTGCAGACTGTTCTTAAAGCTACGTTTGTATGTTTTTGGCCACTAGGGGGCAGCGGAACAACAAAATCAATTGGCTCTGGTGACACGTGTTGAGCTGAGGCTGCAACCGATTCCATTATTGAGTAATCTGCTGATTGTTTTCTCGGTTAATGATAGAAAAATGTGAAAATATTGTCATATTTTACCAAAAACAAAGTCTTCAAATGTTCGATCAACAGTCCAAAACCCAAAAATAGTCAGTTTTTTGTCATGTGTGACAAAGAAAAGCATCAAACTCTCACATTCACGAACCTGGAGCCAACAAATGTTTAATATTTCTGCTTAAAAAGCGACACAAACAATTATTATTTAAAATGAAATCAGATTCCACATTCAGCGTCTAAATGCCAACACACTTCACCTTTGTACGCTGACACATTGAACACAACGCTGATGAGCCAGAAGACCAAAACAATGAGCTAAACGAGGCTGAAAGGCTCCAAAAAAGGACTGTATGGTGATCAATCAGCTTTTCCCGCCTTGAGCCGACCTCCAGACACTAAACACATCTAAAACAGTCCAAAACAATCACTTCACACATAATCAAAGCTGCAGGATCATATATAAAAATGTCTTATTTTCAGGCTTCCACCAAGTTATTGGCAGCTTTTATAAATGTGACAAAACCAACCAATGAAAATCAATAAATGATCGGATCAATCGTGCAGCACTGACAGTCTTAGAGTCCATATCAGAGTCTGTGTGTCCTCTGATGCAGTCCCCCTGTCCTGTCAGCTGAGAGTCTCTCTCCTCCACCTCCCAGAAGCACCATCAGCGTGCAGCAGGTATCAGTTATGGCCGCCTCCGTCAGGGTCTGTGTGGCTGTGTGGTGTCGCCTGGAGCGCTTCACCACGTCCTTCATTTGTATGTCTGGTTTCTGCAGGGATTTGGTGTGTGTCTGTGTGTGTGTGTGTGTGTCTGTGTGTGTGTGTGTCTGTGTGTGTGCTTTGAAATGTGAAATCCACTCATGGCTGGCACTGAGAGCACAGAGACTCATTCTTTGGCATCGCCTCCTCCTTGTTTTCAAAGAAATGTTCACAGCCAAGGACGCTGAGGAGCGTTTAGACCTTCCCTCCGTCACATCGCTCCATCTCCTCCTCCACCTTCTTTCTTCTTTAAGGCTTCAGGGATGTTTCTTTTCCTCTTTGTCAGAGGAAACGGGTCGGTCGCACTCGATATGTCTCTCCTTTTGTTTGCCAGCTGCTGAGAACATTTAGCCCGCAGTAGGACAAGAACAAGAGCTGAGCGGACGAAAAGCTGCCTTTTGTTTTCCCTCCTCGCACCGCACGACAAATTCGGCTGGAGGTTGTGGTGTTTAGCATAACAGTGATAATAAAGCTGCGCAATGTATCTGAAACCTTGACAGGGTCAGACCTGCAGCCGGTCTGTGCTGTGACTCACAGGTGAAAGCACTAACAACCACCCTAAGTTACCCTAACCTGCTCGCTAACGGTTAGCAGCTGCAGAGATTTAGCTATTTTAATGTCAACGTGCAGATGTTTCACCAATCTGTCGCTGCATCCTGCGCTTAGCCCCGCCCATGATGACTTTGATTGGCTTGTATTTATTTCTTTAAGCCCTATCAGAGTGATTAGGGTGCAGCCACACTGCAGCACAGTGGCTGTGGCTAGTGAATAAAGGGCTTTACCTGAAGTTAGCTTCCGTGCTAACAAAGTTCACTCACCTGTGGGCTCGACAGGCCCCTCCCTCCTGGAGCTCCACCAAACTCTGAGCTTTAACAACAAGAATTTGTATTTTTTTACTTACTTACACACTTTAGGTCAAGCTTAACTTCAGGGTTTATGTAAGCCGGACTGGAGGAGCAGCTTTGTTGCCTTAAACCTGCTCCTTTAAAAACGCTGAGCTGTGTTTCTGCACACTGTAAACACAGAGAGCAGAACTGCAGATTCACAGGAATGTAAATGTTGACACACGTGTTCAAGTGCGCCCGCGCGCACACACACACACACACACACACACACACACACACACACACACACACACACACGCTGAAAGGATGATTAGTCTAACAGATGCTCTCATTGACTCGCTCATCAAAGCTTAATTACAAGGCTGTTGCACTAGAAACTAGTGAGTCCCACGTGTGGCGGTGGAGGTTGATGGAGTGTAGGCTTTAGATACTACACACACACACACACATACACACACACACAAGCAAATGTCATTAATTCTGGGATGACACACACACAACTCTCTGCCTTTTAATAGAGAAACGCCACGGCGACCACACACACATCCATCATGAGCATCACACGCTCTGCTCTCAGCTCGGCGAGACGTCTTCATTTGTCCCACCAACCGTCCAAAACCTGAGGAAAACAGGTCAAACCAGCTTTGTTAATGGATTTAATGCAGTTATTTAACCAACTGTTGAACATCGAGGAAGCGGCTCGAGCTTCAGCCCGCGAGGACCGCAAAGCTTATGCTCACGCAGGTCGTAAATCAAGTTAGTTCAAGTTTTTTTTTGATGTTATGGACAGTTGTTAGCTAACGTTAGCTAAGCTGTTGTAGCTAACCTGCAAATGTGCAAAAGCTCTTCTTCTTCTGGTGTTTTTGGCGGTTACAGAACAGAGTCGGGTGCGTTACCAGCTCCTTCCTGTTTCGAAACGGGGACAGACGTTGGAGGAAGTTTTACCGTCATCTGTAGTTTCGAAGTTCATCCTTTTATTTGAACTCCAGGAGCTTCTTTCAGCCACAGGAGGGTTTGAGGACAGAACCCTCGGATCAGGACTGTCCTTTTCATTCGCGTCCTCCGTCAGTCACCCCCCGTTTACAGTCCAACACCTCCCATATCTGCTGTGTAACTGTTCCGGCCGGTCGGGTTTTAATGGCTGCAGACGCAGAATTGGCCGCTGCGATTGGCTTTGCTGCTCCAGCAGTTTGAGTTTCAGGACTTAATCTTCCTCAGCCGCAGTCGGGCTGATGCTCCGTCTCTTTGTGGACGCTGCTTTGGACTGTTCTGCATGCGAGGCAGTCTCTCTGCTGGCGCTCGTCCAGCCAGATGGTCGCGGTTCACCTTCCAGAGCCCTTTGCTTTAGCTCCAGGAGAGCGGCGAGTACATCCACGCCGACGCCGTTTGTATCTCTGACAGGACGAGAGCGGCTCGGTCAACGGTTCCTCTTTTCACAGTCACTCCTGGCAGCTGCCAGAGGCTCCGACGGCATCTCTGCGGCCTGCAGCGACGACCTTTGAACTCATCAAACTTCACTTCCTTACAGGACGATCGTGTCTTTTTGCTCACTGTGACCTCTGAGCACGCCGTAGTTTGGTTTATTGATGTTAGCTCATATCAATAACTCACAACCAGGATCAGTGGAGTCAAAGGCAGAGACAGTTAATGATACTCAATTAGCTTTTTATGAAGGTTATTTATGAGTCTGACATCTGCAGGTCAAACACCTGGAAAACTGATTAAATATGAACGTCAAGTTGTCTCATACGCTCATGAAATCAGTTCATTTCTTAAAAACACCTTTGCAGAGAAACAATAACAAACCAAATATGTTGTATTATACACAAAATAACTTCATGCACTTTTCATGCTTCAAGACGTAAACATGACGTAAACAAAGGACGGTTTAGATAGAAAATACTAAACAAAGTAGTTGTGCAGTATGAATCATGTAAACAAGTATTAATAAGTGATGAAGCTGTATTTATGTGTACATTTTTACCGACCTTCTGTTTGTTAAATGGCTTTAATGACTGATGATGTGTGACCTGTTGAAGCAGCTTGTTTTCAGGGTCGGAGCAGGCTCACCTGTCGCAGGTGAGGCCGCTTCGGCCTGATGTTCGGCTCGTGGACGCAGCTCGCTCCTCTCTGAAGGCCTCCTCTAACCGTCACCTCCTGCTGTGTGTTTGCTTCCAGCTGAACAGGAGGATCTATAAGGGAATCCCCCTGCAGCTCCGGGGGGAGGTGTGGTGTCTGCTGCTCGACATTCCCAAAATAAAGGAGGAGAAGAAAGACTTCTACGAGGTACGACGTCGCATCTCACGCTCCTGCTCGCCGGCAGAGCCGCCTCGGCCTGATTTGACTTCTCTGAGTTACTGCAGGAAAGTTTCTGCACCGTGAAGTCCTTTTCTTTCCCCTCAAACTTTGGATCTCATTAGAAGCTCAGCTCTCAGATCAATACATCGCTGCATGGAGGTACTCCAGCAAACAGTGGAAATATAAACCATGAAAGACGTTTTCTGGCCCATAAGAATTCATTTCATCCACTGTGAGGGCGAAATGTGACTTTTTAAACTTTTCACCCTGAACTCAGACGAAACATCAGTGTATAGTTCAACATTTTGAAAATTTGGATGAAAACGGACAAATTCAGAAAGTCTCCCGCTCGCTTCAGAAGGTTTTTACTACATGAAACAAGCAGAAATGTCACGTTTCCTTCATGTTTTTTGGGTTTAGTTTAATTTCAGCTGTGCAGGCTGAGCTGAAGCAGACGTTCACACACTAACGATGCAGTTTGGTTCAAGTCAAAGTTGGTAAAAATCAGTTTTTGTAGTTTATTTCTGCCTCTCAGTCGATGGTTTTCGTGGTATTTGGTCGTAAAAACGTTTTGCTGCGTGTGAGATTTTTCTTGTATTTCCGCTCAAACGCTGATGGAAACATCAGTGTATAGTTCAACATTTTGAAAATTTGGATGAAAACGGACAAATTCAGAAAGTCTCCCGCTCGCTTCAGAAGGTTTTTAATACATGAAACAAGCAGAAATGTCACGTTTCCATCGTGTTTTTAATTTTTATTTTTCACCATTCGAGCTTCGACCGCCGCTCTTCGGCTCACGCTGCGCTCTCTTCTTCTGCAGTTGGCGCCACCTGCTGCTCATGTCGATGAACAAACTCCTAATAATCACACAACAGCAGAGGATGGAAACAAGCTTTCATTCGTTTGAACACTCAGCTTTAGACTCGTTTTTGTTGGCTGGATCATGACACAGGACTTGTCTGATGCTTTAAATGTGGACTTGTCTCCTCTGTCCCTGATGTCTCCTCTTACTCTTTCTGTGTTTGTCTGCAGAAGCTAAAGGCCAGAGCCAGAGGACTCTCCCCCGACATCCGGCAGATCGACCTGGACGTGAACCGGACCTACAGGGACCACATCATGTTCATGCACCGCTACGACGTCAAGTGCGTACCTGCAGGGTCCAGCGCCGCCCTGCGCTGTCCTATAGAAAGAAGTGCTCGTTAAGAGGAAACTGATGTGGAAGTGAGAGGACTCAGGTCCCTTTTCTGAGTTTGGACTTCTGCTTTGTTACGTCAATCTGACAAAGTCTGATGAATTTTAAAGCCAAAGAGAATCACACTACAGGAAGTCCACCTGTTTTAACGCCAACATAAGATGCTTTTTCACTCCACTGCTCTGAAATGTTCTGAATTTTCTGTCTTTAGTTACTGTACAAACACTCTGATCACTGACACCGCGCAGCTTCCACGTGGACGTCTGAGCTGTTAGAATACAGATCTATGAACGATGCTCCTGGCTGCACTCTCGGGGTTATTTTCAGGGTTTTGTGGTAACTGTGCTTTTGTGTTTGTGCTCGCAGGCAGCAGGCGCTCTTCCACGTCCTCACAGCCTACTCCATGTACAACACGGTGAGTCATTCACACTGCAGAGAGCTGTGGACGTTACTGTTACTGTCTTTGAAGGACAGCTCTGTCCATATGCAGATCTTCAGTAGCCGTTACTTTAGGTAATCAACTCCTCATCATCAGCCTGACTGTGTGTTTGCAGGAGGTGGGTTACTGCCAGGGCATGAGTCAGATCACAGCGCTGCTGCTCATCTACATGAATGAAGAGGACGCCTTCTGGGCTCTGGTCAAACTGCTGTCCGGGCACAAGCACGCCATGCATGGTAAAACAAAAAAAGAAAAAAAGAGAGAGTTTTTATCTTTAAATATTTTGTCAATGAGATTTTTTTTGCTTAAGTATCGAGAGAAGAAAGGAGGCAGAGAGACGTCAATAGTTTTCATAAAGCAGAAGATAATCCTTTATTAATCCACAGCAGGGAAACATGCAGTGTTACAGCAGCAAAGGGGATAAATGAGTAAATGATATCATAAGTAAAGCAGACAGTTGTTGAATTCACATTACTGCACAGTTTAGTACACACAGTGCGGAAAAGCTGTTTTTTAGTAAGCTTTTAAAACACAAAATACATCAACAAAACAACAGTGAAAACACGGCACGAGCAAAAACCCGACAGAGCTGCGTCCAGTGAACGCCGGCGGTGCGTTAAAGACACCAGAGAAGATCTGTAGGCACAGTCTTCACCACGAGACGCCGGCTAAAGGTGTTACACTGAAACCTTGTGAGACTTGTGCCTCAGGAGCTTTGCTGGTCTAGTCAAGCACATGATGTAATGATCGATGACAAGGCGTCAGTGAGGAGGACAAATTAGCAATGACCTCGTACGTCTTAAACGTCTGACACTGAAACCTCCATAAGATCAGTGCAGTCAGGAATGAGCCTTACAGACCATAAGCATAAGAGATTCACACCAGGTGGCTCCAGACGCCCAGCTGGAGGATATGAACATCGTTATCATTAACACAGCATGAACAAATGTATTGAGATGTGAGTCAGACCAGTCCACCTGACCGTCCCCTCTGTCCTCGCTCGTAGGGTTTTTTGTCCCCGGCTTCCCGAAGCTGATGCGCTTCCAGGAGCACCACGACCGCATCCTGAAGAAGACGATGCCCAAACTGAAACAGCACCTGGTGAGACACGCAACGCTGCTGCTGCAGTTAATAATGCAACACGTGCTGAATAATGCAGCCGCTGCTCATAATACCACAAATAAGACATCTACCAAGAGCCTGCTATTACATCAAAACACATCCTGTACTTTCAGCAGCATTACTTAATACACCAGAGAGTAATAACTTAACAATGTGATGTCACAGAAGACAAACAAGCCTCATATTTTCACTCTTTTTATCATCAGCGCCAAAGCTGCTGCTGCTGCTGCTTTTGTCCATTACCTGTTGCCATAGTCTTACATGGCACACGTCCTACCTTCCACTGAGAGCACTGAATAGACTTTCTGTTGGTTTGTTTGTGCTGCTGCAGGACAGCCAGGAGGTGTTCACCAGCCTGTACACCATGAAGTGGTTCTTCCAGTGCTTCCTGGACAGAGTGAGTACAGAACACAGAGCTGCTGCACCACTTTGTTTTCTTAAGCCGATGGGAACATTTCTCTGAGCTTCCCACAGTCTGACATATTTAATGTTCAGTGTCAAGTGCTTCCTCCCTCATGTGTCCTCACTCTGGAGTCCTGTTCTCTGGTCAGTTATTTGGACAGAAGCGTTCTGTCCAGCTGCAGTCAGCAAGAAAACAACTGCACCGAAGGACATGTGATAACTGACACTTTTAAAACAGAAGTCTGTGTTTTTATTGTCATAAATTTCCATGAAAAGACCCAAATTAACAATGAACTGACGGCTGCTAACAGTAAATCCACAACAAAAACCCTGTCCTCCCATTCGCTTTGGAAAAACAACAGTTAGCACAGTCTGTGTTCAGCCAGTCGAATCCTACAGGGAACCCAGCGAGATGATCTCCTGACCCTCTGTTCTATTTGTGTCCAGACCCCCTTCACCCTCACCCTCAGGATCTGGGACATCTACATCTTGGAGGGTGAAAGATTGCTGCCCGCCATGTCCTACACTACCCTCAAACTGCACAAGAGTAAGACTGTTAACTCCACACAGTAACACCAGCAGCATCCATCTCCTGAACACTGAAGAGCTCTGATGTGTGTGTGTGTGACTTACAGAGCACCTGATGAAGTTGTCCATGGAGGAACTGGTGGAGTTCCTGCAGGAAACCTTGTCCAAAAACTTCTTCTTCGAGGACGACTTTGTGATCGAGCAGCTCCAGGCGTCCATGACGGAGCTCAGGAGGGCGAAGCTGGATCTGCCCGCACCAGGTACTGCAACAGCAAAACCAGCTGGGACACGAAAAAGGACAGTTTTCACTGTTTTTGGTCAAGAGGTGACGAGGCTGCAACACAGATACAGCTATGTACTACTAACAAATCTGACCTAAAGCAAGTTAAAGTACATGCAGAGCACAATCACATAAGTATGCACGAGTATTTGAAGTAGGAGGCATCATTAGTTTTTCAGTACCCCTAATTACTTTTAATGATACACAATCAATTTCTTAATCATTGTAAACTGAATCTTTTGGGGTTTCAACAACTGTTCAGACAAAAAAAAAAAAAGCTATTGACAGTCACCTCCATTGACTTTATGAAGCTGTGATTTTCACTAATTAATGAGAGTTTAGAAACTCACTGATTAGTCTGTTAATCGAGAAAAGAAGTAATCCTGAAATTTCCGAGAAAACACTGGTTGTTGTTGTTGTTGCGGCCCTGCAGACGTCATGGCGGTCCCGCGGCGCGCCGTGTCTCCCTGCTGTCCTTTAGCTCGTAGCTGTTTAGCAGTATGTCTTTCTAATCTTGCTCTGTCTCCTCATTAATCTGCCTTCTCTCCTTCTCCTCTCAAACGATGTTAGCCAGCAACAACAAAAGTGTGGCCGTGAGTGGGGGCCACATTCCCTCCTACAACAGTAACCGGTGGGCTATCCTGACTGGTCTTCCCCCTCCATGTCTCTGTCCATCTGTCCCTCAGTCCGTCCGTCCTGTCTGTCTCCCACCTGTCCAGCAGCACTGCGGTTTTTCCTTCACAAACTAGTCCTGCAGCAGTTTTTGTCCCCCACATGATATTTTTGGGTTAAGTTCAGACGCATTGCTTCAGTGGAGTCCTGCAGTGGCTGGCTCTCCTCTTCTATCTTTGTTTTTACCTTTTATTCCCATCTTTTGATTCCAGAGTGATTGCAGTTGTAAAATTTCACCTCTGCCCATTAAGGTCCTCCAGGTGACATAATGTGCCCTCTGGTGGGGAACTAATGGCACTGCAGGATACTGTTCTAACAGGGAACAAACACGTCGTTTAGCTTTTCTGTTTGCTGGCTGGTGTTTTGTTAGCCGTCTATCATGGTTTTAATCAACAGCTGATCTGTAGAGTGACTAAACCTTTCCCTGACTTTCTCAGAGTCAGCTTGCAGCTCATAGACTTCAAAAAATACACTTAAATTTGTGAGGACAAACTATTGTGTCAGAGAAATATAATTATAATTTTACTGAATGGATCTAAACTTGTCCTCAACGATGCTTTCAGGTTTATCTGTGTCGTTTTCCTGCTGTATTTAGTCAGATTGTCCTCACTTTTTTTGGGAAGTATTTCTGACTTTAAAGCTGTAGCTGAAGAAGGAAGGCACCAGAACTTTCCTTTCTTTCTTCCAGAGCCCACACAACTATAACAGTAGCTGTCTGTTCGTTTCCCTGCCCGCTGACAAGATAATGAGCCACTTTTCCAACACTGCAGGCTTTTGTTTCACGTCTACTCTAACAACCATCTGCGACCACGTTTGCTTGTGTGCAGGGGGATATGCTTTAATCTGTATTTTTGAATCTGCGTTGGCTGAGCTGTGAGAAATGACAGTGGTTTTACGGTTTTGTAGTTCTGAACTTCACTAGGTCTAGTTCGAGCTAGCCACCGCGCAGTGCAGTTGACTCTGTGCAAACACCAGCTGGATGAGTCTCTGGTCTGGACTGAGTTTGTCTCCTGTCTTTACTGAGCAGTTCATCAAATAAGGAATCAGTTTTTGCAGGGTTCATGACAGAAAACTGAATCCAGACCCTGAGTTTAGCCTGATATGGGGTTGAGCTGCTGCACACTGTCTAAAGCTTGAAACTAAAACACTGTGTTATGAGCACACAGACTGTTTTGGAGGAAGACTCCTGTCAAACCAACCTTTTCTCATGTTTTACACCGATGGTGGCTTGTTCAGCTCACCACCCCCTGAAGACTTTTGTAGAAAAGGAAGAATTACATCTTTAATATTATGACCCTTAAAATCCAACAAAACATCATTGCGGTTTTATCCTCCTCAGACCTCAGAAAGGCGTTTACAGCCACAGTTATACTATCACGGCGTAAAAACAGCTCCTTGAGGCAAGGTTAAGGCAGCTCTCTTTGTTTTACAGACTGCATCCCCCGGCGGTGTGAAACGCTCCCTCGCTACACTGAAATCACTTCCTCTTTCCAGCTGTGTCAAATATAAACAGTACTAATGACTGCCAATATGGCGGCCTTGGACAGCTTAGTAATGAACTAAAGGAAGATGGAGGACAAACTAAAATCTGTCTGCTTCAAACAATGCTTTCATACTTCAGAGGAAGTTCACCTAAACCAGCCAGAACACATGCGTACACACCTGTGTCAGTGGATCAGCCAGAATGTGATTTGAAATCATTTGTGCAAAGTTTAAAATATATTCAGAATGAAGGTAATTCGATTATTATTTTCCACTACACTATAAGAAAGTCCTCTTTAATTCAATAAGTTCAATAAATACTGTGGGGAAAAGAAGAAACACCCCATGCTTCAGTTAGAAATGATCAGATTTCTTGTCCTGCTGCAGTTTTTAAACCTACATGTCATTCAAAATAATTCTGCCTTTTTAGTCATCACATTATGAAAAAACATTAAGCAGCATCTTAAACACAGTCACCATGTAATGTATTTTACGTTACGATGGTCGTAAAGCTAATCTTCCTGGATACAGCTGTTTCCTTTTCCGGTTTTCATTAAAAAATGTAAATAGTTTAAGCTACAAATTGAAATTACATTTTCTATGGAACAGGACAGGAAAATTGTTTGTATTTCTATTTTTAATGGGCAAGCTGCTGAGGTTCACTCATGGAAGGCTTTCAGAATAATATTTGCAAGATTCAGAGGAAGTGTAAACTACGTATGTGCTGTTTATTAAAGTGCGTTCAGGGACTGTGACTGGGTCTACTGACCTGACTGTGGACGGGACAGTTTCCAGTGAATGAGGACGTCTGAAAGAAGACAAAAAACTGTATTAATTTAGTGCTTGAAGCAACACTGCTCATTCAGATTAAAATAAATCATTTTAGCCAACTGACTGACTGATTTTTCACATAACCTGATCTAATTCACACAAAGACTGATGAAGAACTGGATGAGGAAGATGAGGTTAGTTTCCCCTGCTGATTTAACGCACGTGCACAGGAGGAAAAGGGCCAAGGCCAGTGGACAAAGTCTTTACGGACAGACGTTTTAGTGGATTCAGAGCCAAAAAAATTCACTTCCTGGATCACTCCCTCAGCACTTCATCTTCCTCCAGCTGCAGTCTCCTGACTCTGGTGATCACACTTTCCCTTTCCAGTCCTCAACAACACCCAGCGTCACCATCACTGTCTGCACACTGTGTACTGTCTACTGTACCTTTCATTTCTTTTTGACAAAGCAGTAAGTTTAGGTATTAATGGTGAATACTTGTAACATGTACTGGTGGTAGAATAGTAACTTTGGTGAGTGAGTAGTCTAAATGAAGAACAGTTCCTGTGGCTTTAATGCTTGTTCTTACGAGTCTCAGTACATTTAACAAGGTTCATTAATCATGAACTATTTCCGTATGACCTTTCGAGTCTGGGGCTACTGCTGCAGCCGAGTACAGTTTAATGAAATGAAGTGAAACTCATAATTTCAGATACCACTCAATTGAGTGTCACTTTCTAATTGAGCCCCTCCAGCAAGCTGGGAGTTGATATCAAAAAGTACTACTGATGCTTTTTTCTGTCCTTTGCTCTTCGCCTGTGGGGATGTGATTATGTGTCGTCATGAATGTAATTCTCCTTTATTTTGACCTCTCTATGGCAGTGGTGTTGCATGAATCCATGTCCTTGTTGTGACTCCTCATCTGATGTGAATCAGCGCCACACAGTGTGTCAAACCATCCCCGTACTGTCGTGTGTTCTGATGGTGTTCTAATGCGTTTCCTCTTCTCTGGTCTTGCAGGTAAAGAGGAAGAGTTTCCTAAGAAGCCTCTCGGGCAGCTTCCTCCTGAGCTGGTGGTAGCAGGGGTGAACCATGTGGCCAACGGTCAAAGCCACGCTGAGCCAGCCGAGCCTCCCAGGAATCCGAGTCCTGTACCAGACCGCCAGCGGGACAGTCGGCCCCCCAGCCGGGCACGCCGGGACTCACTGGACAAACCGATCCGCCACCACAAGGCTGACAGAAGGGATGCCCGCTCCAGGGGATCTGGGGAGATCCCCAATGAGCAGCAAAAGCAGTCCACCTCCACCACACCAGAGAGGGGAGCAACGCCGCCCTCAGCCCCGACCCCGACACCACAGCCCATCACAGCGGATAGAAGGAAGCCTCAGAGTCACGCCACCGCCAACCACAACTCCAACGCGGCTTCCAGCTCTCACAGAGACATCACTCCCCGCTGGTTCAAACCCTCCGAGACAAAGCTGGAAGCAGCCAAGGCGGCAGCGGCCCGGGAGGTCCACATGAGCCGAGGGGCGTCGCCGGCCCCTTCCAGCCCAGAAGACAGTGCTCTGCCCCACCACCGGCCCCGCTCCAAGGGCTTCATCCCCGGCTCTAACCGGGGATCCAACGCTTCTCAGTATGACAATGTGCCAGGGCTGCCGGAGCAGAGTTTCGAGATCCTGGAGCTTGAGAGACCTCCGTCCAGAATGAGGACCCCTCGCAGTGAGACGCCCTTCAGCGTATCGTCCCTCCATCAGGGCAGCCCCAACCGTGGACCCAGCCTGACAGGGAGCATTGTCTCCGTCGCATCAGGGCCCAGGGTGGTCAAACACCCTCTGCCACCTCCATTTTCCCACAACAGTCCAGCAGGGGTCCAGGCCAGCTACCCTGGCAGCCATAGCCAGTACCACACACCTCCCCAGCAGCACTCCCCAGGCAGAACTACAACCGAGGTTCCCATCCTCCATCCCGCCTACAGTGTAAGCCTGGACCACAGAGGAGAGGACAGAATCTATGCTCCGCCCTCCCGATTTACCCCACCCTCCAGCGTGGCGTACGGGGAACGAGCGTATGCCACCACCCAGCGGCAGACCAACAGCCTATCCCCCGAGAAGGCTCTCATGAACAACTCCTTCACCACCTACCGCAGGCAGCCTCCACCTAGCTCCGCCCACAACTCCCGTAATGCCAGGCCTCCACCAGAACACTCTCTACAGCTGGAAACCCAGGGGAGCTCCACCCCCATCTACCTGCAACAGCTCACCTCCACCACACAGGTCTATGCTCCAGTGGACTATAGGTTTGAGGGGCATCGGAGAGGCGAGGTGAGCCCACACTATCTGCCAGAGGGCGGGCCTCGGCGGCCTGTAGATGGGCTGCCGTGGGCGCTGGAGGATGAGCTGCCCCCTAAATCCCCCGGCGGGATGCCACGCTCGCCCAGCTTCCAGCGAGCCCAAATGTCCCCAGTTCAAGAGTTCACTTTCCCAGACGACCCAGCCAGCCTGCTTCACTACAGGACACAGTTCCAGGAGCAGCAGCCCGTCATAAGGCACCAGCTCCCCCAGCTGTTTGGAGGACCACACTACAGGCACGCACAGGAGGCGTTTGCCATGCAGGAGTCCATGCTGCTGTGATCTGCAGATAGAGAAATGGCGAGACACTGTAAAAAACTGAGGTGTAGTCACTGGCACTGTGTTAAAGACGAGCAGTAGTCCGATCTTTGTTAGGAACCTGGTTTTGTTTCTGCTCGGTTGTTCTTCATGTCTCGAGTACTGACCCTCTGACTGTCGCGCTGCATCGTAATGTTGCAGGACACACCAGCCTCTGACATTTTTTACTGATCACTTTAAAAAGAGAAAAAAAAAACTGACTGAAGATTTTATTTTATTTTTGGATGTAAATCATTAACGAGAGGTGACAGTATATATCTTTTAGAGTCTGATATGTACAGTGGTTTTTTGTTAATATGCTGAGTTGTTATCAGTAGCAGGGGAACATTCTTCTGAGACAGCAAAACTGATTTATTTTCATCCTTTATTTTTTTATATGTTACTTCCAGATATTTACATTAGAGATGGATTTACTCTATATGCTTGTGAATGTTGCTTTTCAAATACCATCGACAGAATTAGAAAGCAGTGAGGAACGGATCACTGTACGTTTTGATTTCCATTTCAATTTTGAAGCACCTCCACTGTATTTTCTAGTTTCAGTGATAATATTCCTTCCTGAATAACTGATGTGCAATTCATTTCTCTTTTACACATGAAGTACAGTCCATTGGGTATTTACACATATATGAGGCCAGTGAAGTTAATGACTCAATTCCAACCTGATTAGAAACTCAAGAAATAGACAGCTAATTTGTGAGGGCTAATAATATATATGTATGTATGTATGTATGTATTTTTGTTTGATGGCTTTAAGCCCTCTGATTTGCTATGTAACCATAGGTAACATGTTTTTTTAATTGCTGTACTGATGTTACCACATATTGAGCACATACAGCCAGAGATGGATGTGAACTAGTTTCAGTACAAGTTTGCTTTACTTCATTATGTCTTATTATTCTCAACACTGTCATATCAACTACTGTTCAGCTGCTGGCACTTCCACGGGCATACAGAGTCATCTGAGACACACACACACACGCACACACTACATGTCACAAATGTGTTAGTCACACATTTCAACATTTAAATCAGTCACATTCCCCATTAGTATTCCTCATGCTCTGGTTTTGAAGCAGTTACTCTCAAACAGTATTGCCGTACTGTTCATTACATTCCCTAAGTTACCTTTGTTTTCTTGTTAAACGATTAATTGCAGACCATTCTGATACTTTGCTTAATAAAATGAGGTGGGGTGAAAATGAATCCTTGGCTCTGTCTCTGGCTTGTTGTAAATCAAAGTCCTATCATAGGCATGCATACATATTCTTTCTGTTGCTTGTCTGTTTCCTCTAATAATGAAACTCTGCCCCCTAGTGGGGCTGCGTAACTTTGGAATAATCCTGCAGGACATAAATACAAACCAACAAGGTAAGGATTTATTTTAAAAGGAGAGGTAGAGTTTTTAATTGAGTTCAAATGATTGACAGCTGTATCTTAAACCAATTAATAATTTTTATAAGGAAAACAAGGCTTGTCAGACCATAAAGGTTGATGTATTTTATCAGATATATTTGATTTCAACGTGATATTTAGATAAGCTACTTCCTATGATCAATTATTTTTTTCCCCATTAATTTTCCCAATGATGTGTTTTTTTACTGAACAATTAATCCATTAATGGAAAAAAATAACAGGCCAGATTGAAAGTAAGTGTTAGACTGTACACAGTTTACTCCAAAGAAACAGATTTCAATTACTTGAACATAAAGATTGTAGGTTAAAGACAGTAACATTGCTGTCAAACGTGAGATCCTAATACTAATACTTTTGACAGAACACCTTCTGAACTAGTTTTTCCATCCCTTATACATCTGGAAGGCACTGGCATATCTGTACTCAGAGTATTTGTTTCTTGTGTAACAATAAAATTCATATTGTCTGCAGACTGTCTGTGCCCTCAAAACCAAATGTTAACACTGACAACGCCTCCATCTCTTTTAGGCTTTTAATTTGAGAGTAGAATTGATGGTGTTGTAGAGCTTCCTGGTTTTCACCTCTCAGATCAATACAATCACACCATCATGTGGCCAGTCAGTAAAACCACAACCTCATACATCAGTGTTGGTTCTGCTGAGTAGAGCTAACTAACAATCATCTGAGTTACGTGCTCAAAATTTTCTTGATTAAGTACTCAAAGACACGTCTTCAATTTGGTAGATCCAACAGCTCAAAACACCAAAACGTTCAATTTATAAAGATGTGAAACGGCAAATTTGCACACAAGCTAAATGATGATAAATGACAGTTACAATTGTTGTTTAAATTACAAATTAATTAAAGCTAGTAATTGCAAATGGTTCGCCAGATTTCTTCTTTAGGAAATTTTTCTCCAAACCAGTTTCATGATTTTGGGGAGTGTAGAAATTAACCCTGCTGCCACCCAAAATCTATACAACAAACCGGTTTCTATTTCTCTCAAAAACTAGTGATGCCATTCTCATCTATGGTGAGCAAAGGTCTATAGACAATATTACTACAAATTCTGTCAGTTTATCTTTCCAAAATTTATTTGGTTAATCATTTAGATCATAAAAATGGAAGAAAGTAGAGACAAATGCCCAAATACAGACAGAAAATAGACATTTTCCATGTACAATCAAGCACTGGAGTCGTCAGATCACCACAGTTCAACAATTTCTTTCCTGTCAATCAATTAGCACTATCAATTTCAGCTCTGGGGTTAAATATTCATCAAAACAAACAGCAGCTGCTACAACACAAGGAGCAATTGGACCAATTCACCCAATACAAACATGACTATCCATATTTATATTCATATTCATTAACATGGACACTGGGCCTTCATTACTAAGAAGTGAGCGTCCCTGCCACATAACATTAATTAACATTTAATACCAAAGCACATAAGCTAAATAAAGAACAAAAGATGCAACCAGCAGTGTTATGAGGCAAACTTGCTAACCAAAGCAATCACCCACCAGCAGCTGAGAGACGACGAACAAGCTAACGGTACAAATCTACTGATACTGTACGAGAGAAACACACTGTGGCACTGAGGCAAGACATTAAACATGTAGGCACAAGCAGCAGGTGCTTACCTCGGATTCCTGGTCGCAGTGTGGCAGGTGGAGAACCGGTGAAAAGTGCGTCAATTGTTGCGGTCGTTCAGCAGGATGGAAACTTGCGTAGCATGCTAACGGCTAACGCTAAGTTAGCTAACTTCAGCGGGACAAACGGTCGACTACGCGCTAACTTCTGAATCTTTCTTAAATTTAACTCAGTGGTTACTTTCCGTAAAACCAGAAGGCCGCGAAACAACACTTAACGTTGGTTGGGAAGTATTTCCTGAGCCTTATTCACGTTTCTATCTGAGTGGGTTAGCTAAAACTTATTCCGTCCAAAAGTTACCTCTACCCCGCTTTCCAAGTTACCATGAATCAAAGATGGCGACCGGATGTGACATAACTCCTCGATACACAAACGCAAGAAAAACGTAAACGCGTTTTTAAAAACATACATTAATAATAATAATAATAAACAACATACGCACTACATAATATAATGCATTTATAATAACTTTATCTTATAATAAAATTAATTCAAAACATTTTCAGTGGTGACTCATGTACGTTTGACTGTTCTTGTCAGCTTTTAGCACTTAAAGCTCTGCCTGAACTAAAAACTCCTCAACGCTCTCTCACAGCAATAGATTCAACTGCTCTTAACATCTCTCCATCCTTTTTATCTAGACAGGCTTCATTTAATCAAAGAACCTAAGATTTTCTAACACAGTAATTTATCTTTTGTGCTGATGACTCATGTCTATCCATGCTTTAACTTTAACATCGTCATTGCAGATAATAATGTCGATTTTTACTTCCAGAACCCTGGACGTTTAACATATAAATATAAATAACTCCTACTGATTTGTAAGCCCATTCATTGCTTTTCACATTATAACAAACACAGACAGAAGCATTTATTCTCCATTAGCGTTATGAGTCTGTTATGTCATTAAACATCTTGCGTCCTCTGGGTGGTCACAGTGTGTTTCCATCTCATCTCCACACTGCAGCTTTTAAGGCACATAAAGGTTCATCTGCTTGTCTTTAATCTGAGCAGAAAGGAGGAAATCCTCAGGGAAGATGTCAAGAATTCAAACTTCAATTGCTGTCATCTTGTAAATTACACATCTACATTTTAATGTAGTGTGGCAACAAAAACAATTTCCCCTCGGGGATAAATAAAGGAATTCTGATTCTGATAGTGTAGCTCATACATTGGCTCGGGACTGGTGCCAATTACTCCACACCAGTCACTGAAAACCATATGTAGCAGTCTGATTATCACTTGATCACTGCAGTGATCTCCTGTGATAAACGCCTCCTCAGCAGGCCATCAGTCATGGGCTTTTTCTGCTTTATGGCTCCACACTGGCTTGCGTTTCTCTACAAAAGCCTGGATCCCCTCCTGTCCGTCTCTCAGAGCCAGGTTGTCTACCATCACCTTGGAGGCGGTGGCATACGCTGCATCTCGACCCTGAGCCATTTGTCTTCGGAGGAAACAAAGGAGAGGAGAACACAACGTGTGAAACATTCATGTATTCATCACAAAGGTTTTCACATGAGGAATAACATGACTGTTATGGAAAATTCTGACATTGCTGCATCTTGGTCACAGATAGATCCACAAGCAGCGGATGTGTCGGTCCTGAACGGGTAGTTTTCTAATGTAACCTGTAACGCCACGAAATAATGCAGAAAGACAATAACATGCGCATTGTCTTCGGATGTAACGCATACTACTGGAGGTAGTAAGCTAGTTAGCCAGACAAGCTAACATTTGCAGCTTACTTCTCAGTGCTTTAAAAGGCAGCTGGACTTGCTTGAGGTTCCAGATAACCACACTGATAACCACAAGGGAAAGGTGAGGAGGGGTCTGTCTGACCTCTGAGGACTCTCACCTTTGGAAAGTGGCCTTTCCGAGCGCTACGACAGGTCGGCTGGCCTGACACACCCGCCGGGCGATGGCTAATGTCTCCTCCTCCAGTCGCTCTTCTGGCACCACCTTACTGACCAGACCGTGCAGCAATGCATCGTGGGATGAGATGGGAGTTCCTGTGAACAGCATCTCCATGGCCACCTGTTAAAAACAAGGAAGCACAGGTTTATGAAATGTGGCTTGAACGTCAGTTAAAAACACACCTGGAGCAGACGAGTGTGTCTCTCTTGCCTTCAGCTCTCACCTTCCTCGGCACAGCTCTGCCGATGGCCACCGCCGGCGTCGAGCAGAACAGACCCACGTTGACACCCGGAGTGGCGAAGGTGGACTTCTCCGACACCACGGCGATGTCACAGCTGGCGACCAGCTGACAACCAGCTGCCGTGGCAACACCGTTCACCATAGCGATCACCGGAACAGGTATGTCCTGTATCAGAGTCATTATCTGAAACACGAGAGCGTGAGAGATTTAGCTCGTCCAGATCACCACCAACATCTCTGATTTATTCAGTACTTACAATGGAGTTAAATAAAATGTCCGTTCTGTCACATTATCAGACAGATGACTCCTGATAACTCAGTGTTTCCTCAAAGATTTTTTTCAGCAGCGGGGGCAGGCTCTCTGGAGAGCAGCTTGAACGAAAAAAGTCAAGAAAAAAAAAAGCCCAAAGCGGCTCTCCCTCCGGCTCGCAGGCAGGAGCCGCTCCGATCATTCACTTCAAAGAGCCGTTTCGTTGGCGAGCGACACATCACTACTGACTAGCATCATCTTCATCAGCTGTCTTTCTCTTCTTAGAGAAATATTTGAACAAGCTCATCTGAAAATACAGTCAGTAGTTACATCATGGCATCGTGCAGATATTAGCTTAATGCTATCAATTAGTTTACTCACGTTAGCAACACTGAGTTGGCACCAGGCCCAGTTAACTTAAGCTACCGATATGTTACGTAACGTTAGCTGGACATCAATATTTTGTGAATGTCTGTTTAACTTGTAAAATCTATTATGAGTTATCTTAAGCTAATAAGTCTACCTTTTCTCCGGTAAGTCGCTGCCCTGTTTTCCAGGACGACACTCGTGAGTAATTAACGACGGACTCTGCTGTGAAGGTGGAGACATGCAGCGGTGGTGTATTTGTGACAATAAAAAAAAAAAAAAGAAATTTGAAGGAACGGCGGCTAGGATTTAGGAATGGCGGCCTGCCACTCCTAAATGAATGTAGAGGAAACACTGTAACTGATGAGTTATTGAAGCATTTTATGCATCCAGTGAAAAAACATTTCTTGGTTGTAGCCTCTCAGACTGAAAAACTGAATATATTTGTCTTTTTGTCTCCTGGTCGGACTAAATGAACTATCTGAAGACATTATCTTTGACTTTTTTTACCTTTTAAAAACTAATTGATTAATTAAAAAATGTCAACACATTAAACAATAATTAAATATGAAATCAGACATACTAGAGGTGAACGGCACTCACCTCTGCACAGGTGTGAAACACCTTTGTATGATAGTCTCTGCCCTGAGCTGACGTCAGCTCCTTCAGGTCGTGTCCAGAGGAAAACACTGGACCTTTGGCTGACACACACACACACACACACACACACACACACACACACACACACACACACACACACACACACACACACACACACATTACAAGGCTAAATTAGCATCTTTCTCTCTCCATCACACACACATCAAACACCTACCTGATAAGATAATAACTCTGAGATCTTCACTGTTCACATCAGTCAGGATGTTTTCTCTGAGGGACTCCAGCATGGACAAAGACAGAGCGTTCCTCTTCTTGGGATTGTTCAATATTATTCTCCTGGAAGAATAAACAGACGTTACAATAACGTTTAACAGCAGCGTTTTCTGTATTTGAGCCTAAGTTTCATAACAGCCATATCAGTGGTTCATTTTCTCATGTGGCCAAAAGGCACCAAACTTTAGTGATTCTGTTAAATCTTTATGATACTGTGCAAAACAAATACAGGAGATGAAAACAATGAGAATGAACTGCAGCACAGTCTCTTTAAACTCAGTGTTGAAAACTACAAATCTCTGCCAGAGGAATACTTTTATCAAGTTCATCAAAAGTTTTAACACAACTTTACAATCTAACTTATAACCTGCTTGACCACAGAGATTATGATCCACTTCCTTAGGTGTACCACAGATTTACACCAAACTCCATTTAAAAATATAGCAATTTAATGCAGTAGCTTTGTTTATCCATCCATCCATTTTCTATTCCCCGACTATCCTTTTCGGGATTGGGGGGGGCTGGAGCCTATCCCAGCTGTCAACGGGCGAGAGGCGGGTACACCCTGAGCCGGTCGCCAGCCAACTGCAGGGCAACATTTACAGACTAACAACCATTCACGCTCAACAAGGACAATTTTAAGTCACCAATTAACCCAATGAGCATGTTTTTGGTCAGGACCAGGAGAACCCAAGCATGCACAGGAAGAACATGCTTTACTAGCGGCAAAGTTAGCTTTGCCACTAGCTTTGTTAGCCATTTAGAAAGGTACACATCTCGTATAATGAGACTTAAGAACTTTTATGAATGAACAGAATATGTTCTTTAACATAGATTCAGGTACATTTACTAAGATACTGCATAAACAAACAATTTTGACTTACTGCTGATTTACCTTTAGTGTTTTCAGTTTGGGAAACTTTACACTTTGACTCACCCACACAGATAAATGTATTTGTTACTCCCCAATATCTATCTAATTACTCCATTTTATGAGATAACATAGTTTTAAGATAAAGATTAAATGTAAATTTATTCATAATCTTGCTTAAGAACAAGTGGAGTAGTATCAGGAAAGTGTACTTGAAGTAATAGCAGTAAAGGTAAGCAATACTCATTGTGCAGGAAAAAAAAAAATGCTGATTCATGTAATTTAATGCTGCAAGTGGGCATTATTTTGGGGCTAATTGGGACTATTTTAGATGACGTTTGGTGTTTTAATCCAAAAAGTTGTAAACAAATTATGTTTTAATCAATCATTTAATCTGTAACTAGTAATTATAGCTGCCATATCTGTATGAGTAAATATATCTTTCCACTGCTGCATTAATTATGAGCATTTATTAAATCGTTCTCTCTCTCTCTCTCTCTATCTATCTATCTATCTATCTATCTATATCTCTCTATCTCTCTCTTATTGACACATCCCGGGTTCCGTAGGTTCTTTCCAAGAAAAAAACGTTGACTTAAAGGTAAACTTAGGCAGGGAACAGTGAGGTCCAAAGGCTGACATTTTATCTCAAAAAAACTTTTTTTTACAGGAATAACAGGAACAATGTGTATGCCGAATTTACCTGAAGACCTTTGCACGTGCAGTGAAGTACTTAATGTCGCGCTGTAACACGCTGCTGTTATTAAAAAGTATATTCTTGCATAAATATACTGTTTCTACCACAGAGATCCGTCAGTAACAGACGACGGACACATTTCGTCACCGCACCTGATTCCGTTGTCTTGCTGTCTCACTGTCAGCGGCTCCGCTTCAGTCTGAGAGTAAAACCGAGTCCCTGTCAGCAGCGTTGTTGTCCTGCTGAGCTGAAACGCACCGACAGCTCTGCACAGCAAACTACGCGCCATGTTTTCCTTCGTCTCTTCGCCCTCCTGCTCCCACTTCCGGGTACGACAACGTCAAAGCACGTAGGCGACGTAAGAACAAATCAAGAGCCAAGATCACAAATCCAGAGTCAGAAATTCACATGTCGATATAATTTTAGACAGTGGTTTGTAGGAAAATTAAACGTATAAATTAAAAATAGACTTTCTTGATATATTGTCGTACAGAATGAGGCACAAAATACTCCTTCTCATCGTCAGGCTTTATTGGCTTTATAGGCAAAAGTTTCCACCCTGTACCACCGTAGCGTCATAATAATGATATGAAGCTTACATATACTGAGAATAAAAAGTTTATCATAGATAAACTTGATAAATGACCATAAAATAAACTCTTACATTTATTTGAAGCCTAAAGTGCTAAATATACGTATACAGGTGTCTTGTGCAGTATCTAAAAAATATATGTGCATAAATACTTTTGTTTCTTAACAAATACAGATGGATAAAATGTATAAATATGTAACATCAGAATAATGAATATAAGCTCCTACACGAAAATATATTATCCCTTAAAGCTGTACTTATAAATGCTTTTATATGAACAGTGAATCACATATAGTTGCATATAGGAGTTTTCACCAAACTCCACAAATCCCTTCAGAGCTTTTTCACTTCTTCTGGCTCATTTTTTTGGGTTTCACAGCCTCTAACTTTAATTCTTTGTTTCGGTCTCACCGTTTCATCATCACATTCTTCATCATCAGATTCTCTAGCTGTGCTGCTCCAGGCTCACAGAGACCTTCATCGCTGTGAACTTTATCTGGACTTCACTCCAGGTGCTCACGTATGGAAACATCCTGTCAGTGAAGGTGTGTGTGAAGGTGTGTATGTGTGTGTCAGTGTCTGCATCTGAGAACGACAGCCGTCCTCTGTCCCAGTCCAGGTGCACTCTGATCCTCTTGGGGTTCTTCATCACTGACACATCAGATCCTGTGTCTGTTGGCGAGAGAACTTTGTATTCACCACCGCAGAACATCAGCCTCCACAGTCCGGACCATATGACTCCTTTCCTCTGGATCGACTCTGTTAGCACACCCAGAACGAAGGCGGTGTTGTCTCCGACCTCCACCTCCCAGCTGTGAGACCCGGAGTTAAAACCCTCGGAGCCCACGGCGGAGATGAAGTGGTCGATCCTCTCCGGGTTGTCGGGCAGCTGCTGCTTTCTCTGTCCGTGTGCCGCACCGGTCAGATCTTCCGACAGGACGAGGTCTGGATGAGCAGTGTTTGGATCCAGAACCACAGGACTGTAGGAGACCATCTCCTTCATCTTGTTCCAGATGTTGAAGGTCAGGTTGCCCAGATGTTTGGCCACATCTATCAGGGCTCCTGGGACCAGCTGTGGATCTTGGGGCAGAGGTTGCTGCTGGACTCTCTCCTCTGCAGCCTTGTAGCTCTGCAGGAACGAGGCGTCTGCAGCTCTCAGCTTCTCCTCTGTGGCTCTGATGGTCTCTGAAAGAGCTGTTATCTCTCTGCTCAGAGCTCCAATCGTCTCCTTCATCTTCTGACTCTTCTCCTCCTCCTCCGCCCTCAGCGCATCCATCCGGGCCTCCTCTTCCTCTTCTAGAAACTGGTGAAGCTTCTTGAACTCCTCTTTGATCCTCGTCACTGTGCTTTCTGCCTGGACTTTAATGTGTTCTGCACTTTGATCACACTCTCCTTTAACTTGGCGAATAAGCCTCAGCTTAGCTCGCAGGGGCTTTAAGGAATCCTGAAGCACTCTCTTGCGCTCAAGCGCAGCTTCGTCGACAGGTTGGAATCTGTGGCTGCCGTGCGCGTCTGAATCTCTGCAGACGCCGCACACGAGCTGCTGATCATCCACACAGAAGATGTCGAGCTTCTCAGAGTGCAGACGGCAGAGCTGCTCTGACTTCGCTGCTGAAGGGCTCCTCAACGTAAACAAAGGATGGATCTCCATGGAAGACCTCCTCTTGCAGACCGGACACTCAGAAGTGTTCTTGTCTCTCCAGAACTTCTGCAGACAGTCTTTACAGAAGCTGTGTTTACACGACAGGATGACTGGATCTTTAAAAAGGTCCCGACAGACAGGACAGGAGAGATCCAGCTCTAACGCGGAAGCCATGTTGTCTCTGCGTACACTCTGCAGATACTTTCACTTTTGACAGCTGACTCTTAAAGCTCTTATTTGCTGTGTACCGCCAGCAGAAAGCAGTTTATCACCTGCGGCAGTGTCCTCGGTGCTCCCGGCAGCCGCGCCTCTTCAGTGGAAGTTGTGGATTTGACAAAAAAGAATTGTAGCTGTCGTCTTTCTCTCAGCGTTTGTGTAGAGAGACGACACGACTGCTTCCTGCTTCCCCTCACATGAGTCGTGGGAGGGGTGGAGCTTGGTCAGGCTCATTTCAGCCCTCCTCCTGCACAGGGGAACTTACTCGAGGTGTTTCAGTAATAATAATCATAATCTACTCATTCAATACTGGTGATAGTTCATCTAAAATCCAGCTCTGATCCACAGCTGGTTTTCTCTCATTTCTGTGGCTTTTGGAGGCACTGATTATTAATATAGGTATCAGTTGTTGTGCTGTAAGCAAAGCTGACAGCTACAGCAAACAGGTGCTGCTGGGTTTTTATCATTATTACGTCTTTTATTACGATTGAGGAAGTGACACCTTTGTACTGCTATAACCCTGGGACCATGTGAGCAGCTCAGACATCGAAACCATGTTCAGATAAAGTGAGTGTTTTTATTCTCAAACAACACAAATAAAGTGAAAATACTCACGTACAGTACAGTGATCGAGCGCCACTAGTTACCACTGTGACATTAATCAATAAGAAAATATATCTCCTTCAGAACAGTCAAACGGGCGTGAAGGCCCAGTGTTTGTAGTTATTGCTTTAACGATAATGAACAGAAAAAAACATTTAGGAATGTTTTGCTGCTGGTGTTTGGCGGCTCTGTCGTGTTTTCTAACAGTTTAACAGTGAGCTGAACTGCTGGATGTCGAATATTTGAACAGCTAAATCTAAATTAGGAGCTAGATTACCCCATGAACGTAAACACGGGGTAATGTTAACGAGTTCGGTTTCATTTCCAGGTCACCAAATACCAACATCTTTTCACTGCGCTCGGCGTCTCATACGGACAAACCCTTTAGTTAAAGATTTGTGCATCCAATGGGCTTCTTCACCTCTGACTGACTGTGGGCGGCTCCTTTGAATGAACCTCTGAGGGCTCGTTATCACAGTCATTGGAGCCATTGTGTCGTTAGCGCTCCTGGCTGTGTAACGGCGGCCGTTAAAGTCGTTGTGAACGACAGCTGTTGTCCCATGAGGCCAACTGGGAATAGTTGTCAAATCTCCTGGGAGGGAATGAAAGGACAGAAAGGCACACAGATGCTGACGGGTACCTGTGCATGTGGGACTCGAGGAGCGTGACAAAGCAGCATTGGTATTTGGCGACCTGGGATGAGAACGTGTTGCATTAACAGTAAAAGTGCTGGGAGACAAGTCTAGATAAGGCAGGGAAGAGAAAAACAACGAGTCCCATCAGAACAGGAGAAACACCCACAATCCTCCTTCCCACCAGGAGGAGCAGGGCGGCCAGCAGGAGGCAGGCCTCATGTCAGGTGACGGCGTTCATCGTCTGGCCTCCCTCAGTCGGGGTGAAGAACTGGACTTTCGGCACGGCGATGCTCGAGTTGTTCCTGCGCAGGTTTCCGCTGCTTCCTGCGCCTTTCCGCATGGAGTTGTTGCGTCGCATGGAGTTACGCTTCCTCAGCGAGTTCTGGTGCGACAGCTCGCTCTTCTGGAGAGTCTGGATTAAGATGGACGGCTTCTCGTCCAGTTCTCTGGCGCTGCAGCGTGGCGTCGCTACCTTGAGGAGCAACAACAGAACGTGAGCTTTGGACTGCTGGGAGCAGAAATCCACACGACTTCTGGCTTTAGAGCTGACCTTCTTTCATGTCACAGAGCTGTATTCTGTGTTGTCACACTCAACATAGTCTCACACTGGCTAAAAGACTTTTCCCATAGACCTCCAGGTAACAAAGAAGCATCAGTGTGTCGATCCACAGACTAAAACACTGTGACACTGTTAGTATCCAACGTCAGAACTAAGAAAAACTGATCCCTCTGTCGAACTCTTACCTTGACTGTGTTACCAAACTTGGAGTAGTCCACAGAGTACACGCCCTCCTCCTCCGTCACTATGGGAACGAAGCGGTGACCCCACTGGATCTCCTCAGAGACGTAGGAGGTCCGGGCCTGCGTGGTGATCCCCGTCGTCTCCACGACCCCCTCCAGGATGACGATGACCTCCAGGTCGCTGCACTGCAGCTCCATGGCCGACAGGTCGTAGAGCGGGCTGAGGGCACAGCGACAGGCGTGAGGGGGAGCTTAGCGTGTGAAGCTGCGACACTTTCAGACACTGATGGTTCCTGCTGGAACTTCAGTGCAGGTTCAGAGGAAGGAAACACGATGATGACTACCTTTGGAGTACAGTGCTTTAACTGACTGTAAACAGGCAGCAAAGTGTTTTCATACAGATTTACTTTTGTGCCAACCATGAACCTTTGCTGCATGTGGTTCCTCATCTCTCTCCTACTGTCACGTCCCTGATAATGACAAGAAAATACCCAAAAAATACTTCTATTTTGAGCGTGAACAAACGTTATCTGCTGATGAAGACTCTGAGCTGAGTTTAAACCTCCAGAAAAGGTCAGGAGAAAGGCCTGTAACGTCCTTCAAACTGATTATTTTTTGTTTTCTGAGATCTTCCTGCAGCAGTGGAGCAACCATGTGGGTACCACCTTCACTTCCTCTCTGCAAAGCATTGTGGGAAAGGAGTCAACAGCATACTCAGAATTAGTTTGCAGTGTTTCCTCTTTAGTCCTGTAAGTTTGTGTTTGTCCAGCAGGTGGAGGTAGTGAGTTACACACATGAAATCTAGTGTTGACGCTCAAATCTGCAGCTCTGTCACCTGCAGGACTGATGTCATATCCTGTCTCAGCAGGTCTCACTGTGACGTCCTTAAAAAGAGCAAATTTCCTTTTTTATATTGATTTATTTGAAGCCCAAAGAGACAAAATGTTGCAATGTTTGAAAATCAAAGGAACAAATTAAATACAGTAAATATGATTCTGTCTGTGTGATCAGCTGTGGAGGTGTGATGGAGGCGTGATGGAGGTGTGATGGAGGTGTGATGGAGGCGTGATGGAGGTGTGATGGAGGTGTGATGGAGGGCTGATGGAGGTCTGCGCTCAGCGTTCGAAGGAGAATCACCTGTTTTTGTCTATGACGTGGCAGATGATGAGCGGGGCGAGGAGGAACAGGCTGTTGCTGGCCACAGCGCTCTCCGTCTGGACGTCGATCTGATGGATGGGGATCACCTCCCCCTCAGGTGTGGTCGTCTTCCTCACCACCTGCAGATGGTGCACAATCCTAATCAAGTACCGCTTCGTTCAAATCAAAGAGGACATAAAGGACGGTGGGACACTGAAACATCAAAGTACGTAAAAAGTATGAAAGTCAGCTAATGTGAAAAGAAAGTGTTGTGGATTTACGGCTCAGAGGTCAAACACCTGGAAACACACCTGTAACCTGACGGTGGCTCCTATGATCATGCTCTTCCTCAGATCCCCGATCCGGATCATGAAACACAGGCGGTTGTTTCTGACGGCGATCACGGCGTGGCGGCTGAAGATCAGCGTCTCCGCTCGCCGGTTTGACTGAGCCGTCTTCATGAAGATACAACCTGAGGACAGAAAGGCCCAGAACGTCAGCGACCTGAGCGCATCACACCTGGTCTGATCCCTCGGTGGAATCCACAGTGTGAGTCTCACCCAGCATGACGGCATTGATGATGAGTCCAATGATGTTCTGCATGATGAGGACGGTGATGGCGGTCGGACACTGCTCCGTTATCATCCGTCCCCCGAAGCCGATGGTCACCTGAACCTCGATGGAGAAGAGGAAGGCCGAGGTGAACGACCTGAGGAGAGACATTCAGAAAGTTCTCCATCACGGCTTAAAATGAGACTTTTTTAAAGCAAGTTTGGGACAGTTTCATTCCGTCCAGCAGAGTCTATCCTCAGAGTTTTGGGCCCCACTTTGAGATTTTGGCAGATATGATGGGAATATTTTTAGAGAAGCCGTTTAAAATGTTTCTGTGAATTCATCTTAAATCAGTCTGACCCTTTTTCTCAAAGACGTTTGCTCCCATTTAAGGCATCGTTTTGTTCAGACTCAGTCCGCCGTCAGTCGCAAAGCAGCAAAACGGAAACAAACGAACATTGTGCAGCTGCTGGATGCTGCATCACCTCCACTCATCATGTGTGATATTCAGGGTTTTGAATGGAGGAGAAGGAAAAGGTGGAGAAGCAGTGATGGAGCTGTACTCGCTGACACACTTCATGAGCTAAATTTGCTTCAAGTATCCAAAGTAAAAGTACTTATTCTGCAGAAAACAATTAAATTCAATATCAACACTGATGCAGCTGCTCCAGGCGGAGCTACTTTATCTAAAGTTTAGTCCTGTGGTTCCCAACCTCAGGGTCGAGGCCCTCCGAAGAGTCACCAGATAAATCTGAGGGGACTTTTCCCTCATGTTTGTTTCCGATATTTCAATGAAACCACGTGAGAAGTTCAGACGAAGCGTCTCTTTTGTCAACTTGCAGCGAATCATCTGAAACATGACGAGGAGACACAACTACACACTGATTCTTTGATAATCTTCAACAGTGTTGTCTGTTTTAAAGTAAAATCTTAATCTGAAAGGTAACTTTAGCCTTTAAATAAAAGTAGAGGAACTGAAGAGCAACATTTCCATCTGAAGTGTAGAGAAGGAGAAGACTGAAGCGACTTAGGTACTAATAAATGGAGGAGGGATAGAGGAAGGAATCACGGAAAAAATGAGGGAGGAAGGAAGGAAGGAAGGAAGGAAGGAAGGAAGGAAGGAAGGAAGGAAGGACAGTTGGTGAGCTACAGTAAGAAGGAGGTGCCAAACTTTCCCTTCACCTCCTGCAGTCTTTACTTCATTTCTCCTGAAACAATAAGAGCAAAAGTTCTCTGACTTCCTGTCTTGATTAAAGCCTTTCTCCCCTCTCCTCCTCTTCCTCTGTCGAATTTAAAAATGGAGGCAGAGAGGAGGAAGAGGAGGGTGGAGGTCGGGAGGCTGAAGGATGGAGAGAGAGAGAAAGAAGTCCAGAAACAGCAAAAAGTCTCATCAAACACACTTTGTGGCCTTCATTAATCTAAATCTGTCTTGCTCACTTGACTTCGGTGACGCAGTGGGTCCCGTTCTGCCGCTCCGGGTCCAGGTCTCCGTGCGCAAACGCCACCAGCCACCAGCTCATGGCGAACAGCAGCCAACTGCTGACGAACGTCGTGGTGAAGATGACCAGCGTGAAGCGCCATTTCAGGTCGACCAGCGTGGTGAACACGTCCTGCAGGAATCGGCCCTGCTCGCGGATGTTTTTGTGCGCCAAGTTGCACGAGCCGTTTTTGGCGATGAAGCGCGCTTTGTTCACGCGGTCCCTGAACACCGGCTTGCGGGGCATCCGGGAGACGAGCCCCGGCAGCCCGAACTCCTCCGGGATGATGCTTTTCCTGGCCAACATGTTCCTCTGCTGCTGCTGCTGCTGCTGCTGCGGTGAAGAAAAACGCGTCAAAGCTGCGTCTCAGTCCGTCTTCAGTGCGTCTTTACGCGCGGGGAAAACATGGCCACCTGCGGGGAAACGCTCAGAGACGCACAGACTCTTTCCCGTCTGTCGACATTTGGGGATGTTTCGGAGCGACCGCAGCGCGCCGCCTCTGCTCAGCTCCTCTGAGGGCTGGGACGGTCTGCTCTCTCCTGTTGACGTAGTCCAGCTTCCAGAGTCCAGACCCGCTCAGACCAGGGTGCTCCTGCTGCCTTCAAGGACCGCTCAGGGAGCGTCGGAAAACACGCGTCAAAACAAAAGAACCGAACCAAAGCTGACATAAAGTCTTTTAAATAATACAGATTCACGCCTTTAAGTTTAGTGTCAAAGGAAGCCTCCTGAGTTCAGACACTGGTTAATCATTAATCCACTTCTTTTATACTTAAAATGTATATGTCATAAACTTTATTCAGATGGGTTTTAAAGTGTGAAATGATCTGTTCTCAGGGGGCCTTCAGGTGTCTGCTACAAGCATCAGGGCCCATCTGGAGCCTGTTCTGGACTATTGTTTCACACATTATGGCTTAAAGGGCTGTTTTATGTCTGTTGATGCATTTTTTGGCTGTTCAGGTTGGAGAACGGACCTTCATGACCACCCAGTGGTCCTTTCACAGTGACTTTACATTGTTTTTTTAATTAATACTCCCACAGCAGAACAAATGGACTTAAATTAATGAATTCTAGTTTTGGATTTCTCCTTTTAGGCGAGACTATAAATGTGATTTTCAGTCTGTTTTTCCTCCTTATTTAAGCGTCTGTGATCATTCAGAACAAATTCCTAAAGAGAAACAGTTTAAAGCAGAAGAAACTTGAATAATTTAGAAATTCGACAAGTTATATAGAGAGTCTGTGAGGAAGACCACGTCACTAATAACAGCTTAAAGCAAGAAATTACCGCTTTATACACTGATGAATATAGAAGGAACTGTAAATGAATATATGTCAAATAAACCCTAAGTTTTTCTTGTGTTTATGCTGCAATGTCAAATGTATCTGAATCTAAATGATAAATAAAAGCTTAAATGAAGATAATTTCCGATTCAACTGAGTGAAAACATGAAATAAACCACATCTTTAAAGAGTAAACAGTTTGTGTTTAGGATGCAATATCCATTCATTAGTATAAAAAGTTTTTTTTTTTTTGACATATTGGTTGATATAAACTGGAGTGTTTGACTGCAATAAGCTGAACTAATGGCTAGAATGGGACACTTGGTCACCAGGGGGCGCCATTTAGCAACATATTGTGAGCGCTTGCTGCAAGATCAGGAAGAGAAAAGGCTCAACTCACTCCAAACCATTTTATTATTATTTCAAGTGTAAAAAAGAAAAAGAAAAAGAAAAAATGAGGCACACATAATAACACTTTATATATGCTATATATAAAGGCTATATATATACGCTATATATGTTTAAAAATCCTTGGATATACAGAATGTACACGTACATACATGAAGAATAAAAAACAAATGAACCTGTATTTATATAAATGACATCTGGGATTTAAGTTCTGTAACAGTCAAATGTGCATTCAGAAAACTGTAGATACTGTGTACTGTGTACTGTGTACTGTCCATGCAAAGGTACTGTGGGTACACAGACTGTCATGAAGCCACGACGGGCTGAAAATACGACATTCAGTCTCTTTACTTTGTTTGTTCCCCAAAACTAAAGCTGAGAGAGGAAAACCAGCACAAACACCGAAAGACCGAAACGAGAGTCCTGCTTTTAAACCTGTCTTCTCTTTGTCCTCAAGCAGAAGAAAAGAAAATCACCCGCTTTCCCATCTTTTGTCTCACAGATAAACGAATTTAGAAGGCAGCAGTCTGCAGGTTCTGGCTGGTGAGCGCAGACACACACACACACACACACACACACACACACACACACACACACACACACACACACAGGAAACTAAACACAAAAGATTTATGGAACGTACTTGTAGCCAGGACAAAAAAAACAAAGGCAGCTGAATCAGGAACAAAGAAGAAGAAGGAGATGAAGGAGGAGAGACAAAAGACGAGCGAGTGAAAAAGTAAAGGGCCAACAGAGTTAAAGATCAAAGTTTAAGAAGTGAGTAAGATAAAAAAAAAAAAAACATCCCTGCTATAGAATCTATTTGGCTTTTAGTCCGTAAAGATCGAGGTCATTTTAAAAGCTCATCAAAAAGCAGAGTAAATATAAAAGAGGACAACAACACGAAGGGACAAGAGGACCAGTCCCACAGAGACGGGACGGTGATTCTCGAAAAGACCAAAGTTTGTACCAACGTGCTGAAGTTTAAAACCTAAAGAAAACTTTCACTAATTGGTGGTTTGTTTTCCATTTGCACCAATGTGATGGAAAAAAAACAGATTCTGCAATTATGAGAAATCTTCTTGATAAATCTCAAAATAATGACTTAAAAAGTCAAAATTATGGCTAAAAATGTCAAAGATATAAATGATAACTATTGTGAGACAGTTTCTCATTTTGTGACAATAAATGATTATTTTGAGAAAGTTTTTGCATTATAATGACGAACAGGATCTTTTTTCCTTCACATTGGCGGGAATGGGCTTCCATAGATTTGCTGGCCGCTGATGGAGAACACAAACCAGTCTGGCAGAGACGCACTGACCCTTTCTAAAACCTCTAACTGGGAATAAAACATCGTTACATAATAATCTGGCAGATTACCTGCAAAACTAACAACATTCTTATTTTTACAATTCTGGCTTAAACAAGAGATACAGTGTGCTTATTGGTGAGCTTTACAGGTGCTGGTAGGTGAAGTCTGTTACCTTTGACAGAGCCAGGCTAGCTGTTTCCCTTTGTATCCAGTCTTTGTGCTAAGCTAAGCTAATCAGCTGTAGCTTCATATTTACTGTGCAGGTGTGAGAGAGGGATTGATCTTCTCATGTAACTCTGTCAGAGAGGAAATAACCACTTATGTTCATACTGATGAGATCAGAATCCAGAGTTATGGAAGTAAAAATGCTGTTTGCATAGACAACGATTCACGTTTGGATTCTGGATCAAACAACTTTCCACTGGAACTCTTCAGAACCTTAAAAATCACCACCAGTCCTCAAAGACCCTTAAACATCTGTGGAGTTAATGGAGCTCACGTTGGGTTTCTACCGTCCCCGAGGATAATAAGTTCAGCAAAGCATGACTGCAGACAGACAGCGGGTTCGCCGGCTTCGGCCCGAGCCGCGACACCCTACAGTGTTTGTACTAGTGTAGAAATACAACTGATAGAAGAGAGCCGAGGCGGAAGCAGACCAGAAACAAAGTAATCCAGCTTCTGTTTCGTCACGTTAAAGTCTAAATTTGAAATCAGCAAAATATAATCAGAAGTGTGGTTGAATTCGTGAAACAGGTGAAACAAATGCAAGTGCTCCACCGGTGGCCAGAATAATAGAAACCATTAAAAACCGTGGCTGTGGGCTGTAAAGCTGTGAGGTTTATTACGTGTTATTTATCTTTGTGGATTTGTTTCTGGTATATTTCCACCTTCTTTCCACCAAAGTCGCCGCCTGCTCCACACACTCCTCACGCTCCCTTTGTTCTCTGAGGTTTGCTGACATCACACAGCATTGAAGTCTGAAGAAGACACACGGATCGACCTCCTGGTGTCCTGGTGGAAACTCCCCATCAGGTCTGTGAGGTCTGACGTCACCTTTTTGGTGCCACAGCCGCAGAATTGTCTCAAAAAAAGGCAGCAAATCCTTCGATGTTGATTTCCTGTGTCACTCTTCTTCTTCGGTCCTCATCCTGGAAAAACGTCTTATTGACAGCAAAGGCAGCGTCACTTCTATCAGTTCTACTTCTGTCTCAGAACTTCACATAAACACGGAGCACAAACTACACCAGAGTCTAAAACCTTACAATCCTTTAGAGTGAGAGTCTGCGCTGAGGCTGAAAAGGACTTCAAACACAGGCTCCTCCCTCACCTGCTGCTGCATAATACAGGTGCTACAGAGTAATAAAACTGATACATGCTGTGCATAAAATAAATGTAAGAAATATTTTGATAATTAAAGACTTTAAATGAAGTTCAGCTCAAGAACAACTCTGCTGCTTGAATGACCAAGTTCAGAGACGCAGCGAGTCGAGGCTCAGCTACCCGATCACTGTGATTGATCTTCAAACTACGATTTGATACTCAAAGGTCAGTGATCCCAGAATTCCTCCGTTTGCCAACTGCACAAATTGGATAAACCGACTGATGAACTCGTCTTATCATTTAAATTTCATAAAGTGTTTCTACATCTAGTAAAAGGCAGAACTTCATTGGCTGACTGGATGAATTATTCAAGTACATCTTTTCTCTAACGCTGAACACACGAGAAGCCTCTCGTTGAACAAACAGTCCGTTGTCTTGTCGTCGGCCTGTAGACCGATCAGTCCGTCAGCTGTCGATCAGCTGCTGATTGGCTGTGTCTACATGTCGGCTTTGACGAACGAAGCAAACATCCCGTCCTCCTGCTCCAAAAGAGTCTCGGGTTTGTCGTACTCCAAAATGTTCCCTCGCTTCATCACGATGACCAGATCAGCTGTCAGGATGGTGTGGACACGGTGCTGCAAACACAAGGCCACAGTCACACTCAGCAGTAGCAATTTATAAGATTCTTTGAATTAAAAACCAAAATGCAGCCATTTGAGGTCCAGACACTGTCCAGATCACACACACTGACAGGATCTCTGTTTCTTTGCAGATGATGTTGCTCTTTCTGCTTCATGACTCCACCCATCCATCCTTGGTTAAAGTCTAAATTTCCATCCTTGGTGCTCTCATCCCTCACCCTTCATCCCTCTCTCCCCTTCATCCTGCCTTCCCTTCATCCCTCGACCCTAATCAATGCATTATCCATCACCAGCTACGCTCTCTTCCATCCATAATACCCATTAAACCATTATAAATCTGTATCTTATCGCCATGGCCTTTATTAGTGAATTTAAAGGTAGTTTTACAAGCTCTAATTGAACTGAAGGATGAATTCTTGCAGAGTGTGGCACAACTGCACTTCATGTACACGAAATATCTAGAAAAGAGCATGCAGTCGTTTGTTTTGATACCAACCAGGTTGTCAGTGGCAGTAAGGATTCGGCAGACCCAGACTCAGCCGGGAAAAGGAGGAAAAAGCAGAAACAGGTGGAAGGTGGGCAGGAAAAGACAGAAGAGAGTCAGGCAGAGCCGAGGCGGTCTGTGCTGATCCAGGTCTACTTGTGAGTCCTCACTAGCACACTGAAGAGGCTCTCCTCCTGTGCTAGCAGGTTGGGACCCGAGTCGCTTTCCACCAAGATCCCTGAGGAGAAGACCAACACCTGTTCGGCATCCAAGATGGAGGACACTCGGTGCTGGTGGCAGGACGAAGGGACGGAAAGGAGGACGGGATGGAAGAAGAGGAGGAGGAAGGGCGGGTGAAGGAGGGAAATGGGAAAGAGGAGAAGAAAAGAAAGTAAGGAGGAAGAGGAAACAGAGGACGAGACGAATCACAGAGAGAAAAAAAGTCAGAAAAGGAAAGCAGATAAGAGGACTGACGCCACATTAAAGATGCTGAGTGCATCTGGAGTATTAACTATATCAAAGTGTGGAAAAACAGTTAGTGTGGAAGAAGGAAAAAGTGCACGAAAAGATGCATTAAGCATCCTGAAGGAATATCTAATAGATGCACATGAAGCTCAAAGACAAAGAGCCACATATCTGCATCTAGGAGCACTGAGCAAACCCAGAACCTCAACTCGCTGCAGGCCTGGAATCTGCTGATTCTGGTTCAGCTTTGTGTCCCTTTGCTTCACTTTTCACAAGAAAACCAACAGACTGAAGGACTCACTGCGATTGTGACGACTGTTCGGTCTGCAAATGCCGTCATCACAACTTTCTGTAAGATGTTCTCCTGCAAGGAAGAAAAGAGGAGAAATATAAGTATCAAGCGGTGCAGTCTATTGTCTGGCCTCACTGGGAACTGATCTGGTATCACACACACAAGCACACACACCGTGGCCATGTCTATCGACGCCGTGGCTTCGTCCATGATGAGGATGCTGCTCTTTCTGACGAAGGCTCGGGCCAAACAGAAGAGCTGCCTCTGACCGACGCTGAAGTTCTCTCCACCTTCTGTCACCACCGCATCTGCACACACAAGCATCCATCACTGATCAATGCATCCTGCAGGGCTTCAAAGCTGACTTCAGCTGCGGTGAAACCAGATGTTTATGTCAGTACCCAGTCCTCCAGGCAGCGCTTTCACCATGTTCTTCAACTGAGCGATCTCTAGCGCCTCCCAGAGTCGATCATCTGTGCACGTCCTCTCTGGATCCAGATTAAACCTGCAGCAAGAGGACACAGTTCACACTGAGCTGATGCTGAACAGGTGCATCTACCTGTGCACAGTGACAGAGGCAGAGTAACAGAGCTCTGTGAGTACGCTAACGTGCAGTGTGAGCTGAAGAGGCTAAAACAGGAGGAAAAAAGCATAGAGTGTGGTGCGATCCTGGATGGAGTCTACAGAGGGAGGCGGTCTATTTACTGGCATGTCTTCCTGCAAATTTACCTACCTGACATTGAAAATTGGGAGAAAATATTGCAAAAATATCTAAAATATTAGACTGAAAACCGGGATCCTGCACAGGTGTGCGAGTGTGAGTCTTTGTCATACAGTAAGGTGCTAATGCTAACGCTGAAATCACAGTTTATTTTCAACACTTCAGACGTGATCAGGATGTTGAGGAGGCTGAAGATTTGACCGACTCTGTGTGTGTGAGTCGACAAAATCTAAGACAACGGTGTGAAACAGTCACTGTCGAACGTTCACCCCCGGCTCACACAAACAAGAGCCGGTGGAAATGCCAAGACACACACTCTCTCACACACACACATACGCGCACAATTATGGAGAGTGCCTTATCTGTCCAAACAAACAGCACATGCTCTTTGTCTTTTATAACAAACACAGAGTCACACTGTCTTCCACTAACACAAACACACCGAGGCTGTGAGTGTGTGTGACAGAGACCGAGGCGGAGACAGAAGAGGACGCAGGGTCCTTCATCTCTCCAGCGACCTCCTCGGTCCGTGACGTCCGCGACAAAAGTCAGATTAGGTCCGAGTCAGAGTTCCCACTGTGTTTTCAACCGCTCACCCCGCAGCTGGGCCGCCGTGTGGTCATGTGACCAAACTCTCCCAGGACACAAAAACACGCTTACATTACTGATTCATCCACTCATGATGTGGTGTCAGCACTGTATTTTCAAAATATGAGCGTCGTTAACCGCACAGTGTGAGTTCTGATGTCACTTCCTGTCTTCCCATTGATGCACCAGCGTTTGTGACCCAACACAATCTTTTATAATCTCTCTTCAAATGTCATCTTTCCGACCTTTTAGCTTTGATTTCTGCTGTTCAAAACTAACTGACTTTGTGACGTTTAAAGAAATCTGGAAATTTGGCAGCTGTGACCGCGAGATTCCACCGCGGCGTTGAGTTGAGTCTACGATGCATTTTTTTCCGTCCTGACTGGTTGAGATTTTGCTGATTTGGTCATTTTCCCCCAATATTTGTGCTTCTACCATGGATCAGCAGGTAAATGGTTTCTTTTCTGGATCTGTTTTAAATGTATGATCTTGAGTTTTATTTTGAAAATACAGCAGATTCTCTACAACTTGTGTCTGGCTTCCTGTCTCGCTCACGCTGTACGCTGGAAAGGTGAAAGGTCTGCAGTTTTTTCAGGTAACAGCTTTTATCTGTTGCCGCTGCACAGGCGAGAAACGGAAGACGTATTTTATCACTTCAACAAATAATTATCTGTATTATTGATTAATCAGCTGATTAGTCCAAATTACACTTTAGGAGGCGGAACCAGCGGATGTTTGCCATTTTTAACTGAAAGATGACTGAAAAGATGACTCAAAATAGCTGCTAAATCATTTTTATCTGTCAATTCATCAATTAACTGCAGCAGCTCTCGTATATTGATCCATAATACAGCAAAAACATGAGTGTTTGGAACATAACGAGCATGAAGATCGGCAGCAGGGATGTTAATCATGATTGATTTTCTGAACTTTTTGGCGCATTTGAAAGTGTTTTTGCTCTGCTTGACTCTGATTCAAGCCTGCAGCTGAAGAGCTAACCGCCTCGTTCATGAAAGAAACAGAAAACTTTCATTGACAGACTGTGGTTCAGTAAAAAAGTAGAACATTTACTAACACACCAAAGGTTTGCCTTTAGTCCAGCGTGGTTGAAGAGAATTATTCAAAATAAAGCGTTTGCTTACCGTATTGATCCACTAAATAACACCGGATCCTGGAGGATGATGGAGAGACGTGACCTGAGCGTCTGCAGAGGAAGTTTACAGATGTCGATCCCGTCGATGACGATCTTTCCTGCAAATAGGCAAACACACGCTCACATCTCGAACCGGGGTCACAAAATACGTAAACAGGAAGAGCAAACTCAGCTTCATAAACATTATTTCATGTCAACTACACATATAGATGCACCCAGATATAACAGTAATTAATATAACAGTAATCAGAACGTTAGAAAATAATAGAGCTGACTGACACGACCTCATTGGTTCTGATTGGATAAATCTATCGTCTATTGGTCAAATCTATCTCTGGTTCTTGGAACAGTTTCCCTCTTCTTATTCTTCTGTTTGGACTTGATTGTCCAACCGTTGGTCCAAAACCCAAAAATATTCAGTTTGTCAGCGAATGATATTAAAATTTTCAGTATAAATGATAAACAATAGAAACACATAATATAAAAACTGTTGATTTACTATTAAAGCACAAATTTAAGCTCGTTCACAATAATTCTGCGTCCTCAGCCGAGCGGTGTTAAAGTGTATTTCTTCTGTTTTTGGGGTCGTGGAATCGAGGCCGTTCTGTTCGGCTCGGTCAGGAGAGTCATCACGAGGACGCCGCCGCTCTGCTTTTATTCCACTGCTTTATAAGGAAATGCTGCTGTCACACACGTCTCACTTTGCTGTTAAATGAAACGTCTGCCCAGCTGTGTGTGTGTGGAAAGAGTGACTGTGTAATCTCATCTTTGTCTGAATAATCTGTCCAGCAGCCGTCACCTCCATCCAGACTGAAAAGAGAATTATGCGATAGCGCTTTGAAAATCCTTTAAATAAAAGAGACAGTTTTAAGAGTTTAAAGCCGCCGTCTCCAAGAAATATCACCGAGAGCCTGGAAACGGCGTCTTTAGTTCTGTCCTTATTTCTGTCCTCTGACTGAAGAGGCCACTTCAGGTCCTTTTGTCCGGAATTTAGAAGTGAAACAACGCACACGAAGAACAAAAAGACGTTCAGGTTCTCACTCAGAAAGACCTGCAGGAGTGTTTAGAAAGAGCTGAGACGACAGGAGGACGGTTAAATAAACGCCTCGCCAACGTAAACACACACGCCGACGCTACAGCGTTTACAGGCGACGTCTTTTCAATCTAGAGGACTAATTAGCCTCCAGTGGAGCTTTAGTTTAACCAAAACCCATTAGGATATCTGTGTTTACGTCGTCTCAGCTGTTAAATCACCTCAGCTGTTTGGGTTTAGTCTACGTGTGTTTGAGTGAATTTAATGGTTTAATTCTGCAGATCCACTTTAAAGCAGGTTTAGGATGACCTGCTCCGGTGCACTGACGCCTCTTTGTCTCCTTTAACGATGAAGCCGTCGTTCTGTAAGACCGCCGCTCACAGCGCTAATTCTGACTCCCCGCCCCGTCCGCGGCTCTCAGCTCCAAGCCCATTGGTTCCTACAGAAGCCGCAAATCTTTAAAAACAACTCAAAAATATAGAGTTTTATTTCTTAAAAGGGCTCGTTAATTAATCTCCTACAGCAGCTGCTCGCTGCAGGTTTTAGCATTTGTTGGGGACTATTTTCAGCGGCGGATTAACCCACACTTGCCTGTTTTTGATACGGCGCTCCATCTAGATGGTTTCATAAGTCAGAAAAAATAACCTGTTTGAGTGTCAGAAATTATTTTTTTTCTGAATTTGTATTAATAATCTTGTTGTAGCAGATAGTTTAATGAGTTTGGATCATTTAATCACAGCTGTGGACTAACAGGGACCAGACTTACAGTTTGGTTTACACACTGAGACGGGTTATGATTACCACTTCAGGGAGGAACTGTAAACTAAAAGCGTGATAAGTTTAAAGGAGCTGCATGCAGCAGGGATGAAAAATACAAGCATTGTTCGATCCTTCATGATGCCCAAGTGTCTTCACTCTAAATATTTCTGTCTCATCCAGTCGGGACTGTTTCTAAAAATAAGAGAGCTCCACCTCCCTGAAGAGATTAAACATTTTTCTTTCACAAACCAGCCAATTTTCTGCCAGATTTTCCATTTTTTTATCATTTTTTTGGCCACCTTGCCTTCATCAGACAGCAGAGTCTAACAGAGCCAGTTACATGGTGTGCAGCTTTGACTACTTTACGACCAGGACACCCTAAAAAGCTCAATGGCTGCCTCAGCTGAACTCATGTACATGAACTTTAAGAGGAAAAACTTCTTTTATTCTAACTTTTATTCCCCAGTTTTTGTATTTTCTTACAGTAACACTCAGAGTTAGCTTCTCCTAATCATCAAACTGCGCTACGCTAGCACCTTTCTACAGGCTCACCTTCAAAAATGTCCACCATGTTGAAAAAGGCCAACGACAGGGAGGACTTCCCGCTGCCCGTGCGGCCGCAGATTCCCACCTAACAGGAAAAGGAGAGGCGGCCAATGAGCTTCGCTGTGACACTGCTGCGAGACATCAGACACCTGTGTGGTAACAGAGCGGCGGCTGCGTGCTGAGCGTGGACGAGGTTTGGCCTCCAAGTGTCAGATGGCGGTTTATTGGAGGCACATGGCTGTGACTTCAAAGGAAAAGTCCACCGTCTTCTTATTAGCCTCAGACATTCCAGCCTGCACTTGTTAGACAAAATTAACGACATTATGACGCTCAAACCCCGGTGAGACACTTTTCAGAAGACAAAGAAAAGATTTCCGCTCTTAAAAAAAGGATAAACTCATTAATGAGTGAGGTGTTTGAGATGCTTTCTTTTAAAAAAACACCTCACTATAATGTGTATTTATGATTGTGGGAACATTTTGTATTCAACTGTTCCTCATCTACAGTTTGACCTCCTGGTCACACGGTGGAGAGAGTCATATTTAACTTCATATAAAGCTCCTTCATGAATCGCTCTTACCTCCTCCTGTCCCTCGTCTCCTGGCTCTCTGTTGAACATTCCTTTCTGCTTGTGGACACGTCACCACTGTGTTATTTCAGTGTGATGTGAGGTCCTTCTTTCGCAGCAGCACTGTGTGAATTACCTGCCATCTATGGCTGCTTCGGCACGTGGACTCACGCAGTACTGCTCCGGCTGTTGTGAAACGGGTCTCTGGTGCTCGACCTCGCTCCTCTTCTGATATTTTCACATCTAACTCTGTGAATTAATGACTTTTTGGACCAAACCACAGCTGGTGGGGATTGTTGGAAGACTAACCAAGATGGTTTTGATGTGTTTTATTATGTTTCTGTTGAGTTTGAATGAAGTGATGATCTGTGATAAAATTACTGTTTTTGTCAATGGAGTCTGGTGGCTATGAGGAGGCTCTTACTCTTTAACAAAAAGGTCTGTGTAGGGCTCCTTTCCATAATGTTTTCAGACACTTCTGAGCCTGTCAGCTGTAAAAAACAAACATTTTCAGTGGATGTACACTGACGGTGAGTAATTCATAGCACTCCCTCTCAATACTGGACCAGTTTTTGACACAAAAACACGTGAAGACAGGGTCCAGGTTGAAAAATCCCAAAGTTTTCTTCAGTTCTGTACTTTTCAGCAAATGACAGGCTGATACTTTGGGACATTATTCCATTTGGGGGTTTTTAAATCTACTTATAGTGCCAATACATACTAATCAGAGGAGGTTAAACCTTATATCATCATTACCCAGTGTTGAAGAAAGTAATTAAATAATAAACTCTGAATATCACAAACTGTCAATACCTGCCTCTCTGGGTCACTGTAGGTGTATTTGTCCCACACACACTCTCTTCACAGCTTCCTGATAATTACCTTCTGGCCCGGCTCGATGTACGCGTTGACGTGTTTGAGCACTGGCTTCAGCATGGGGTCGTAGCGCACACACAGGTCCTGGATCTTGATCTCACCTTCCTGGGGCCAGTTCTCGGGCACCTGAGAGGTGTCTGGAGGGAGAGAATCACAGGGGGGTTCATTTCTTTCCATCTGCTGATCCTCAACAACACTGGAAAATGTCGTCTTTAGTTTAAGACACAGCAGCAAAAAGCAGAGCACGCGCTGCTGGCCAGTTACCTACACAACCGTCCTGCTGGTGTAAACAGGAACTTATGGACAGTATGGACCAAGTCATAACACTGCAGATACACAGTGGTACAGTTTCTTATTAAAGTGCTGCAGAGCTTCTCCGCTGACATCATAGTTTTAACACTTACAGCGCTGATATTTAGACCTTTAGCGCCTCCACACTTAAACACAATCCTGGATAACTTATGTACATTTACTGTGACAACAATACATGTTACAAAAATAGTTTTTCTGAACAGATCAGAGCATCTGAGGTGCATCGACTCTGCAGCGGTGAGTGCTGCTGCTGTGCAAACAAGATAGAAAAATGACTAAAACGTAGTGATTTAGATGAAGATGGAAGACTTGAAAGAGACAGAAAAGATCAAACTACAAGACTGAGAGGTGACAGTCATGCTAGCAGCTCAGCGCAGCTTAGCTAAATGCTAAAGTAAGCATGCTAACATCCTAATTAGGAAGTTTGCCATACTGAGGGGGACATGAAGTTTCATGAAAGCCAGCCTACAGTTTTTGACATATTTCACTCTGGATCCTCCACTTCCCATCATGCCAGCATCTTCTGTCTGATGCTCCATGCCGGGAAAAATGCCTCAGAGCTTCCAGTTTGTGATGCAGGCTTCCTATTAAAACTGTGCAATCTCCAAACTCAAGTGGAACTCCCTGCAGAGCCGCAGCAGAGGATTTCCAGCTGTTCTCGAGGCAGATTAGAGTGAAAGCTGCGTAGAAACATTAATGCTTCTGTACCACGTCGTTCACATTGTTGCACTGACAAGATAAGACGTTCAGAGCTCTGCCGCGGGCCTCGTTCAGCTCCTTCCTCCTTCGCTTTGGAGGATTCGGTGCTTTTATCAATTCGCTTGAAGCTTCCATGACGTCAGAGAAGAAGAATCTTTTTGTTTTCTGTCACTCGGGTTTCGGGATTGTTTTATGGTTTCGTGGGTCATTTACTGAAAAAGACAAGTTATTGAGACAAATGATCCTTACATGAGAGGCAGGGATGGAAACCTGATCCTCCTTTTCTCATATTTCAACAGAATCTAGAAGAAATCTTTTATTATCTTTTCTTTCTTGGTTTCTTTTCAGCTTCTTTGTTATTTCCAGCCATCCTTCAAGTCCAGGAATTGTTTTTGCTGTGTTTCCAGAAATAGCTGTTCTGTCCTTTGGCAGATTCAAAGAATTTTCCTTTTTTGTTCAAGGTTTGGTTGGATTTGATTTGGCTTTGTTCGATGTTCGCAATCTCGCTGGCACCGCCATTAAATAATGAAAAGTCTTGATGATGTGTTACTGGGAAAAAGCTCCAGCAGCATTTGTATTTCACCACAGCAACAGCACATCCCATAACCCAAAACACAGCTTGTGGGCCGAGCCCGTTCACATCTGTGCAGTCAGAGATCAAGAGCTGGTTCACCGTTAAATCATGTCAGAAAGTGAGTTTTCTGAAGCTGGATCGGGTTCGTCTGAGATGCCACCAGGACTTCAGGTCAGGTGTGTGTGTGATCTGTTGACTGACGTCGGTGTGTGTCAGGACTCAGTTACCTATAGATCCCTCGTAGTTCTCCGACTCTGTGCCGAGGAAGCTGTTGACCTTCTTCACAGCTGCCATCTGGACCTCCAGGTCTGCCAGGTTCCTCACAACCCAGTTCAGGTAGTTGGTGACCTGCACGGGGACGCACAAAGAGACGGGATCATGTTTCCACTGTTAAGATAATGATCGTGTCTGCAGAGTGAATGACTGTTGCCTTAACCCATAAGAACCCGGACTCATTTCTCCTTCAAGGAAAATTATGGGGGACATAAAACAGACCACATAGAACACATTTCTGACATTTTTGTCAAAACAGTGCCCCCCTAGTGTCAAAGATCTGTAATGTTACATATATGTCACATATGTCATATGTGTCACCGTGGGGTCTTTTAGGTTAAAAGCACATTTTGGTCAAGGTCTCCTTCCAGGACAGGGCCTATCATGCTTTGATGGTGTTTATTCACACAATCCTGCAGCAGTGAGGAACAGTGAGGATATTCTGTCTGTTTGTTTTAGAGCCTCTTCTACCACTAGGCTGCACTGGCACGTTACACAACAGCTAATGCATTTCAAAGCGTAAGCTCCAAAGCTGCACAGTCAGTACTAATGACAGACCATTTGTCTGCTTCAGAAGAATGGCTGACTGAGCGGCAGGCAGACTGAAAAGGATGACCAGAGAACTCACGGTGAGGGCGTACGTGAGGCCGAGGCCCACCAGGCCTCCTGAAGGCAGACCATAGTGTAAGCTCCATATGGAGGCTCCTGCTGCTGTCAGCACGATCACGGCGCCGAGGTAGTCCTGCACAGAGAAGAAGAGGAAACGCTTCATCACAGACCATAATGGCTCAAAATCAAAACCCGCTGGTGCTGTCTTTCCCAAGTCTGCACCATAAACCTGCTGTCTTTTCAATGCTAATATCTGCTCATATTATCCATTTCATGTGGTGCAGTTTTTAAGTTGTTACACTGTTTATCATCTGTACTGGCAACAAAGTACAAAGTATTTTTATAAACTGTACATAATGTACAAATACACAGTTGACTGTATCCTCTGTACTTTTTTATCTTGACCCCTTTGTGCCACTGCTGGCTGTAACGACTTAATGCCCCCTGCGTGGGACCAATTAAGTCTTATCTTATCTGAAAGTGCAGGAGGGGCAAAAACAAAAAGCTGCCAGAGCCGCAGCAACATAACAGTTAAGCATGAATCTTCCTTCTTTCATCCATTAATTTCTAACATTTTTGGGGCATATTTTTGCCCATCCAAACTTAAAACACGTCATGACTTTTGTCTCTGTGAGGACATCAGGACCATGTGGGACAGGACTCACCGTTCGGACCTCCAGCCAGCGGTTGGCCGCAGACAGGAACAGGTAGGCCGTGTTATTGGTGTCCGTCAGCTCCAGCATGCGCTGTTTGAAACGAGCCTCGTGCCTGAAACAAACATTTACACACACGTGAGACACACAACACCCCCACGCTGTCCTCTGTGAATGTCTTCATCAACATGCTGCTGGAGTTTGTTCGTTGCTGTTTTCCGGAGAAAAAGTCTCCAGAAGGAGGAAATGTCAACAAACAAATGTTCAAATAAAAGAATAAATTAGTTTACTGCTGCTGAGTTTATATCAGAGCTCAAGGTTTTATCATCATCTGCGTTCAGCAGTAAATCGCTGCCATCTAAACCAGACTTGGTTTGGAGGCAGACCAACAGATAATGATAATGGGAACCGTCCAATGATTGCCAAGAATCTGTCGCAGCACCAGATTCACTGTTTCTGTGTGTGCGTGCATCTCAGTGTTTGTATATTTGTGTGTGTGTGAGGAAGAGGGAGTCCTCGGGGAGGACAGGAGAAAAAAAGCGTGAGAGCTGTTTAATGTTGGATTATACCGACGATGGGAAAGAGGGTGAGGACAGAAATACAAGAAGAAACTGCGGCCGCTTCCACCGAAAGAGCTGCAACTGCAACACGAGCCGCAACCGGACTTCTGTCGCTGCAGTTAGGAGCAAAACCACGACAGACGAGCGTTTCATGACGCAGCGGTGCTTCGTACCTGAACGCTCTTATAGTGGTGAGGCCTTCAGCGGTCTCTGAGAAGTGACACAGCAGAGGAAGCTGTGTGGAGTCGTCGAGGTCCTGGAGGTCCCTGAGGCAGACAGACAGAGTACTCACAATGTGTAGTTTATACAGAGTTTCTTACGTATAAATGTCTGTTTTACACACCTAATAATAACTGCCTGTACTGTACTCCCCGTCTACAAACAAGGTCTTTATTTTTGGTGTATTCTGGAGAATACACAGACTTTCTACACTGCGTACTCACTTGGAGGCCACCCGGAAGTACTTCTGGATGAAGTAGAAGGCCACCGCCAGGGGGATCAAGGCGATGAGGAAAGCTGGAGTGATGGAGGAAATGACCCCGATGGCGGACAAACAGAGCAACGTGGATCTGGTCAAAGACTCCAGCGTGGGAGGGATGTGCTGAGAGAAGAAGAGACGATGAAGTGAGGGTGGATTTGGATTTGGTTCAGGTTGCAGAGAAGCCTGCTTACCTGGTCTATGATGTTGGTATCAGCTGAGAACCTGTTGAGGATCTGCCCCAGTGGGGTGATGTCAAAGAACCTGAGGAGAAAGGAAATAAATGCATTCAATAACACCCAAAGCACACATGGATGGACCACACTGAGGTGTGTGCGTTTGTGCACCTGATGGGAGCGTGGATGATCTTGTTGAGCAGGTTGTGGTGCAGGTTGGTGGCTGCAGAAAGACCCAGAAACTCCACCGTGAGAGAGGTGATGAGGCACAGCGTGATGCCGGCCGCACACAGGATGATGAACACTGGCAGATAGTACGAGTCCTGCTGTGGGTCGAACAATGGAAATAATCCAAGATGGTAACATTTCCTATTCATTTCCAACAAGTTTCAAAAACCAGAAAAAACCCTTGTGAGAACTCGTATACCTCCGCCTCCACAGCGCCAGGTGGGGGCAGGGTGGCGTTAGCGCCGTGAACCAGGCCGGTTCCATTAGACGCATTTGTTCCTGCGCTCTGATTGGTTTTGGAGGAAGTCCAGATAGCCAACCAGTAGTCAATGGCAACAATGACGGAGTGTTTGAGAAGCTTGGAGGACACCATCAGGAAGACCATGAAGAACCCACCAGAAGACAGGTAACACCAGCACACCTGAGGAGATGAAGGAGCAGCAGATGGATGAATGGATGGAAGCCGATGACGACATTTTAACTATCGTCTCTGGAGAGCAGCTCTGTGTTAAAAGGTCGTGTCATGGATGGATTACCCTCCACGGGATCTTTGATCCTCTATTAGTGGTTGTGGACATGTTGTCGTCATCTTCCTCCTCCTCTTCTTCCTCTGAAAGGAAGAAAATCAGGTATTTGATATGACATATGAGCAAAATATGGCGGCAAAGAAGCGACAAACTGTAAAACTGCTTCACACGCACGTTCAACCCGACAGCACAGAAGATCTAAACAATCAGGACGGATTAGAGTCTCTACTTCAGTATCTGACCATATGTGAAATATGAACACAATCTGCCTTCTGGACACTTTTATGAGGTGGAAAAAATTTAAGATTCTGTCATGAAATTAGCCTCAAGGGACGACTTTGAGAAAGCGGTGAATCATCACCTTCGTCCTCATCGTCGATTTGGTTCTTGGCCTCTCTGGAGTAGAATGCTCTCCTCAGAGTTTTCCTCTCTAGAGTTGTTTGACTGTCCTGCTGTATGTCCTACGTGGAGAGACACAATGGATTACTGCAGAAACATCAGAAACAGCGTGCGGGCTAACGCCGCGTGGCTGGTTATCTGCGGTTGCCAGATTTGGAGGAGACGCATCGCCACCCCACCTTCTCCAGCTCCTGGTCTTGTCTGTTCATCAGGGTCTTCCAGTGATCGTAAAGCTCAACGTCATGAGTCTGAATGTCCTTCAGGGTCCCCTCTCTCAGCACAGAGCCGTCCTTCATTGCTATGATCTGAATGAGACACACAGAGAAACAGACGTTCAGGTGAAGCTGAAGCTTGGCTGCTCGCTGAGCTCATTCATGGTGATCTGTTATGAGCTCAGGCTTGTTACCCAGTCTGCGTGGATGAGGTACTGCAGCTTGTGGGTGACCAGGACCACAGTCCGCTTATCATCCTGCAGAAACTTGAGGATTCCCTCCTGCATCAGGTGGTCACTGAGGTGGATGTCCAGCGCTGAGAAGGGATCGTCCTACGAGACAAATGAGACCGTTTTTTCCCCCATTTTCCCACGCATACTTGGCCGATAAAGCCGATTCTGATTCCGATCATTTGATTTCTTCTACTTAAACTCGCTCGTTCTCACGATGTTGACTTAAATCTTGTTTTTCCGTTACTGTTTGTCTTGCTGGGCGGGTCTCTGCCGTAGAGCGTGTGCTATATTGTGCTAATGGAGCTGTGGCTATGATTAATTTCTGTATTTCGTGCTGCGTGCGTGTGATGACGCATATTTCAACCCTCAGATCAGATATGAGAAGTCCAAGCAGCTGCACCTTCATCGCGAAACGGCGTTAATTTACGAAAACATTCCCTCCTCGTCGTACATTACGCAGTGTGATGAGGGTATGATGGAATGCCACTGATAGCTGATACGATACGCTGATACGACTGAGTAAAGCTTGCAGTGGCAACAGGAAATCATGCAACTTCTCAGAAAGATAAACACATGACAGCGCAGAGAGGAGTGAGGAAGAAGGGGACACCTCCTCATCCCAAAGGCCAACGTGTAGCATGTGTTGAATGTATGTAGGCTGACGCTAATGCAGCGCAGAGAGGGTGTCGCTTCCCGCGGACAGTAATCGAATTCAGCGCTACACAATAAAACTGGAGTAATACAGAAAGCATTTTACATTCCAATGTGTTCAGAAATAATTAATGATAGAAAACTGATCCTCTTCACCGCCGAAGAGTCCTTCCTGCATTAAAGAGGAAGCCTCTCGTGCAGTCTTAAGAGCTCACCAGGAAGACGATGTTGGTGTTCTGGTAGAGAGCTCTGGCCACGCAGATTCTCTGTCTCTGACCTCCACTCAGGTTGATGCCCTGAATCACGGCAGCACATGATGGGAAATGACACCAGCACAGCACCAAACATTCATCAAACTGTCACTGGAAGATCACAAACGTCCCTTCTTTGCAGACTTATATTAAATAATAGATGAAACGTGTGCATACCCTCTCTCCAATCTCAGTTTGGTCTCCAAAGGGCAGCAGGTCGATGTCCGGCTGCAGAGAGCAGGCGTCAATCACTGCCTTGTACCTGAGAAACACAACATAAACGCCATCAGCAGGTGGATTTCAGACGAGAGAAGAGCTCAGCGTCCTCCTGCTGCCACTGAAGGTGAAGCTTCTACGCCGTTTCGTAGTATAACACACGACGTTTGCGTTCATGCCCACATTAGAAAGTGACAAAAACACCAGAAGGAGCCAAAAAGTGAAGAAATAAACACGAAACACTCTGAAATTTGACAATTTTTACCTCTGTTTATTGAAAGAGCTGCCAAACGTGATGTTTTCCTCCACGGTGGCGTTGAGCAGCCAGGACTTCTGGGTCGCGTAGGCCACAGAGTATCTGTTCTTGCTGAGGTGCATCATGGGAAACAGAAGCAAACAGACAGTTAAGAACTGCAATTCCCGCATTCATAAAGCTTTAAAGAGCAGGAGAACTGATCTTCTGTCAGTTTGACCATTATAGTGATATTTACTTTGTTTTCAAGAGACTAAGACCAAACAATGAATTAGTGATTAAACTATATATAATAATCCTTTAATCTTGAAATACAGGTTTAATTTCAGGTGAAACAAGCATTCATTCATTACTGAGCCGCAGTTTATCCATCTGTTTTTGTGCACAGTTCATCCTTTGTGCAAATATGTAAGTGTTAAACTGGACAACAAGGAGATATCTAATGAATGATTGTTTCTAGGAAAGAACTGACGAGACCATGAGGAGAAAATGTCACTTCAATGGAGCATCAAATCTGACTGAAAGTGAAGGTTTTACAGTCAATAAGCTGTACAAATACTGTGTGTCAAACAGGCTGTCTACTGTTCTAACCAACCCTAAAAACCAGAAGTTACATAAACATCTTACAGAATCTCTTGCTTTCTTTCCACTGAGTGTAAAACAGGATCAGATCAGCGCTCCTGCTCTGAACAGCTTCATGAATGCGACATCGGACACGGAGGACGAGAGGGAGGATTAAGTTTTGGAAGCTGTCAAACTCCACCGCAACATGAAATGTATTCTACCAGATATGAGAGAGAAGTATGGATCATGGATCGGGTTAATGATGAGCTGCAAATCACCAACAACGGCAACACAAACGTCAACAAAAACAAGGACGACAATGACTGCAGCGTTCTGCTGGGAGTCTGACCTGAGAGGACATTTTGTCTGTAAAAATGCAAACTTACCTTATTTTGACAGAATTATTATGTCTGATCCTTGACACAGCTTGAACAATACGACACATAAACTCTTTTTTTACAGTACTATAACCCCAAATATCTCATTGTGAGTGCATCTTCAGTGTGATGTGTATTATTACATAAACAAACTTGGATGCATCGTGTGTGTGTATATTTGGCTTCTTACAGATGAAAACACTACATTAGAGTTGTGCTAATGACTCCCAGCATTGAAAGCACAAACCACACCAGGATCACATGACACAAAACCAATCACCAACTCAATGGGAGAAGAGCAGATCGATGAGCAGAAGATAGTACACTCCACAGGCTGACGCCGTTCCTGAACACACACATATTCACACAACGCTGCTGTGGCAGAAAGATTAAAGCAAAACATTGTGACCAAAAGACTAAAAGATCAGATGAACTTTGCAGATTCAAGCCCTGAATGTGAAGTCCAGTGAAACTGGAAAATAAAGACCAAAATCCACAGATAAACTTTCTGTATTAAGACTTTAAAAACTAAACTTTTCTGAGCTGTTCATTATTTTACGTCCCTCCTCTTTTTCAAATGTATTTTTGTTTCTTAACTCATGTTTAAATCATCTGCTTTCAGCTGCAATCTGTGTTGTACAATACTTTATTATAAGTTTTTTAAAAAATAGATAAACCGTAAACTTACAGTAACTTTCATTTTGTGTTGATTTTGGTGCCCTCTGTGGACAAAAGCGGTAGTGTTTCCACCTAAAGATCTCGTTTCTTTTGGATGTATGACTTTTTCTTAATACTATAATCAATCACAGCTGTTTGCACAGTGATGAGGTAAAGCATCAGTTTGTGGGAACAGAAGATTAATAATGTTTATAGGACGGTGAAACAAAGCAAACTTCACCGTTCGCACACCTTCTCCTGCCGCTGTATCATCCATCCTGCTTCCTTTAATCTGGCTAATGGATACTGCGATACTCTGCCTGAGAATCTGAACTCTTCCTCTCTGCTGCTGCAAATCGATTTGGCTGATCTTGCAGAGAAATATACAGAAATAGCTTCTCGCTGATGGTCTCATTTGCTTATTTAGGTCATAAAAAGGCGTCAGGATTGCTTTGAGACTCTTTCCTAAACTAATAAAACTCCTTGTACTTCATTTCAGACTGAACTGTAGTATGAAAGTGAAGTATACTGAGTCAAAGCTAATAAAAGCAGCTCATATGTGTGTGTCCGTGAACAGCGCGGCCTGAAACACTGCATTGTGAGCGCAGTGGAAAACAGTACTTTCTCCTGAGAGCGAAGATGACAAATGGAGTTAAATCAGATGAGGGCGAAAGGGGAGGAGAGGTGAACGAGGGGTCACTTCACATCTGAAACAGGAGACAGGAAGAAGAGCGTATACCTCCTGACGTCTTCATCAGACTCCTCTGTCTCTGACCAACTGTCAAAGTCACGTCACTGCGTTAGAACGAGCCCACTGCAATCAGCGCTGTGTGTGTGTGTGTGTGTGTGTGTGCGTGCGGGTGGAAATGAGTGACAGAAGACACAGAAGGCAAAAGAAGACGGAGACGGCTAACGGCGACAAACTTCTGTCACATGTAGAGAGAGAAAACAGGGAGGAAGACAGACAGAAAGGAACCAAAAAAAGTGGAAGAGAGGGACGTGTTTTCATGCCAAACCTCAGTTAATGGAGACATGATGTTAGCCTGCCAGCTGCTAATCGAATTGACCTTCCCACCCAGAAGAGAAGAGCCATGGAAGCGATGCAGTCATTGTCTGCCTCTGATTATTAGGTTTGGTGGCTTCTTTGACAATGTCTCATATTTAATGAGCAGGAGGGTGTGTGTGTGTGTGTGTGTGTTCAGTAGTGTCGTCACTGCCTGAGGTCAAACGATGTCACATTAAAACTGGAGTCAGTTTGGTAGAAAAGGCGTCAACGTCACATTTACTTTGTGTTTCAAGAGTATTTAAATAACTATATTTAGTATAAAGCAGGTACTTCATCTGAAAGGCTGGTGAGACCTCAGCATCCATTGGAAGCCCTTGCTGGATGAACACTGGGGCAGCACTGGGACCAGTTTCAGAGGAGGTAAATGAAATCTGTTTTTCTGACCTGTTTAACTTCAGCATCATGTAATGTCGCACTGTTTCTGCACTGCTGTTATTCATACTTATAAATGCTCACATCCATTTCATCTTGTGCAAGTTTATACTTTGTTGTATACACGTTTTCAACTGTGTAACAGTACAAACATTGTATTTATTACCAATATTGGCGACTGTATTTTTATAATCTGTCATTTTTTTTATTTCTTATCCCGAACCCTTTTATCTAGACCCTTCTATGCTGCTGTGTTTGCCTATCTTTCAATACTTTGCTTGAAACCAGTAAAGTTTTATCTATCTTACAGTGTCTGGCCGACTTTTCATCCCTCAGCTTAACTCTGACTTGATGCTTTCAGCTCAGCAGTAGTTGCAGAGAAGCTCGGGGGAATCTGTTGAAGTCAGTTTCTGACCCTTTCCATCTGTTCTGGGTTATTATGGTGTACTTCACTGCTGGCGATACGAGCCTCGTATAAATCACGGCAAAGCAGACAGACCAGCGACACGGATGTAAAAGTAAATGTGGATGTTTATGGTGTGTGTGAACGACCAGAGAGGAAGTACCTGATGTCCCATTCGTAGACCACCTCACACTCAGGCTGCCTGATGTGGCGAGAAGGCAGGAGGTAAAGAGACAGGAACCACACACACATTCACACATGCCCACACACACATGCAATCATATGAACAGAGATGCAGATGTGCAAACACAGACACACACACACACACACACACACACTGCAAAGGTTAGTGTGCAGCCCTGGAGGCTAAAGATTATTTTATGATACAGATCTATAATCTACAACTTAGTCTACGACAGAAAAAGACGCAACGGAAGCTGGAATTTCAGGAAGAAGAAGAAAGGGGTGATCGATTGGCATCTATCAGAGGAAGAGGAAGAGGAGGATCAGCTCGTCCTGGTAAAAAAAAGCCTTCTGATGAGTCCAGTTCAACCTCGTTAAAATCCATCAAAACAAAAGGAACGTCGTCACATCTTCTCATTATTTAATCAATAACCTCCTGAGTACTGATGTAATGACTCCAACAAAGTGTCACTTCGTGCGGCTGTGTGAGACCGTAGATAATTTGACAGTAAGTTTGTTTTTAGCAAAGCAAACAAACAATGATGCTAATAGTGACATCGATAAGGTCACTTCACAATAAAAGCCTCTTTAGTATAATTCAGTACTTTAAAGTGCCATGAAATACAACCACAGACGAGCTCTTCATCGTTCATTTTATAAATGAAAAGCTTTTCAGTGCATTCAATAACCCAAACAGTCATTTCATTTCACTGTAACCATCAGAGCAGAAAATCAAATCATACTGAAAACTGATCGCGGACGCTTGATGCTAATGGACAAATAATTTGTTCCTGTCAGGATGTCTCAACCCGAGACTTTCGTCACGAGCAGAGGCAAGAAAATGTTAATTTACATCATGACAGAAAGTTATTACTGAGCTTCATCTACCTCAAAACATAAAGCATGTTCTGTGTGTCAGATGTGTGATGCATAGACACAAAGGTCATATGGGAACTAAATGATTTGCATGTTGATATGTTGTGTCATTCACCTTATTCGAGCTAAAAAATGAATGAAGACAAAAGAGAAAATGTCTTTTTTTGCAAGAACTTTGGTGGTAACACGATCAGAATTGATAAAGTGGAAGAAAGAAAACAGAAAGTTGACTGGAAACAAACAGCTTGATGGAGCACTGAGCAGGAGGAAACGTACTGGTTAGCTTAGAACGGCTACATGCTAATCAGCTGCTGAGCACCGCTGAGAGACACTGTGTCCTGAAGTGTCGTTATAATGTCTTACTTGCTCCAGTAGACTCGTCCTTCGATGGTCTGCATCTCGCCCAGCATGGCCAGCAGCAGGGAGGACTTCCCACAACCCACCTGGCCCACAACCATCGTCAGCTGACCTGAACGGACAGTTTGATTTTATTATATTTCACTGAATACGCTGACATTCACAGACAGCCCACACCATGTATCAGAGCGTCTCAACGGGCGGGTCGGGGTCTCACACACGTTACAAAGCACTGAAAATCCTCCAATGACTTCACTTCATCTGGTCCTCATGGTGAAAGACGTCCTCGCTCTGATGGAGTGATTCACACAGAGGTACAATCACACACACGCAGGCATGCACGTACACACACACACACGCACACACATCCCCTGGGAAGTGACTCGCCTGCTATCCCAGTCATGCTACTACTAAGTAACTTCCCAGGGGATGATGTGTGCGTGTGTGTGTGTGTGTGTGTGTGAGATATACTACGCGGCCCATCTGTTGGCAGTCTCCTCAACATGACCCGGTCTCCTGACACTTGGTATTTGAGGGACATCGCTGCAGCATTGCTCTGACAGCAGGTCTGCATGTTTCGCTCGCTGTGATCATTCTCTGACAGTGAGAGCACAAACTTCACCTTTTAACACTGAGCAGAGTTAATTACCTCCGAGTCTCGAGTCGTTTATAACTCATAAAATAAATAAAATCCAAAGGCAGCAGGAGCCAACCTCAAACCTGATCTTTCTGTTCAGATACTGCTGTCATGTTGCTCATATTTGTGCTGCCTGGCAACCATGCAGGGTGGTATTATTAACATTAACGCTAATTGCTTTGCTAAACTTAGTCTATGAACTGTTCCCATACTTGTACCTAATTAGACTAAACATGAACGGTTGACTCTGCTGGACTCCAGACGAGCACTAAGACATTCACAGTGTCACAGTTACCAACATTCAGTAACAACAATCATGGATTTTAACAGGATATTCACATCTGCATACAACCTAAGCGATATCTGTTTCTAGACTGCATTTTTTAGCACATAAAACCTTTTTAAAGTTTAATCAAATTCTGGTGAAACACTGAAATCAGCCTGGCTAAGCAATGGTTGGTCCCACCTGTGGGGATGCGGATGTTGATGTCTGACAGGGTGGACAGGTTGCTTCCCCAGGTGAAGAATCCATTGGTCACCTAAACCAAAACAGAGCCCGGATGAAGAGAAGTTCAGGACAAAAATGTCTTCATTTTCAGTTTGTCATAATATCAAACTTAAACGCAGTGGAAGTCTCACATTGTGCAACACATGACTACGTGCTGTTTTCCTGTTATGTGTGACCCACCAGAGAAAACCACATTGATGTCCTGACCCAGAGTTTAAGAAACTGTAACACTGAGTTCATTGGTGGAAAAGCTGCTGAGATAACTCGATTACACAACACAGGACACAAACTGTGCTCAAGCTATGTGGGACTGATGTCAAAGGTCGTCCTGGAGAGTTCATCTGAGTGAACACTGACAAATAAAACACATTTACAGGTGCTGTGGTCCACTTATGTTTGCCACGAAAGACCCCAAACCAAAGCCCAGATTCATGCTAAATTTCTTCACAGACTAATTCAACATCCCCAAAAACTCCTTTCCAGCTCGTCCTTGTTGTTCTGAAACTCATTGTATTAAATTTGAACTGTGTTAAGTTTCTAAACCATGAGACGGGAGAACATTTGGATGTAAATTTCCATTTTTACGCCGACGACACCCTGATTTATATTTGCATCTGGTGTATTGAGACATCATGTGACGCAAACACAGGCGTAACTAGTCACATTAAAGAAGTTATCTGTGAGGATTTAGAACATTTAAAGTTGAAGTTATCAACAGAACGTAAAGAAGGAACAAGTTGATTTTTGTCAAAGACATCTATGTGTTGTGTTCTGGTGCCCATTGCTCCCCACTTAGCCCTCGCGACCTCAGAAGTCTCTTCCTCCCGGTGGTCCAATGTTCCTGTGCAAGCAGTGTAAACACCAACATCCCACCAGTGCTCTGAGCTCACAGTCCAGGCAACTAGCTAACTAGCTAGCGGCAGCTATGGTTAGCAGCAGAAGTAAAGCTATCTGTCCATCAGGAAACCATAAAATATGATCCAGTTTGACCAAAATCAATGAGTGATGTTATAAAGTTGTGTTTTTGTACTGTAATTAAGTTAACAAAGGAATTAATCCACCTCTCATGCAAGACAAAGTGATCACAATTCTAAGTAAATATGTTGTCTCAAATGTGGACAACAGCTTCAGGTTTTCCTGTGGTATTAATGTTAAACAAAATGAAGCACCTGAGCTGTGTGTGGTCAACAGAATTCAGCGTGAAACATCTTCATGAGTCTTTCAAATGTCTCAGGGAAAGAGATCACCGGCCAACAGCAGAGAAACATGTAACAGGCCTTCGTATCTAATCCCCGTCCAGTGATCTATCACCCTGCTTCCTGCGAGGACTCTGTTTACTTTTCTCCCATCTGTTGCATTTATTTGTTTATTTTATGTTTATTTTATCTGACAATCCCCCAGCCTTTCCCCCCACTGTTCCCTTCTCCCCATGACACAGATCCCAAAAGGCATCTTCGAGATAAAAACATCTCTGTTCCTTTGTAAGCAAATACTCGACAGGAACAAAACTCATATTTCAATTTGTTTTAAGTGGATTAGCGGACGAGAGGAGATGACCTAACACTAAAATGAGTCAAGCATCTCATCAGATGGGTAAAGTACTTCTTAAGATTTAGCTTTTTTATGCTGAGTGATCAACAACTAAGCCTCTCCATTAAACACAATAGCCAGACACCAGCTTCATACTGGGATGACTGGGATAAATAAACATGCCGGAAATCACCGAGAAAAATCAGCTGAGTTTGTCAAAAGCAGGATGAGGCACAAAAAGGGAACATTTTATCAAAAGCAGCCAGGGGGAGGGAAGGAGAACGGAAGTGGAGACGAGATTTTGGGGAGTGAAACGTGAAAATCTGGAAATAAGGGATCACATGAGGGGTCAGTGCTGTATAATCAAAGACCGATAAAAATGTGAGAAGCTGCAGGAAACGCTCCCGAACGGTTCACAAGCTTCTTTAAATAGGATGAAAAACTGAGAGCAGCTTCACATTTGAAACAACCACAAAATCAAAAGTGCAGAAACATGAAGACACACGGGAGCTATCGACGGCTAAGGCTATGAAGCCACTCAGCGCTGGATTCTTGTGGATCTCGTGATCTCGATCCAGCTACCACATCCTCATGTGGAGGTAACGCACCTCTGAGCTGACCTGCCGACCACCGCAGAAGAGAGACGGAGACGAGGAAACATGGCGGACGAGAGGGAAATCATAAATACAGAGCAGGAAGTTGCTAAAAGGTGTGTTACCTTGATAAACCTCAACCTTTGTTCAGCTATCACATGTGGTGTAACGCTTGGGTGTCCACATACTTTTGGCCATGTAACGTATGAAAAAGGTGCTTTTTCGCTTTAAATCCTCAAATTGATGAGCTGATAAATCTTAAACCGACATGTTGTGTATGGAAAAGCCTCAGTGTACTCCTCTGCTCTCTCTCTCTCTCGTTAATTAGCGGACCGCCGTCCCGCCGGTGGCGTCGCTCCGCAGGGATGAGGCAGGAAGAGCAGCCTTCACAGAGGGGCTGAGAAAATGCTGGACACATCCACAAGGCCCTTTAAGGGGCAACAAATTCTCGTGTGAATCCTACACTTCCTGAGAAGACAGGGAGTCCACACACACACACACACACACACACACACACACACACACACACACACACACACACACACACACACACACACACATTCACATCACATGTATGATTCCAGCCACAAATGACCCATGGATGTACAAACAGGGAGGATGTGAAACAGCTGTTGACAGAGATGAACGAATGATGGTATGAAGGAGCAGCTCCTAAGCCTCCATCGATCTCCTCACGGGAGCGAAACACTTGATGCAAAGGCTGGTTTGTAATAAATACACAAATATCAGCAGAATTGATGATTTGTACAATCATATCAGCACCAAGTCACTTTGTTTAATGAGACTGGCTGTATATCTGTATAAAAGCAGCCTGCAGCTTTTAAAAAATCTGGTAGTTTTTGCTTAAAATCAGTCACAAATGAAAGATGAGCCCATCTAAATCTTACTTTTTCTTCTTTTAATCCCCCTCTTCAACTGCAACCCGCTCCTCTGTACCTAAACTCGTCTATCCCCACAGGCCTCCTCACACTTTACGACCACGAGGGGAACGTGAAAGGCGGCAGTGTGGAAAGCTGAGTTCAGAGCTCCTGAACGCCTATGACCATCAAGTCATCATCATCATCATAAGACGTGTCCACTTCTGCTGACAAGACATCCTGCTAACGGGACAGTCCCATTGGCGCTTCACAGAATACTCAGAAAGTGTCAAACCTTCTATGTTGGGACCCGTTAACCTTGGACACTAGTCATGTCCTCGCTGTCTCTTTTTCTGTCCTTACCCCCGTCATCAACCATTCCCCAGCATGCGAACTTTGACCCTGACCTTTACAGCCACGTCCTCTGTCTCCGTGGGTCTCATCTGTCGCCTGGTCGGCTGCTCGTAGTTGTCCATCTGGTAGCGCATTGGCTGCTTCCTGTTGATGGCTTTGGGCTTGAGGGGATGTTAACAGAGAGAGATCTGAAGTTAGCATTGACTAATAAACTTGAGATTTTCCTGCATCCGCTTCAGCTCCTTGGGGAGAAGAAGAAGTGCGGGGGTTCCTTCTGTCATAAGCCAAGAGGGATGCTGCCCCAAAGGCTTCGGTCCCTGCTAGCACATTAAACTCCTCATCCAGACACGCTATATATATAAACACACAGTACATCAGTGTCTTTGTACTTCATGTGATCTTTGACCAGCTGACCTCAATGTGCCACACAATACATATTTTCACCAACATCACGAAAAAGCAGCGAAACTAAAGGTCACACTGGCCACAGCAGGAACAAGTGTGATAACATTTGTGCAGCACGCTGAGGATTTTACTGCGGGTTAGAGGGCTAAAATATAAATAAAATATTAAGAATTCATCCGCTCTTGAGCATTATTCTTCAGGAAATCTGGCGTTCTGCCTATTGGATTTTAATATTTCATGTGAGCGAGTGGAACGTCGTGACCTGATCGAGGAGCTGCTGTCCAGGAAAGATCAAGAAATCTCTGCTTTCCTTTTCTTTTAAATTAACTCATCAGTGACCAGCTGATGATGGGGACATTTTCATCTGACATGGGAGCTCGATAAGTCAGCAAAATCAACAGGAGCCATCCTCTGGAGATCATGAATATTCATAATAAATTTCATGGCAATCTGGCCGGTAATCGTCCAGATTTAACTCGATCTGCTCTCGTGTGTCGGATAGAACAAACTGACTGACCGTCATCGGCATCGTTTGCTCTCACTACAAGAGAGACAACAATCTGATTTGTTAATCACAACAGTGATCCAACCTGCAGTACATCCACCACATGACGTCTTCTGCATTAGCTGTTCAACACCCCGTCCCTTGTGGCTCTGTCCTCTTCTAACACGCAGGAAGTGGTGCTTTCACCGCCTGATTTCGCCTTGAATGGATGAATCGGGCGCTGACAGCTGAGCAGAAAGTCGCTTTACTTGCTGCAGTGTTTGATTTAAAGAACAGTCCTATAATACGGCAGCAGTGGCCCCTCAGCTCCCAGATATCCTGGTAAAACTTCTAAAAATGCGTCCACTCTGAGTTTGTAACAGCTTCACTCTTTAATTCACTGACTGAGTAATACAATAAAATTCCATTACAAAAACGGATATGATGTGTTTATAATCCTATTTGAAAGCCATTAAAGAGTCTGTGAGTCACTCAGCTCTGTGGTCTGGCTGTCCATTTTAGACACAGCGTCAATTCCGCTGCAACATAAGAGCCAGCATGTGACCTGGTGGTTCGAAACCTCAGACGACCGCAAGATTAAAGCCTGAGCTGCAGTTCACAGGGCGATGACGGCCTGCAGGACCCCACGCAGCCTCAAAAACATAACAACCAGTCCTGAGGAAACCACACCACTGTAAAGTTTCAGTGAATGTCGCCACAAGTCTGCTTTGACTCGTCCTTTGTGCTGCATTTTAACTGTCAGCAGTCACATACAGGAGGCTTTTAGGCTGGGATCAGTAAAAATAAGCTTTGGTTTTCTTATTCCTCTGAATTCATTTGCATGAACTCAGCGAGCTGCTGCGAGTCACAGTAATCGTCCATCATTGCACATCATTGTCTAAATATGTGAAAACTCCTTGGAGGATCTGCTCATTGCTCATTAGGCTGGAATCAGGGTTGGTGTTATACAAGCAACCTGTTACCACAACGGACACCAGTTACCTGCAGTAACATGGAAGGAATGCGCGCCGTGCCATCAGACTCGCCTCATTGATCCAAACGCTGTCCGTGACGAGGCTCGGGCTGTTTAACTCAGCGCATTAAAGCGATTTATTGGCACCTTCTGTGTGCTTTGTTAAGGCCATCTGTTTTAAATACAGGATAAATGTTTGGTTCTCTCACTGTCTGATGGTCTTCATTACCCAGAAGTCATTTATTGTGACATCTGTAAACTGCATGTGCATGCAGTTGTCATTTTAACGCCGACGCCGTGTAAGCAGCAAATATACGAGCGGCCATCTGTGCAGCCGTGGGCGTGTTGAGCTTAAATCAGGTGTGGTCAGGTGGTATCTTAAGGCAGCAGACACCACTGATCAACAGAAACCTGGTCTGAAGTCAGCAGAGACATACCTTAAATGCACTTGCAGCAGTGCGCTATAGTTCATTTAAACAGGGCACAAAGTGTACAATGTCAACATCCTTCAATTTCTGGAGAACTCTGGAGGAACCTCCCTAACTTTTCATAGATGCAATACAAAGCAATAAACTATTATAACAGAAATTTATAGTGGCTTCAGTTTTATTTTGAGCTGCTGCACGGCCTGCAATCTATCTAGAAGACAAAATAGCTGTTTTAAATAATTCGGCTGCAAAGACGGTCAGATAAAGACTGTAAACTCCGCCTGGCTGTAAAATAAAAACTTCTGTGACGTGTTTCATCGACACTCACCACCCCCCCGTGTTTCTTCCCAGCTTCGAAGGCAGCAGACATGTCTCCGTTTCTCCAGCTGTCATCTCCAATTTCGTCACTCTGGAGAAACTCACTGAGCTTCTGGACACTGTGACCACACACACACACACACACACACACACACACACACACACGCACACACACATTCAGTCCATGTGTGATTGTGATGACACCAACACCAGAAACATCTCAGGGGTTTAGAGTTTCTCCTCACTGCTGTCAGGTTTCCTCCATGTTCCTGTGATGAGATTTATCACTTGAACCACGTCCAGGTGGTGACGCAGCATCTCCAAGTTGTCTTCCTTGTTTAGTCATGTCTACATTTCACAGACTCACCTGACCAGAGCCTTGACAGCAAATCTGACGACAGTGGAGAGCAGGAAGAGCGGGGTGACCAGGATGTGGAACAGCGCCAGAGCTGCGAAGGCCTCGGAAGGACTGGGACCGGTTTTATTGAGGAAGTGATGCATCACAAACGTCTACAAGACAAGATTTTACATTTGACCATCCTCTCGCTCGTGCTCAGAAGTTGAAGAAAGCAGAAAAAACACAAGGAGTTACAAATTCATGAATGATCGTCTCACAATAAGGGTGGTAAAACTGTCTTACCGCAAGGACGGCAGCAATGGGAATAGCAGCGTTCATGAAAACTGCACAGGGAGGGAAAAGCAGGTTTTAACGCATGCGTTTGTCACATGTTACATTATGGAAATAATAAGAGTGACTGGAGAGCAAGTCACCCTGATAAACTCTCTGCAATCACACACAAATGCGATCGTCATTCAGACTGAGGTCAAAGGGTCATCTAGCGTCTTACTGGACATGGACGTGTAGAAAGCGAAGGTCTTGAGGCTGGTGAGCTCTTTGCCTCTGGTCTCCTCCACGCTGTCGCAGAAGATATTCTCCCAGGCGTACAGCTTCAGCAGCTTTATGCCCTTTAGGATCTCTGTGGTCTTCTTCAGACGATCTGTGGAGTGTTCCTGAAAGAGGCGACACAGAGAGACTCAACAAACAAAACAGTTTGCAACCGCTGTCAAACAATGGATTTACATCCATCTGCAGTGTTCTGCTGCTTACTAGTGAGCTTTTTTGCGTGTCTGCCAGCTTTGTAGCTATGAGGTACTGGACCGGAGCCAGCAGAACTATGACAGATGCTCCCACCAAGGCGCTCGGGCCCAACAGATAGTAGAGCAGGATCACTCCCATCACGATCTGCAAAGAACAAGACGAGGCAGGAAGACGATCATTGAGACATCGCTGCGTGGTGACGCGTATGGACGGCCCTTCAGCCTACCTGCACCGGCATGGCCCACAGGTTGGGGCACAGGAAGAGGAACCACATCAGCTGATTGGTCTCTATGGCCACCAGGTTGTTGATCTGCCCCAGCGTCATCTCCCCCATCGACATGTTGGAAGTGGACAGTCGCAGGATTTTGTTGTAAATCATCGCCTGGTTAACGGGAGCACAATCACACCATCACTGGATGTGACACTGAGACGCAGCAGTCCCGTTCACGTTAATGAAAGGCCTGCCTGTTTTCACGCTGTCCTGTCGGTCTGAATGCAGCTTAATTCAGCAGATTACGCTCCAGTTTCTATTAATATCTGCAGTAGTAGCAGCAGTAGTATCTGGGGGTTTAGCGGAGAGTTTAAGTCCTGTGGTTGAACTGCCAGAGGCTTTTCTCCCCGACTGATTCATTTCAATAGATTTATGACTGACTGACTGCATGTTTTCATAACATTTCTCCAGTTATTTACTTCCCCGCTCGTACTGCACAACACGAGGGGCTGTAAAACCTCCATTCAGCTGTGAGCTGGCTCAGATCACTAGAGGATCTGCTGTGACATCAGGTGGACGTCCGCATGAGGACGAGCAACACCTCAAAGCGTCTCAAATTCCCAGGATGCTCCACTCACCAGCAGGGCTCCCCGCAGGTTGATGCCTGTTTCGATGGTGACGTAGTACGAGGCCTGCAGGAAGGTCCTCTGGAGGACTAAAGCAAGGAAGAGAAGCACGGCCAGGACGGAGGTGTTCTGCAGCAGCTCAGTGGAGGACATGAAGTACACACCGAAATACGTCTCCTGCAGCACAAAGCACAGAAAGATTTACAAGACAAGCTCATATGTCAGATATTTATTCTGCTGGATTAGACATGAATAATTCATGTGACACATGAGCACTGTGCATGAATATGTATGATTTTTTTACACATGAATAAAGTAATGAAATCTCTGGAGCTGCAGCTAAAGGTTATTTCTGCAGATTATTTTCATGATTAGTCGTTGAATCCAAGAATTTGCATTAAAATTTCCCAAACTGAAGTCTTTAAATGGCCTCTTTTGTGCAACCAAGAGTCCAACACCCAAAGACTCTTCATTTACTTTGATGTATGACAAAGAAAAGCAGCAAATCCTCGCACTGAAGAAGCTGGAACTGATCATTTTCTTTCAGTCGACTCATCGATTGATGCTGCGGCTTTAGAAATCACACACACAGTGATCCCAAAAAGCTCGGCCTGACGCTCAGCAGACCTTTCCTCTGTATTAGACTGAGTGTGAGGCGAGTGGGAAGTTTTCCGTGTCACTCAGAAATGCAGGCCTGCTCTGCTCTCTATCTCTGCTGCCCATTACACCCACTTTAACTGGCAGGCGCGAACCCGCCAGCAGCTCTAACAAGGTCCGGCCAAATGGACTGAATGAAAAAGTACTGTCATTACCAGAGCATCTGTTCAGCCTCTCCTGACAGCTCTGCTGGTATTATGACCTTTGGAAGAAGCTGGCATGGATTTAAGAGCAGTCGATGTCTGTGATCAGCTCTGCCAGCCTTTCTTCCTTCGCCAAACGGAGCGGCTGTAACGCTGCCTGTTTTCTCTCCGTCTGCTAAATATTATTGTTGGTCTTACTGTGGTGTAAAACAGTGATTTATGAACACTGCTGCAGACTCTGACGTACTGCGATCAAAGAAGGTCGAGGTTTGTGTGCATAATGATTAATCAGAGTCCATCAACAACAATTCTGATCATCGATGAATCATCAAGTTGTTCAATGATGCTTTTTCCAGGTTCAAAGATGTGAGGATTTGCTGCTTCTCTCTTGTCCTACATGACTGTGAATTGAATATCTTTGGGCTTGGACCGTCAGTCGCACAAGACGATCAATGTGAACACATCACTGAAAGACTAAATGACTAATCAAAGTCATCAACAAGGTGAAAATCTTTAGCTGGAGCCATAATTCAGTGTTTTACACTTTTATTATGAGGCGCAAAGTGGAATTGTGGGGCTAGTTTGTTAGCATGCTAACTTCAGCAATCATCTCTGCAACAAAACACGAGTGAAAACTGTGATTTCTTCAAGTTCTCTTGATAATTTCAGATAATTATTGAACGTTTTAACCTAAAGTTCTTAAATGTAGCACCTTTACTGTAAAGCTTAGGGGTGAGCATGTAGTTCTTTAAAGCTAACTTTAGCTAATGCATTACATCAGCAAGGATCCTCACATGTGTGAAACTACAAATGTGTGTGTGTAATGTCATTTCAGCACCAGCACATTATGACATTACACACAAAGGATCCGATGTGTCGTTCACAGCTAAACATTCGGTCACACACAGACGTCCTGCTGGTGACACGATGACTGCGACCGCCGCCTTGGTGACATCAGTCTGGGATTGAGTCATTTATTGGTCAGCCGGACCACCCAACACCACCGACAGGCGGTGACACAACGTGTGTGAACGAGCCATGGCGCTGCACTAATTTGCACTTAACTTTTAATAAAATGATGCTATGTAAACACGTCAGACGGACTTCGGTCCCGCTGACAGCTTTCGTAAATCAGCCGAGAGCAAACAGGGGTTTGAGTTTCCAAAGTGATTTCTCTGAAGGGAAATTCACTCAACTTTTCACACTGTCGCCTCAGTTACAGCCACAAGCTGCTCAGTTGTGACTCTCTACTGGCGCCTGAAGTAAAAGCAGTGATTTCAGATCTCCAGTGGTGAGCAGACGCACAATCATTGACTATTTATTACTACATTCAAAGAAGCTTTCAGTGCTGGTGGAGCTACTGTCTACACGCGGAGGCCCCCACAGTGCATACACCCGCCTTGGTCTTGTCTTGCGTTGCACCATCTTCGTCAGTCTTCAGGTACTTTACGATGCCAGAGATGCAGAGCGGCCCGGCGAAGCCCAGCAGGTCAGCCAGGTAGCGGAAGGTGCTGCTGAGCAGGATGGGACGACCAAACGCTCGATACATGGAGCGCCAGATTGATGGGGCGCGATCGGGGTCCTCGGCTGTCTGTGTGGAGCGAGTCGACGGAGGGAGAAAAGGTTAGAAACATACAGTCGGATCATTGAATGAGTGTTAAATCAGGTGCGGGCCTCCATCTGCTCACCCTCTGATCCTCATAGGCGTCTTTGAGCCGGAGGTAGTTAGTGAGCGCCCTCATGGCGATGGGCAGCTTGCCGATCTTCTTCAGCTCGATGGGCCTCTTATGGGCTCCCATGATGAGAGGATTCATCCACCAATATGTTGCCTAAAAAACAGTTCCAAGAATTTGTACCTTTCACTGTGCTCCGCCGCTGAAAACGAGACACTTTTTAATGTGTTACGTGTGGCGGAAATATTTGAAATGGGTCATTTTCTACTTGCATCCAGATGGAGTCAGTCAGTGTTTTTAATTTCCTAAATCGCACTGTGTTTGTGTTTACCTTGGACAGCAGGTTGACAAACGGCTGCAGAAAGCGAACCCCCAAATCCTGCAAATCCTCTGGTGGTTTCACCTTTTGGGGGTTGGCGAAGAACACGTATTTCTACGGGGGGAGGAGGTAAAAAAAGGCTCACTTCCTTCCTGGATTCACATTACAGGTTACTTAGCTCCTGAAGCTGGATGAAACACGGCTTCTCACCCTGACTCTTATGACGTTGATCTCCACGGCCATCAGCAGCCCGTACAGCATCACTAACAGGGCTGTGATGCAGAACCTGAGGTGCTGCGGTCCAACGCGGTACTCCGCAAACTTCCACAGCTTAATGGACTTTGTAATGAAAGCCAGCACCCAGTAGATGAACAGCACTGTGTGGGAGAGGGAAGAGATAGAGTGTAATATTAATGGCCTGAACAGAAAGCATCTGCACAGCGACCAGCATGTTAAAACACACGCTGAACGAGTCCCTCAGCGTCTTCTCTGGTAATGCTCCACAGCCTCGTCTCTGCTTGAGGCTAATGGCACAAGGCTATGCTAGCCGCTACTAGCATTACACCCAAATTTCAACCCAAACTGTCATCAGTCACTGTGGGTGGCCTTACCGAGCAGCAGTTTGGGGAAGTTGGACGTCTCTATGTTGTGGTAGTAAACCACTGATGTTGTGGCTGCTATGAAACCCATGAAGGCCGGCATGAAGAGATGGAGGTGGTTGGTCTGCATCATCCTACAACGAGAGGCAAACATCAAACAGAATTGATACAAGAAACGACTGATTTGAGACCGACTTCGATGAAGCCAGCAGAAACAAAAGCAGCATTTCGTGTGACAACGGGATAAAATGTCTCTCTGAGGTCTCACTTGTTGGAGACGATGCCCTCCGCGAACTCACAGACGTGGACAAACAGCAGCGAGAAGGTGAGGATCCACCTCAGGTTGTGGCCGGGGAAATGAAGCCATGTGTTGTGATGGATCTGGACCTTTGAGCTCTGGCTGCCCCAACCTGATGGACAGACAGATGGACAGACACCGAGAGATACATCATCACAGCAAGCATCAGGTCCGCTTTAAACACCATGAGTGAAATTTAATAAACCCAGAACCCAGAAAATGATGAAAAACATCTTTCAGGATTACCTGGAACCAAAGTTGATGTCTTCAACAGTCTAAAACCCAAATATATTCAATCCACATGTAGAAATAATGCTGGAGATTCTCACGTTAGGCACGTTTGAACCATCAAATATTTAGCATTTCTGCTTGAAAACAGTTAATTAATCTGGATCAAGTCTGGAGTCACTTTAATCTAACTTTAGCTTATTGGGATAAATGGTTGATACAACAGGTTTCATTTGTGCTGACAGAGTTTCTCTTTCTGGGATTGTTTCTCCTCTTAACTAAATGGACTGCAGCCATTTTGGAGGCTCAGGGGACGAAGACCATAAAAAACCAAAACCAGGAAGCATCAATTAGTGAGTCCTCAGGGAACCGGCTGAGGGCTTCTGGTCAGAACTATTCCCATAAACTACTGCATGCATGCACGCACACAACACACACACACACACACAAAACATATAACCAGCCAGCATTCAGTGATGCAGCAATAAGAGCAGAGTTACTACAGTTTCACATTAAACCAATAAAAGCACATTTTTCCTTCTTTTTCCCCTCTTTCCCTCATCTTCCTCCCTCTCTTTCTTCTTCCTCCCTTTCCATCCTCTATACTTTTTCTTCAGTATTTTACTTCTTAGTCAGTTTGTCCGTTCTGCCATTTCCTGTCCTCACTGGATCACTGAACTGTTGTTCTAATCCCGTCTTAACGACCCTTCAAAGCTGCTTAATGTTCACACTGGTGACAGGAAAGTGCCTTAAAGTGTGTGTGTGTGTGTGTGTGTGTGTGTGTCCATGAGGGAGAAAGAGGGAAAGTTAATATCACAAACACATCTGCTCGACCCGCCGGATGACATGGAGCAACAGATCACTGTAACACAGCTCAGTGGGAGCAACAAACTGTTTTTCTACTTCCACAATAGATGCAGAAGAAGGATTTATGGCAAATAAACGGCGTCTTTACTGAAATAAGGCAGAAGTGACTGCGAATCCAGATGTTTCATCAACCTGGAGCTGGATCCAAAATGGAACCCAGGCCTGATCGGTGCCAAACATGCCTTAAAAATAACTCACCCTCATCACAAGAGACATCTATTTATTGTTTACTGTAGGGTGATACGACAAGTTATAGCTGATAGAGAACAACAGTGGATCATTTTAATTATTAAAGCTCTCCCGCAAAAGCTGCTTCAGTATCTCACTTCTCAGATTTAAAAGCACTGCTCACCAAAGCGGATCTCAGGACAGTTTAACTCTCGTTACTGGTGAATACGTCTCTGGTGCCTCTGTTATATATCATGAGAGGACGTCCTGTGTATTTGTCTCCTGTCAGAGATTTTGGCATATTGTTGATAACACTTTGCCATTAATAACTCTGGGTGCATTAGTCCATTGTGGGCAACTCTACTAATCAATAAGCAGCGTGATGGTGATACTGGATCTTAGCAGGATTTTATGCGTCGATGTGGTGAAGCTTCTTGATTTGTCAGGTGCTTTATTTGCTGCATTAGCCAAAAGTATTATTTCACAATAAGTATCAATATCAGGGTCATATATGTATTGATATTGTCACTGTCACCTACCGATGAAGAGGATGGGGAAGGTGATGAAGAGCAGGAAGACATGGGGCACCAGGTTGAGAGCGTCCACGAAGCAGCCATTGTTCAGCACGCCGTCCGTCACGCTGTAGGCATTGATACCGTCGTTGCCGCAAAACGACAGGGCCATGCCACCGCCCGACCGCTCCACGCAAGCCTCGAGTCAGAAGACAAAAACGTACAGAAAGAAGAACTGCAGCTCAGATCTTTGGCCCTCGAACCATCTGCGTTCACTGGAGAGACTCTGGCTTCACGTCCGGAGACTCGGGCAGACATTTTCGTGGCATGTCACACATTCAAGTGCTCACACTCGAGCACACAGAAACACAAATGCAGGCCAGCGTCTGTCAGGAATGACAGCTATTTCAGGACCGCCGGCCGGCTACACGGCGCCTGGCTTACGGCGCTTTAATGCTAAATAAGTGTCAGAAAGGTAGCGAGGAGAAACCATGTTTAGCCAAGAATGCAGAGAGCACATCAACCAGACAGCAGCTAAAGGCGTCACTGTGTAGATTAGCCAACTCACAGAATTAATGCTAATCAGCTAAAGCTAACTACTGATGGTAGCTCACATTATTTAATAAGTTAAGAAAATCACACATTAACTTTAACTTTCTTAAAAGAAATTCTGTATAAATGGATTTTTATTACTTTATTCAAACTTTTCTTTCTGCGTATAGTGAATAATTTCATCTCTTTCACATGCTAATGTGAAAAAAACGAACAACAAAGATGGCCGCCAAAAGCTGAATATGGCGTCCATCTTTGCTTGGAAGAAGATTTTGGTGACTCATTGTGGAGAAATTAGGGCATTTTAGGCAAATAGGCCCAGCAGAGAAATACATGATGTTTCAGGGGTGATTTCATATGATTATAATGAAGTTTTTATACTTTATTAAGCAAATATTTACACATGGCCCCACTGTAATCCACTATAAGCAAGTCTGCTTCACAATGACAAAATTACATATTTCCCGCCATTTTTTCACTCAAATGATTGTTAGCTTAACCTTACTTTGACATTTTATGTGACTTTATTTTGTTTTGCCATATGAAATGTCTCTTTAACTGTGATTCATTGGGCTCACTAACACAGCAAGGAGCACAGTGAAAGTGTACTTTCAGGCTGCTAGCATGAAATTATCGAGCAAAACGTCTAAATTTAGCTGACAAACAAGTAAATCAACCTCCAGCTTGTACCATAAACAACACCTGTGTTCCACTCAGCCAAATTTCTCAAACCAAATAATGTTAAAATACAAGCTATAAGCTGCTCCTGCTCACATCAGGAAGCTTATTTATACGCCAAAGTTAAACTGATTTATCAAGTTAAGCTAACGTTAGCTTAATGACACAGATCACACACACACACCAAAGACTCTTACCTCAGAAAGAAGTTATAATCCTCACTGACACGGTTTCATCCCTGATGACAGGATTTCTCGGGAAAAATAAAGAAGACAGACTGAGGAGACGAAGGAGAGGAAAACAAACGAAATACAGTGAGAGAAGGAGAGAAAAAAGTTGATTATTTTTAGCCCCGCTTGAACATCAGCTGCTCCGCATACTGCTGCCTGGCTCTGCCGACTGTATCAAGTTGCACCGAATCCGACAAAACATTTCCGGTATGGTCCTTCAGAATAAAAGACCAAACTTTAACATACAAATGAATACAACTAAATTCTTCTACGCTACTCTACTGAGTGTCAAATATGCAAACATTAGACATTTTCAAACATCAGGGAGTGGCTTTCATTCACACGGCCAACTTAACCCACTAGTGAGCTAAAAGTGAGCTGCAGGCCTGTACAAACCCTCCTATGTCCCTCAGTTTAGTCTGGTTAGAAATTGGTTAAAAGCAAACTAATTGAGTACAATTGAGTAATTGAATACATTAATCAACTAATCAATGTTCATCAGTTTCTTCAAAGGGAAGCCAAGTGTCTTTTTCGCTCGTGATAAAGACCTGTTTTTATTTTGAAGGTACATATTTCGTAAGTTCCTGTTCAAGTTTATTTAATTTCAGCGAACTTGATTCAGCGTTCCCTGCTATCAGATTTCCAAACTTGAACTAGTTTGGTGGAGAGAAGAGGGTTTATTATGGGCTTCTTCAGCAGCCAACGGACCCGTCAGTGAACACAGACCTCATCTAGTGTCTGTTTTAGCTCATGATTCTTCTTACTGACCAAAAAAATGTATTATTTGCAGATTCAAGAGCTTGATTTTAACCTCTGCAGTCCAACAAAACCATGTAGTCAGTCAGATATTTTTTAAAAATGTGTTTCCCATCAGCTTTACATGAACAGAAACGAAACCGTTTATCTTTTTTTTACTATTAAAATCCCCAAGAATGAACAAATTAAAGGACAAAATCCAATCCACTACCTGTCAGATTATCAATATTTTATAAAAACATTACTTAGAAAAAGCTCTTTAATATTTAAAATGCCCCAGATTTCCGAGTCGGTCATGAAACCATAGAAATATTATAGTTTAAGAAATCATCCTCCTTAACTGGAAATTCGTGCTACAACCGATTATACAATTTAATGTTTTACATAAACAAATGTAATACTGTTTCTAATAATTTGCGGTTTCAAATCTGTGATCTGGTTTCTGCTTTGAAATCATCCAGAATCTCAAACCTGTCAAAGTGAATCTGAGGACGCAGGATTCGGAGGTGAAAGCGCTTTGTCTGCGCTGAGATGCGTCGGAATGAGACGTGGACGCGGTCAGCAGGGCGCAGTGAAGCGGACACAATCCTCTGCTGTCGACTGTTATTCATGTAAACTGCTGCATCCAGAACAGCAAGACGTAAATCGTGCACGCTGTATTATCAATGAACGTTTCGTGCAGCATAACCTACAATGTGATTCAGTCGCCCCTCATATGCGATTACCCAAACTCAATTTAGAAATCTAGCAATTAAAGGTTTTTACGTGTATACATAAATATCAGTGAAATAGAATGTAAAATTGTGGCGTTTTCCTAAATCAACCAGATTTAATCTGATATTCGGCATGAATAAAATGAGTGCAGGAATATTTATCTTTGTAAAACTTTTAACTTTTTGAACTCTCCCGCTTGTAATTCCCTCAGCCCCCTTCCACCGAGTGTCCTAATCCATGGTGTGCAGCGAGAGAGGCCAGCGTGATTCAAGATCATATCAATCAGAGATATGAGTGGTTTGTGGATTATATGCATACCGAAATTAAGATGTGCCTTCTAATGAGTCAGACACTATATTTACATATATTTCTAAGATACACACATTTGCTGAGAGGCAGGGTGGCTTTAAATTGTGCGATTTTTCAATAAAGTCTGGTACACGCTGCGTGTTTCCACATTAAGAGAGCGCCAAGTATCTCCTAACTGAAGATGTCGCGTTACACCAGGCTGAGGATGCTGACGCCTGGCTGTGAATGACACAAGGATGGAACAGGAAAGCCTTCTTACCCGGCCTCTGACGCAGGTTTGCGGGTCTACTTGGGTCAACGCGTCCTTTCCCGGATCTTCATTCCCGTGCGCGGAGTCTTATGAAATTGCGGTTTACACTGAAGGAACGGGGACAGGAAATGGCTGTGCGTTACATTTACTGCCGCGTCCTCTCAGATTAGGTATTATGGCGCTGAAGCGGCACGACAGGGACACGCGCAGTCCAGAGATGATGTCTGTCTTTTTTCGCTGAAATGTCTCATTATGCATGAAAACAAATGTAGGTCAAATAAAACCCGAATGAGGCCCGCAGAGCTGAGGAGCAGCTGTCTGAGTCCGAATATACAGTTTGTTTTTTGTTTGTTCTTCTATTTTTTGGAGTTTTTACAAAAGGAGTTGTCATTGTTGTTGTCAGATAATAAAAGAACCAGTGCACCTTAAAGGAAAGGACAAGTGAGGATCTGAGCTGAACTCACTTAAATGGGGAAAAGAATATGTTTTCACACGGTGGCTTCATTAGAATAAAACGTGAAACTGAAGACAGACGCACCTGCACAGGTCACAGAATGTGTCTCTAGTCATCTGGACAGGCCAGGTGGTGTAAACTCTCAGGTTATGACTCTGAACATCTCAATTTAAACATCATCAGTGCAGAAACATGACCGTCACTCCCTGACTGTCAGCCTGTGCCCACCTGCGCTGCATTTTATTTTGAAATGATGACTGCTGTGCGGCACGTGACAGGAAGAGGGCGCTGTTCACATAGAACCGTGAGAGTGAAGCAGGTGGAGGAGGTGGAGGAGGTGAAGTGAAGAAAAAGTCATGTTGGTATATTTATTAAGTAAAACCAAAGAGAAAAGCTTTGATTAGTATTGATTTGAGGTACTTGTACTTGATAACCTTCATTTTATACTATTTACACTGTACTTTTACAGCCTTTCAATGGGAAATATTATACTTTTATACCATTACATGTGTTTTAAAGCAATTAGTTCCAAGTTACTTTGCAGATAAGTATTTTATGTATATTAAAAACATGCTGTATGATTATTGTTTAAATGAATGTAAAATGTGATTGGAAAATATAAAACACTCTTATAGGTGTAAACTTAACCATCTCTATATGTATAATGTAAAAGCTGTTTCCTGCACATCAGTAGAAATATTACAACATAATAAAAACTTTGAAAGGGAGTTGGTGTGCATACGGAGCTTTTACTCATAACGGAGTGTAGTTGTATTGCAGTATTGCTTGTTTTTAAGCAAATGATCTGAGTGCTTCTTCTGCTGCTGCTGCTGGTTACTCTGATAAACTTTAAAAAATAAAAATTAACACCAAAGGCAGCTGGTTGCTTTCTTCTATAAGTGACAGCCAGATCTGCAGCAACATGGTTGTTAATTATAGACTAATTTATGATTTAAAAAAGAAGTTTTTCATGGTGCAGTTCTGCAGTCTTCGCAGCAGGGGGCAGCAGCAGGTCCTCACTGGCTGTATATGATAACGTACATCATCGTGACTAAGAATGAAGTCCAAACTATGAACAACGGAAACAAATCTAAAGTTTCATTTAGCTGTCGCTTTACTCACAGTCTCACAAACCCCTGACATACATGTGACCACAAGGGGCCCCGACCCCGGGGTCAGGGCCCCGGCTTCACTGGGACACGCTGAAGAAAGGTTATGGATCCTGGACGTGGAGCCTGGGACTCCATTCGCTGCCGTCTCCCAGCTGAGAGGTCGCAGCACGAGGGCAACAGCCGAACCAGAGGAGGGGGAATCATACAGCGTGTGTGTGTGTGTGTGTGTGTTTGTGTGTGTGTGTGTGTGTGAAGAGTGGAAGAGAGGGTGTGTGTGATAAGCGCGATCAAGAAACATCAGCCCTCGTGACTGTGTGTGTGTTTACATCACAGCTCGGGACAGTGTGAGGAGATTCCCATCCACCAGAAGAAGAGTAGGACTTGACCTCCGCACACACACACACACACACACACACACACACACACACACCACAGCCCTTCATCTCCCCACGGGTCTGACAAAAACTCCCACCCCTCCCCCCCCTCTGCCTTTGCACACACACTCACATACAGTAGGAAAAAAAGCACAAGCAGACAGCTGTTCAGCTTTGACCTTTGACCTTTATGTCACCGGAGGAGGAAGTAGCACTCGTGACCCACCGTCACAGGAAGACCCTCAGTGACACCCAGGGAGACGGACGACGGAGGGAAGATGGAGATTATTGGATCGTTGAGCTTGATTGATGAAACACCTGAGACACAGTTTGAGCCCTGACCACCTGTGGCTGTGTGGAAGCTTCTGATTGGTCGACACGTATGTTACATCAGCACTCACTTTACAAGTGTGTTCAACTTTTGTGTGTGTGTGTGTGATGTTATACTGTACAGCGTGAGAAAGCTTTCTCCTGAGGGAAGTGTTTGACCGACTTGCTGCCCCTGAACAGGAAGTGGGACCATTCCCCTCTCCAGCACACACACACACACACACACACACACACACACACACACACACATTTGTATCCTAGTGAGGACCCTGATCGTCACACTGCTTTCTCTGGCACGTGACACGAAGGCTAACCGTCTTAACTCTGTGCCTGCAGCCCACCCTGACAGACAAAATGTCCTCACTTTCCGACAAGACTAAGATTCTGCAGCCACGCTGGTTTTTCTGTGAGGCTGCGCTTGTAGCAATGACAATGCTAACACGCGTCAGCAGATATGATGTTTCCTCTGTTACTATCTTAGTTTGATTGCTAACATTTGCTAACATTAGCTAGCACCCCATACAAAGTACAACTTAGGCTGATGCCTTCAGTTTTGCAGCAACAAAGAGATGATAAATCACCCTAAAACTGAGTGTTTTGCATCATGTTTACAACAGTATTTTTTATATATTGTACATTTACATGGACTCTGTGTTCTTTCTATGAAACAGTATTTCTAAAGTGTAAAACTACATATTGGTAGTTTTCTCCTAAGAATATTGGCAGTAGTATTTTTTATAATCTGTACATACATCTATACATAGTTAATTTTTTATTCTATATCCTGTATACTTTTTATCTGGGATCAGTGAAGTCTTATCTTGTCTTATTTTATGGGGACTTGAGGTTCGTCTGGAGTCCCCTCATTGTGATATAAACAGAAAAGTGTCCCCGCAGCAGTGGTGACACTCTTCATACACACACAGATCAGCTGTGGGTCTGTGCTGCCACCTTTTGGGGACTTGCCGACACTGATCTCAACCTGTTGCTCACCTGCTCAACCTGTGGCAGCAAGGCCATAAATCCAGCTCGGAACTTGACTGGAGCTGAGAGATGGATAAACTGAATCAGTGAATCAGTCTTTATCCTCTGAGTCTTTCATCTCATCCTCCAGCAGCCTGCAGATGACTGTGCATCATCTTTTTTGACACTTGAAGGTTATGGGAGAGGCGCAGAGAGAGCTGAGGTTTGCTGCACATCCAAAACTTTTTTATTGGGATTGTTCTGCTCCGTGAAGCCTGTTATTCGACGGCAGCCAGCCGTTAAAGTCCGTAATGAAAGGACGCCAGCCTGAGCATGACGTGATTCCTGCGGGTTAAAGGAAATTAGTTCCACTTTTAATCATTTACACAAACAGATGTGGCAGAGGCAGGCTTGATGAGAGAGGAGGAGGCGGGGAAACAAAGCCACCACGCTGCTGAGGTTACAGCGACCCTGTCAATGCAAACTGTCGAAAATATCAGCAATGTGGAGACGACAAACCCACAAATTACCCTCCTCTTCATCAGTGGGGGACAGGTTACCACTTTTACTGACTCAAAGAATACAGCACATCATGGTGAGATGTAGAAAATCAGTGGCATAGAGGTGATTAAATCATGATTAATTTATGCTTTTCTTGGTTATTTGTCATCATCTCATCACTTCACAGCAGCATTACACAGAAAGCATGAAGAGTCAGACACCTGATGCTTCAACCAAAACTGATTTGGGTTGTCAGAACTTATTGATATCAAAAACACAACGTTTCCCTGTCAGACACTTGTATCTGTCCTGTCTAATGCTCTATGGACAAAAGTATGTGGACACCTGAACATTACCCATATTGGGAATAAATATAAGTGACTCTTATTTGGAGGATTTGATTGATGTCCTGAAAATTCAGCCAGCCAAATTCAGATTCAGCCTGAAAAGTACACAAAAGTAAATGTCCACATACTTTTGGCCACATAGAGCCCCAGGGTTATTCATATTGCAAAAGATGTCTGTATTTGTGTGCATATGAGGGCTGTGTACTCGCATACAAGCACTCTGGCCACTGGAGGGCGCCCTCGCTTCAATGTATTTAAGTGGAGGCACAGCAGAGCAGAGCGCTGTCACAGGCCTGTGTGCAGAGGATTTTACATTGATGTCATCCTTCAGCCACGCTGGCCGTCAGCGCTCAGAACACCTGCAGGTCTCATTTATTTATGTGAGACGTGAAACGCGTCACTCTGGGTGAAGCACGGGTTTCTGTCCAGGTCTGAACGACAGGATGCTGCAGGTTTAAGGCAGGAAATGTAAAAGCAAACATATAAAATAACATCACAGTGTCAAGAAGAAACATTAGATCCAAATAATATCCATAACCAATACCAGCACATAGATGAATAATGATGACGACGTGGTTTTAGGTTTGATCTTCCTCATGCTGAAGAAGACTGAACCTCAATTTACTCCTGGAGGCAAAGCTGTGAAGCTCTTTGGATAACAGAGTTACATAAACGCAGTTATTTCCCATTTCACTGTCTGTGCCTGTAAACTGTGAACTGTGAGTCTGATCTCATGAGTCTGTGGATAAAAGTCTGTCTCGACATCATCTTCCTCGCTCAGCGTGCAGCCGGTGTGACGACAGAAGTGAAACCTGTGAAGTCTTAAATCATCTGCAGCGTAGGCTCGTTCTTCACATACAGTTAATGTGTGATTCTGGAGTCCAGACGCAGCAGCTGTTCTGCTGCACTCCAACTCTGAAGGTCACTAATTAACCTGTTAGTTATGCTTTAATTCTGACTCTTGTTCCATGTAATTACATCTAATTTCCTGCTGAATTAAAGCGATATACCCATAATTCATCAGAGGAGGGTTGATTTTTATAAAATCAGGACAGGTGCTTCTTTTCCAGACAACAGAAGTGTCTGTTGATGTCCTATTCTGACAAACCTTCTGGTTTCTGACCCCTTAAAACACACCTGTTTGTGACCTCACGTCACCTTTTACGCATCAATAATGATTTAGCATTAAAAACGACGCCATAATTTCTGCTTTTCTGTCCTGTTAACTAGTTGGCAAACCCTCAGATTTGCCTTTGCAGGCCCTTGCAGGGGTCCTGCCCCCCAGGTTGGGAACCACCATAGCACATAATTCACTGGTGTACATTTTGGTCATATTAGCTCAAAGGCATCACCACATCACAGTGACTCAGCAGACTCTTACAGTGCAGTTTTCTGTGCTTTCAACTTAATTTTTCCTCTTTATAAACTGTTTCTGTGCTGCTTCAGGCCTGAAGCCTTTTTAACTAACCAGGAAAGCAGAATCGCTCCTGCTTCTTCTCTGCTTGAAGAGCGCCTTGGAACACCCTCCTCTTGATTTATGGCTTCAGTGTGTTTATCCTGCACAGCTCAAAGGACAGGTCACAGATGAAAGCAGCATCCACACGTGCTGCACAATCATACGAGCAGTTTTTTGTTTCCGTGGGGGAACACTGCTGAGCGTGCTTCTCGTTTTTCAGCAGAACTGGCGGCGGCCTTGGGCGAAGAGCCAGAGAGGACGCTCTGCGCTCGCGCCGGCACACGGTGTCCAGGTCAGCCTTCATGGAGGACGGAGGGGGCGCCGGGAGCAGCGATTAGAGAGCTTTGTACTCATATCCAAACTGTATTCACAGCCAGAGCCAAAGAACCACAGAGGCCAAAATAAAAACGGAGAATCGCATCTGAGGCGGAACATTTGGTCACTGAGTGGCGGCACCTCTGGCCCGGTGTCACCCAGCTGTGACACGGTGGACATGAAGCAGTGACCTCAGCCTGACTTTACGCTAATGCAGCGACTACAGTACAATAAAACTTATCGTCCACCGCAGACCTTTGCAGAACATTAGAGCACGTACAACAACATACGAGCATCACTGATGTGTAAACCGCGGCGTGCTCTCTGACAGGAAGACAAAACTACAACCTGCTGCATTGGAAATGAAAATGTTTTGTTAATACTCTTTCTTGCCGGAGGCCTCTTAAAGCCCTCAAGAGGGCAGCACACCGACTAAACATTCAGGGGGCGGATGATGTCTTTGTGTTCAGTTCTGGTGGAGCACAAATCTCCCAGCAAGTCCTCCAGAATAAACACAACATACAGTTTGTACGACTAGAGCGGCACAAAGATTTCAACTGAAAGCAGCACAAAGACAAGATATTCAATGTCTGAGCTCGTCAGCTTATTCTGAATCTGATGCAGCAGCACGTTTCAAACCAGCATGGACAGGTTTAGAGTAACATCACAGTTACAGTTTGATAAGTTTAAGGGGTCTTTGTCAACCTGTGGTTCATTTTTGGGAATGATGTAGGCTGTAGAACTTGTATGTGTCCAGTCTGTGCAATGCTATTTTAATCTAACCAACCAGTGAAAACCACGTATCTCCACATGTGTTGAATGTTTGTGCTGAACTGAAGGATGAAGTTTTCCTTCATGACTTGAGAGTAAACTCTTTAAAAAGCCTCTTGGATCAGCTGAAAATGCATCGTCACAAAGCTGAAAACAGGCTAGTTTTCTGAGCTCGTCAAGCATTTTGGAGATACGAGGTTCTCACAGGACGGCCATGATGCATTGCTGTAGATTAAAGCAGCCAACAGGATATAAAGTAGTTCAAACGAGCTCAACCTGAAACATCTGCGGCAGTAAAAGGCAGCAAACACATGAATGAATAGAAAAACACTGACAGGGAACATTTTACTGCAGCATGAGTGCTGTAAACGTCTTCTGGAGGTCCACGAACATCTAAAATCTCTTTGTGCAACAAGACAATGAATTATGAATCCCTGAACGGCAGCGAGTGAAGGTGAAATGAACGCACCTTGAGAGGCAGAGCGGCGAGCCCAATCAGAGTCGCAGCAGTTCAAGGATTAACCGCCAGTCAATGTGAGGAGATGATGAAGCATCAGAGCAGCAGGGGGCCACTCAAGCACCTGAATATCACAGGTATCCAGACATAAAACAAATGGAAGACAGAATGTGAGATCAAACTAATGATAAAGACGAAGACCTCAAAGCATTTCATTTCCTCATAAACTCAGTTCAGTCTTCATCTCATAACCCTCTTTTCATGTCATCTCATGTTACTCTGCAAAGCAACGCTTGATGTTTGGAGATAATGGGGTGAAACGTTCAGGTGGAAGGATTAAAAATATGAGCGACACCAGCCACAGTCACCTTCTGCACTCAGTGTCATTTTCTCGCATGAAAAATGTGCACATTTAAAAAGACTTTGGGCTCCAAACATCAGCAGTCAGCAGCTTCAAACCACCCACATTAACGTCAGCCTTCAAACACTGATGGAGGTCCAACCCTGCGTCGGCTCCCGAAATGTTTTATGAAATGAACTGCCCATAATTCTAATGCCTCAGTCAAATCTTTGCTAGATCAAAAGACACAGCACGGCCTTTATCAGCATAAATTATTCAGCGCATCCCATGACAGGTGGAGCTGAGGGACGATGAAGACCAACATACCTGTCATCCAGCTTGTTAAATATGAGCAAATCGCCTTCTGTATACGAGTGGCGTAGGACCTTGGGCCAGACTTGTGGGGATGTGCTGCTTCCTCCGGCAGAATACTAAACAACGATTTCGGGTGTGTGAACATGGACACACAGGAGGCGGATTAGCATGTAAACAACACTGGCAGCATCCACTAAAAACAATCCCTGCAGAGCGATTCACAGTCATGAAGGGACCAGCAGCAGCAGCCACATGCACACAGACACATGCACTGTACATACATGCCCTAACAAAGGCTATATACAGGCCATCAACCCCAGCACACACACACACACACACTCACACACACACGCAGGCTCGCTGGCAGTAATCAGAGTGCAGTGTGTTTTTCTCAGCGGTGTAATTCATCAAAGTGACGGCTGCCAATGAGTCTCAGTCAGCCAGACAGCCACAGCTAATCAATCATCAATCTACCTGCTCTTTGTTTCTCAGCCTTCTGCAGTCAGCACCGCCATATTTCCAAGACACACAGTCAAATGCTCTCTTTGCATGGTCAAGCTTTGTGGTTCCTCTTTCCTGTCTGGGTCAGCATGTAGAGCAATGCACCAGCATGGCGTGGGTTGCGGGTTACTTCCTCCACCAGGCCGTCCAGAGTAAGTACTCAAGGAGCAGCTATCGTGTTTGCTGAAGACGCTGCAGTCTGATTGCATTTCAGACTGAAGTATTTCAATTGTACGAATGTTTGCACCGGCCTGCACCACATCTGCCATTGTTAGCAACAGGAAATATGCAACGTCCTTTCAAAATAAAGCTTGCTTAGACACATTTCAGGTCATGGTTGCACCTTGGGTAGGTTTAGGCACCAAAACTACTTAGTTTGCTTCAGGAAAAGATTCTGCTTTGGCTTAAAATTTGACTTGACGATTGGTTTAACGCAGGTATCAAACCACAGTCTGACCCAGTGTGACCCATCCATCCACCCACACCACCTCAAACTTTCTTGTTCTTTACACTTACCTTAGCCATCCATCCATAATTTGATATCTTATAAGTTTGAAAGCTGTGCTGAGTATCATGAAAAAATGGAGCATTTGTGGTTAAATTTCATGACAATTTCAACAACAGTCCTGACAACAGGATGCAAATACTGAGGAATTTCTAGGCAGCATCTTGAAGGGGAACAACTGGCACAGAAACAGAATTTGTAAGGTCCAACAAACAGTGGTTCAATGGGCTGAACACGAAACAGGAGGTGCTCTACTCCACCTAAAGGATATTTACACCAGGTGCTGCAAAGACAAGCTTAAGAAATCCTTAATGATCCTGAACAACCAAATAATGGTCTTTTCTTCCTGCTGCAGTTGGCAAGAAGGTGCCGGATGCACCAGCTTCTACCCTCGGGGCACAAGGATCCGAAATAAGGTCCCTGCCTAAGACCATAAACTTGATTGATGTACCTGAAAGCTACGCTAATGCTAGCATTGTAGGTTCGGAGTCAGCCGAGGAAATGTTGGAAGACACCATCCTCACTGCTTGTGTTGGTAAATCCTCTCAGATGTTCTGGATAAGACAGCGATGTATTCTACAAGTATCAGAAAACTTCCCTCCACTGAAGCCCAGGATACCTCCGTCACCTCTGCTGATACTCACACATACCACTCACACTCCTTCCCACCAGTTCATTCCCATCAATACCACACTGCATCATATTATACCGTGAATTAAAAAGTGTCATTAGCAGCACTACTCCTTCTCAACAGTCGGCAGCGCTCTAACCATAAATAGTGCTGCGGAAGGCATTTGAAGTGTGCGGCAATTAATCTTGCAGCACATTGGCCGCGTTGGTAACAAGTCCCGTATTGATGGAAGTGAGATATTCTATTTGTTCCTTAATGGACTTGAGGAATTGCTCAATTTGTTTCTTCTATAATTGCAGAGAAGATGAACCCGGTTCTGTATGATTCCCTCCGATCAATACTCACTTTGCGATCCTGTACCCCGTTCACGGACAGGAACATGAATTGGTGCGTCAGCGAATGTAGTTTGTTGAGGCTTTAACTAACTTCTTTCCCTACTGTACAAACCACTTTATACTTATTTCAGTTTTAAATGTATATCCGACCTATTCTCCATATTTGATGAGTTTCTTCCGTCAGTAGCTGGTTTGCTGGATCACTGCCTCAAAGCACGAAACGCTGTTATTCTGTCTCTCCAAAGGCTTCGTGATAGAGACGTGAGAAAAAAACGTTTTTGTACAGAGAGAAATGAAGTGTGAGGAGTGGGAGCGCTGCAGAAAAAACAGCATCATTACAGCAGGAAGGGGTGAATGAGCTTTTTAAATAACATCCTAAATGCACTGCGGTTCATTGTATTGTCCCCCTCTCACATGCTTTTCATTTCACATCCCCCCGCCTGATGTTACACCTGTTTTTCTTTCATTTTCTCCCTCTATATAACAGAGCAGGGTTGGACTGATGGACTGTGTATTGGTGTGATGATGTATGAGGGCAATATTTGGCCTTAAAAACCAGGCCGGCGGCGACAGGATGGAGGGTTTTTTTTTTGTTTTTCCCTCCTCATTTGCAGTCAAACCAGACTCTGCCTGCCTTAACGAGATGTTAAAACACCACATATGCATTTGTTAGTCTGGCGTTCAGTGGAGAGCGTTACACCATGTTCACACTGATGCAGCTTAGATTTCAAAATGCGTCCGTTTCTCTGCAGCTCGGTCTTCAATCCACGCTTCCAGCCTCAAACTGTCTGCATTTTAAAGGCAACACACGTCACATTTCACACGGAGAAAACCTTCAAAACACCGATGATTGTCAGTTGTTTGCAGACGTGGTCGCGCCCTTCATGCGACCGTCACCTTCGAGTCTCTTTGCGAGGCTCCTTTTATGACACATTGAATTTCTATGTATGAAATAGTGATTTAATTGAGCGTCCGTGCTGCAACATGGGAATTACACAAGCCGTGGCTGGCAGGTAGCACTTAAGACCCTCAATCAAATCAATGTTTTCAACTCAGGTAGTCGTGCCACGGCACAAATAGAAAAATATGTCAATAACAACACCTACAGTGTCGAGGCAACAGAACGCAGCTTGATGTGAAGGAGTCCGGCCATGTTTGTCAAAGACCTGAGATAAAAGTAACAGATCAGTTTGATGTCTGTGACCTATAACAGCAGAACGAAGATGAAGGCGAGATTTAACATTTTAATTGTTGTTTTGGTGTTTCAGTGACAATGAGAGCCATCAAAGTCGTCTAGACTGACATCTTTAGACTCGCCAAGAGCCTTTAAACAGACATTCATGGTCCTCGGAGGATGAGCCCCAAGGACTTTGGCGACTTAGAGTCGAGCTACAAGAAGACAGAACACGGTGAACAGTGTGTCTGTTCATCAGCATGTTAGCATGCCAGCATTAGCATTTAGCCTAAAGCCCTGCTGTGCAGCCTTGCTAACCTGCTAGCATGGCTGTAGACTCTTGTTTCTATGGCAATCATGATGTTTTTCTTATTATCTTGTGTGCACTGTCCTGCTAACGGCTGCTGCCGTTCAGGATTGATTCTTTTTTTTTTTCTTTTTTAAAGTTTTCAGACTATTTTCTTTGCACACCATAAAAATCCAACTACAGCTTTATGCATCTTCTCAGCCCACGTGTGGATCGTGGATGTCAATAGAATGGCCTAAAGCTATGATGCTGATCGTAATACAGCATTTCACTGTTTCATGATGTGCTTCAGTCTGGTTTTAATGTAAACAGTTCATTTAGATTACTGGACCTTTACTGGCTGAGAAACACAGCTGATGCTTATTGCACAGTTGAAATGGAGACTTTTAGATTGGCAGCTTTGGCAGAGCAGAATATTACGAAGACTGTGTGTGTGTGTGTGTGTGTGTGTGTGTGTGTGTGTGTGTGTGTGCCTACACAGTCTTACTCTTCATTGTCCTTCAACAGTTCAACAGTCTCATTATCATACTCATAAATCATTCACATCTGACATCTCACTCAAAATCACACACACACACACACACACACACACACACACACACACTGTAATAATGAGGTGTTTGAATACCTTTTTCAGCTCAAACAGAAATAGCCCACATACCAATTGATGGATGTCTGGGTGGATGGATGAATGAATGGATGGATGGATGATGGGTGGATGGATGAATGGATTCCTCTTGACTCTCCATTTGTAAGAAGATGGATGGACGGATGGATGGATGGATGGATGGATGGTTTATGGATGGATGGGTGGATGGATGGATGGATGGATGGATGGATGAATGAATGGATGGATGGATGGATGGATGGATGGATGGATGGATGGATGGATGGTTTATGGATGGATGGATGGTTTATAGATGGATGGATGGATGGATGGATGGATGGATGGATGAATGAATGGATGGTTTATAGATGGATGGATGGATGGATGGATGGATGGATGGATGGATGGTTTATGGATGGATGGATGGTTTATAGATGGATGGATGGATGGATGGATGAATGAATGGATTCCTCTTGACTCTCCATTTGTAAGAGGATGGATGGATGGATGGATGGATGGTTTATGGATGGATGGGTGGATGGATGGATGGATGGATGAATGAATGGATGGTTTATGGATGGATGGATGGATGGTTTATGGATGGATGGATGGTTTATGGATGGATGGATGGATGGTTTATGGATGGATGGATGGATGGATTGTTTATGGATGGATGGATGAATGGATGGTTTATGGATGGATGGATGGTTTATAGATGGATGGTTTATGGATGGATGGATGGATGGATGGATGGATTCCTCTTGACTCTCCATTTGTAAGAGGGCGGATGTGTTACAGTTACAGAAACGACCGTCTGCATCATGCGTCAGTGTCCTCGCGGCTCTTTAATCTGCATGTGTCTTATCACTCTTCACCTTGAATGAAATATTCAAGTCCAGAATCAGCAGCGCTGCACTGAATGGAATATCCCACATGTCCCTGCCTTGTTTCAGACACAGAACTCAGCCTGACATATAGCATGTGGTGTCGTTGAAAACTTTAGGGTCTCCTCTGGAATTTCAAATGAAGCTCTGTGGGTCTGAATAATAACCAGCTGCATAAGAATACATTTGTTATGATGCAGCAGCTGTAGGGCCCTGCAGCTGAGGTCAGAAACACTTTATTTTTGCATCCTCGCTGCGATACATATTCCAGACACAGTCGAAATAAACACACCAGATTTTGGATTCAGGGATTTTATTCTGTCCTCGCTGGGACTCGACACAAAGGTGTTGATTGAATTTTGTGCTTCCTTTAGAGCAGAATTGAAATAAATATGCTGTTGCTTTTGTTCATTATGTTGGCGAGCTTGGATTTATCACCTCTCTTCACCTTTTATGATGCAGTTTGTTCGAGACGTGGTCAGGATTTTTAAAAATGTTGTCTCACTTACTAATTTAGAGATACTGTGACCAACAATCCTGCAGTTCAAACACTGATTTCTTCTTCAGATTCTTGACTGTTGTGTTGTGTCTCTGTTTCTATTACTTTGTTCAGCCTCCGTACGAAGATGCTAGAGGTGAGAAATAGAGCAGGTAGCAGGAATGTGTCATCCACGGATGACTGGCCAGACAGGCTGGTTCGTCACCCGACACACGGGGTCAGAGGTCAGGGGTCAACATCAGGCTTTGAGTGAGGGCAGATGGGCTTAACGCTGCATGTGTGATGAACAGAGATCTGAAGAAACAACAGAACAAGAAAGAGGAGTTAAAAGAAAAGGAGGGAGGATAGAAGCTATGTGGCGTTAGCGGCGATGTCAGCGTGTGTCCGCGACTTTAGACTTGACAATGATGTTTGATGGCTGAGTGGTCCAAGGCTCCAGGCTCAAGGTCAACTCCTTCCTGAGCAGCATCTGGTATGCTAGCAGCATGCTAGCACTTTGAGCTAAATGCTAAGGTCAGAAAGCACACTCACAATGACAATGCTAACATGCTGATGTTAAGCTGGTCTAATGTTTAACTCGTTACCATCTTAGTTTAGCGTGTTAGCATGCTAACGTAGTACAGCCTGAGGCTGATGGGAGTGTTATTAGCTTTGCACACTTTGACCTGAAGATGGCGCTAAATGAAAAGTCACCAAAGGAGAATAAATTTCAGGGTTCGTCCTCTGGGAACCGTGAATGTTTGTGGATAATTTTGTACCAATGTGTCCAGTAGGTGTTGAGATATTTCATAATCTAATCAGTCTTTACAAAGCTCATGCTAATCCGTGTAACAGCAGTATGATGCACCAACATTTCATCCCCATAGCTCCTCTATCATGGCAACAAATCCAGACAAACATCAGCCTCTGACGGCTGTCGGCAGCGTCTCCCAGTAAAACTCCATCACGGCTGAACTCTGCAGACGTCTTTTATGTCTCTGACTCGCTGCACTCTGAGCACACAGCATCAAAGTTAACCATCGTGAGAGAATTGCGGTGAAAGCTTTGGACTGTCAATCCAGCAGAAGTGCAGCTCGCTTCCTGAAGCTCGTTCCCCGACTTTACCCTGACCACATTTTATTTGTCATCACCATCATCTCGCTGTAACATTAACCGCAGTGACGTGCAGGTATTGTAGAAATCTTGGAAACGTCTGGGTGTAATTGGTGGTTTTGCAGAATTGACAAATATTGACGCTCTTGTCTGGTTGGTGAGCCTGAACATGGCCAGAGTGAGTGTGTGCGTGTGTGTGTGTGTGTGTGTGTGTGTGTGTGTGTGTGTGTGTGGCCCTACGCACTGATCCACGTCTACATAATGTGTATTGACAGGCTTCAAAGAGCGTGTTTGAGAAGACAGTGTAAACACACACACATGCACACACACGCACAGGACAGCTAATTAACCAGTCAGATGAGCAGACAGACAGTTTGTCAGCCAACCAGGAAGCAGCGTGTCAGCCAGACTGATCAGTCAGTTATCCAGTCAGTGATTTAGGCACCCAATGAGTCTATCAGTGCAACATGACTGACACACAGCGGCACCCTCATCCTGTGTGTGTGTGTGTGTGTGTGTTCAGACATGCATTCACAACCAGTCACAGACTCATGTGCAGCCAGCATTCAGAACTTCACCTCCCATGATTCTTAGCCAATCTTCTCTGTGGCCAAACTTCATTTTTAACTTCCGTAATAACCCAGACTGCTGATATCACAGACATGTTTTTATTCAGCTCTTTAGCTTTTAGCTCGTTTTACAAGGACAGATTTTCAGTTTTCCAACATTCAGATGAAGCTCTCTCTGCAGAGCACTCCGGATTAATGTAGATTATAGTAATTAGAGCTAAGAGATACTTAATGTGAGTCAGTCTGAATGTCACCATAGGCTTGTCACAGCTATAGAACAGTGTATAATACTATATTTTAATGTGATTGAGCAGAAATTTGCCTCACAGCTTAGCTCACAATGTCCACTTATTTGTATGAAATGTTGCCATAAAAGGTTCATATTATAGGATAATGGCAAAATATCGGCGTATAATGAATGAAATGAGCATGAAAAGACCAAACCCAGCATAAATGGATGTGTGTCGAGGCTTCAGCTTCATTCCCTGCTCATGAAACTTGACCTTTCTACACCCAAAACCTCCAGAGCACAGACCCCCACATCCACACTCAGAGCTCACCTCTCGCTGCACAAACCATTCCAGCCATACCGGGCGACTTGCACCACTTTAAGTTGTTCTAATGCACCGGTGCCTACTGTAACATTCAGGAGACTTATGAAACAAAAGGTCAGGCCCCTGAACGGCCCAGTGTCAAGGATTACTTCTCAGACAAATTCTCCAACGACAAAGCCTCCATTGTGCTCCACCAAGCCCTCGAATTAGCAGCGGGGGCGACTGCACGCTTAACTGGGCTTGACAGCGCGACCGCTCTCCCAGACCTCTGTGAAGATTTACGCAGATTGCTTCCATTTCAAATGTCTCAAAACATCAAAGGATGAAATGAGAAAGAAAGTGCACAGATAAAATGGAAAAGAAATCCAATTGATATCGCCGGGGGGGTCTAAATAGATTATTATGGATGTAAATTAAACTGTAATCTATTTAAAAGCATGGATTAGGCTGCAGCACATACATCTGTCAGAGGAAAGCAACAGTTTGTTTGTTTGCTATGTGCATTTTTTACCTCGTTTCTTGGTTAAAGGGAGAGTTTTAGTAACTCATTCAAATATATAAAATATGAACACTGTCTTTCCATTTATTTCTGTTCATTTCCCCTGTTTTTAAAGGGCTTTTTGCCTTTCTTTTAATGGTCATCAATTTAAACTCATGGGACTGAACAATCTGCCGCTGTCAAGTCGAAAAAAATATAGAGAGAACTTTCCGGATGTTATTTTCAAAATAAAATTCCTTTTAACGAAGCGAAGTTTTAAAGAACATAGAAGTCTTAACATCCCGTTCTATACCACAAAACAAGGAGCTGCTGACAAATTCTGATTTAAAAACAACAAATGGAAAATTTTATTTCCAAGGATTTGCTGATTTCAAATCCTGATTTTTTTTTCCACCTGTTTTTATGTTGCACTGCTTTGCAAAAAATTTAAAACGGGTGATTTTTACAAAAAAAGAATACTATGCTTAATATCACAGAAGTTTCTGGATGTAGATATGTTAAGATAATTTAATATTCATTCACAAGGTATGAAGTGAACTCATGAATCCCACGAAGTCACCGGGATTTTTAGCTGCTGGCTACATCAAACTCTTCTGGTTGAACTGACTGATTAAAGCTGAGCCTGACAAGCTGAGGATGATGATTTTCATGCACATTTGACTGCTGGAGGATTATTTGTGGTCCTTTTTTATTTGCCCCAAACAGCCAGCGTACCAACTGCGCAGATGTTTGCTGCAGAAAGAACGTGTGAAGAGTCGTCTTGAAACTGTTTGTCCTCTTTTTTCTGCACACTCAGCCTGTGCATTCACACCAAATCTAAAACTTGCTTTGCATTCAGTCTGAACACGCTGTGAAATGTTCAATGATGGTCTCCATAAAGAGGATGAACGCTTTTTATTTAGATAACAATATGGCCTTTCTTCTAGAGTAACCAAGGTAAGATGAAACTTTATCTGTCCGAAGGAAATCTGTGCAGCAGGAAGAAGAAAGCAAGAAAGAGACCAAATATAAATATATATTTTCATCATCATCATCATCATCATCATCATCATCATCATCATCTATTTTTACCTGTATTTTATAATTTTATTCTGTGGTTTTATTTTTTATTTTGATCCTTATTTTGGTTTTATTTGACATTCATTTTTATCTGTTATGTCCATTTCTGTCTTTTTTAGGCAAAGCATTCACTTGATGCATGTGATTTCTTTTCTGTGAAGCACTTTCAGCTGTAATTACAGTATGAAAGTATGAAGTTTATCAGTATATATTATTATTGTTTTGAAACGCTCCTCCAGGGTTTAGGGAAGACGCTGCTTTTATTCTGAAAGGAAACGCACCAGTTAATGGAGCTAACCGTGCTAGCTTGACGGAGTTGTGTAAACCTACGGGCGCTGGGGGTTTGGCGTTGGGAGGAGGAGGAGGAGGAGGAAGAAAAAGCACTCGTCCTGATACTCCCCAGTTTTGTTGCGTATCGCGCCGTTTACAGCGGAGCTTCAGGCTGGAGATCCGGCTGCATGTGTGCGCACTGGGTCCAGAAAACACACACTCCTGCCGCTGAAACCTGGACGTGTGTGTGTGTGTCGGTGTGGTCAGGAATTCCACCTGAGCCCGGCGTGTCGTGAACCGGTTCTGGGCGTGGGGAGGACGAGGAGAGCAGCCGGTCGACTTGTTTGTCTGTGGGAATATTGTTGAAGTAAAGTTCAGCCGCAGCTGCGCCTCAACAACGCGTTCATTCGGCTGCAGTTGGACTCGACAGGAGCAGCTTCCGCACATCAGGATGTAGATTTGGGAACTTTTTTTTTTAACGAGGGACGAGTTTTATTTTCCAACTTTTCTACCTTTGCGGAATACAGAGAGAAGCGCGCGGCTGCACGGAGGCAGATATCAGCGCAGATCCAGAGGTAAGCAGCGCCGTTCGTTACTTTTCTCCGCCGCTGACATGGAGGTTTCAGCTGTTTTATGCTTCAAGTTTCACTAAAAAAACACCTTCCTTTTAAAGAACACTCTCACAAAGCTTCTCGGAGCAGGAAAAGCTTTAGGGGGATTTTAAAGATTTATGAGGCACTCGTGATTTCTTATCAACGCGTTGTTGCCCCGATACGTTCCACTCTCCGGTGTTAAGAAGACGCCACACCGAACTCCGCTCGAAAAACTTCAAATTTAACTATTTATTGATTACGGGCAAATGGCTAACGCACCATGGAGCACGAGTTGCGGTGTTTTAGAAATAGCGTTGACTGGTTGGATGTTCGGCGTACAAGGTATCACCTAGAAGTGAGTTATTTTGAGAAAAAACTTGGAATTGATTGAATGCAAGTTGTTCGTTCATGCTGCCATCGACATCGTGGAGGCTGCGTGTGGCGTCGAGTAAAACGGATGTTAGAGAGCGGAGACATCTTAAAACTTTGAATGACATAACTGAAGAAAGAGTAATTACTTTTTGTATGTTCACCGAAATGAAGTCTGGTCTGTAAATTTAGTAGTCATTAGTTAAATTCCGTTTTGGTTGTATTGGTGTGTGGTAATTGTTAAGGTCATATTTAATTTCATGATTTTTAAGCGGAGTCTGGCGTGACGGTCTGCGCAGAACAGACAGCGGAATGTGTTGGGACTTATCAATGCACAGAACATCTGGAGCCACAGCAAGTGGGCTGATCCTGTTGAGCGCGTGACATAATGTATTCCAGACTGCACTGAATTCTTCCAGTGTTATATTTCCAACACCTGTACAAAACCATCATCTTCTGCTGGTTCTCCTCATTAAGTCTGCACCAAACCCAATGAGGAAAACTGGAAGTTAAGACGATTCAAAAGCTCTGATCTCTCTCTGTGTCAGATACATATTCTAACACTGCATCCGTTTAGTACACTGTGGTGGAAACAGATGTTTTTTGATGGCAGTATTGATTTGATGTGCTTAAGCCATTACAGCAGCAGTCAGATAATGACTGTGCTCAGTCAAATCTTTGGCTCCAAAGGTCATTAAAACACATTAACCCACACCTCATGTGTGGAACTATGAATCTTAGAAAACGCCGCGCTGGTTGCCACCTGCTTTCAAGCATTGCTGTGTATGATGGGAAGGTAATTGCCCATGGTGTCAGCTAATGGATTAGAATAGCCTCCGCGCTGCACCTTGAGCTGTGAAACCATAAAACCATTACAGCTACAGCAGCAGCTCTCTGTTTAGACTCATGTTGTTTGATGTTATGGCTAATGTGATGCTGCAATCACTCGAGCGTGCAGCTTCAAGGCTGCTCGAACAGGTCATTGTCATCTTTAATTTACCGCTGTCACCCCGGGGAGGTCTGGTTGTGCAACATTTGCCTTTTTCTTACAATATCAGATGCAGGTATGCATACAGGCTCAAATCTGGATCCTCTTGGAAGGACTCCATCAAAAGTGGTTGACGAAAGTCCAAAAAAAAACCCTTTAAAGCACAAACCTGCAGCAAACTGCAGGCTCAGGCGTCCAGTGTCAGCATGAGTGATGAGAACTTGTCCTCACGCTCTTTGCTGTTGCTTGTTCAATTAAGGTTTTGAAGGAAATAGCACTTCCGATGTGCCATCGATTGTTCAAAGGCGCCGTTCTTTTGTATAATCTCTTGAATAAGCTCTTAAGTAAATCCCTTTTTTAATGTTCCGCAGCTATTTCAGCGAACGCTTCGACACATGCCTCCACACACAGCACAATGCAGACATCTCCTCCTTTGTGAGCTGAGCGAAAAGTTAGTGGGCGGCTGAACTCCATGTTGAATAGCCTAAGGGACAAACTGTACAGTGTTTTACATTATCTCCTGACTCGGAAATGGAGTTGTTGGGAGTTTATACAAATATCGCTCGGAGGCGAAGGGAATTTCATTGGTTGCTTGTTGGGCAGCTCCAACACTTATGGCTGACTTGCAACTTTCTGATTTATAAAGAAGGAACCGAAAGGGAGGAAAATCAAAGGGCAACGACCTCTTTTTATTCATGTATTCATGACATTGGCAGTCGGGAAGGTCAGCAGGTAACTAGGTGTTTTGCCTCGACATGTTCAGCATTTGTTAGCAGAGCTTAGGCCGTCTTGACATTAGCTTTCTCCTCTCTTATCTGTTTGTTTTTTTAACTGGACTTTACTCTGCGATCCGAAGGCTCAGACCAGATTTTGGCAGAAGAAATGTATTTAAAATGTGTGCTGGGCGGGAAATCCAGGTGGGACCAGAAATAACGTGAGCAGAATTTCCAACATTAGCAGCCGAAGCTAACGGGTCATTAAAGATGGTCACATCAACAGTATTATTTGCTTTCTTTCCCAACATTCAATGCCGCTCGCATGTCTGTACAGTAAACATGAAGCTACAACCATCAGCTGTTAGCTTAGCTTAGCATAAAGTCTGGAAATAGGGGGAATCAGCTAGCCTGGCCTTGTCCAAAAGTAAGATAATCAGCTTATCATTTTTAACAAAACCAGCTGTTTCTCCATTACCAGGCTTAATGCTAAGCTAACAGCTGATGGCTAAAGCTGGTTTTAGTTTTCCCCTTTGAATAATTCTTTATTGAAACAAATGATGGAAACAACAAGGGGAGTAAAAGAGTGAGTCCAGAGAACTAGCGTATTGTGACTGACTAGTGCTAGCGTGCTTGCTAGCTTGTAGCTACTAGCCCACCACTTTCCGCAGCACGTGTTAGCCTATTTCTCAACCTGCATGTTGCCAGTTACTCAGCTACACACCTGTAGCACAGTGGCTCGACCACCTGGGTTTGAATGAACCAATGAGACGCTTTCAGCCTCGGGGGAATGTGTGTGCGCCTTGGGCTGCGCCGTGTGTTCATGGAGTCTGTACAGTTCGACTATCAGGAACCTGTTTGAGTGGAATGCAGGCCGGCGGTTCAGCCGCTCACATGGATGTTTGTCTTCACACAGGAAGCTGAGCTGCTGAGGCCGACCGCCAACTGCCAGTGAATTCACATAAGAAACAAACAGCGAAACTGAGATATAACAACATGGAGGCGCAGAGAAAATAACCGAGCCAACGCTGATAACTGACTTACTGCAGGTGACTGAATCAGAGCCGCAGCGCCTTCAACATAAATACATGTAATGTCTGTCTGCTGGACTTTAAAACGTCCTGGACTTATTGGAAATTGGATGTCATGAGTTGGACCAACTGGACTCTGATTCTACAAGTGGTGTGATACGAGTTTTTAAAAGCTGCCCTGCATTCGACTGCTGATTCCCGTTAATCCCACCATGATCAGCACAACACGTGCTCACCAGCAATCTCTTAAATAACTGACTCGCTGCGAGAAGTTTGTGTTTTATTTGTCATGTTTAAAATGAGTTGTTTATCCTCAGAAAGGGCGATTAATCACACGCACGCTGAAGTGCCAAACAGAGCATATGCAGGACGGCTGAAGGTCCCGTGTTCTCAGGCTGTTCCTGTGGCTTCGTCACGTAGCGTTAGCTGTTTGTAATCTGTGATCAGAGGCTGATTGCAAATTGAAAACACAATGTTGGAGATGAAACTCTGACAGATGGACGCGGCGCTCTGGCCGCTGACCGTCTGCTGCAGGCTTGGCTCCGGCTGCCTGCGGCATGTGTCGAGGCACTTTGTGGATCCGGCGGGCCGAGGAACTTCGGGTTTGCAGAGCTTTTTGCAGTAATTGTCGGCCGCTTGATCAGCGCTCATCTTATCCATATTCATAGTGTTGCAGCCGTCGAGCTGAGAGCGAAGCCCGAAACTGCTCCTCCTCTTTTAATTCCACACAGCGGTTCACGTTCGCCCGCTCGGTCTCTATTGGAACCATGTGGTTGTTTTCAGCCCAGAGCGACTGTAGCTCCTGTGTCGAAACACCAAAATAAGTATCTCCACTCGGGCGAAGAAAACATGCCTCAACCTCAAAGCCTGAAATTAAATGATTCTTCAGAACTTGGCAGAGACGGCGAGTGAAGGCGGAGGGAGGGAAACGCTCCTCTCTGCTTTCTCCAGTGGTTTAAGACAGGAAGAGAGCGCCGGTCCTCAGAGGTCAGAGGTCAGAGAGGCTGAGGTCAGTGGCCGAGAGTCGCAGAGATGCTCATGTTTGTTACCGCACAGCGCTGAGTGTGTGTGTGTTTTCACTTTATTTACACGTTGATGAAGAAGATGTCGGTCAGTTCGTAACCATTAACTCATCAGTCTTTACATCTAGAAAATGTCCGTCATGTTTTTCCAAAGCCCACGATGACGTCGTGTCTTTGAAGGCCGACAAACTGTCCCGTTGGAGACGCTAACGAGGGGACGTAAACTACGTTAAAAATAGCTTTGATGACTCATCGTTGCAGATTACGTTCTGTCAATCTGCTCAGCTCTGAGTGCCAGAGTGTGTTTTCATGTCTGTCTGTTCTTTTAGCTTTTGTTTTTCAGCTTGTTCTCCTTAAAGAGGGAATGAAAGCTCAGCGTGAAGATAAAAAACAAAACAGAAATAAAATTTTAATTTAAAAAACGGCTTAAACTCGTGAGCTCACAGTCTGTGTGACGCAGTACGGACTAATAACACATCCTTCCTCACCGTGTGCTCCAGATCAACACGGAGCATCAGTTGCCTCCCGCGTCGACCAATGACGGGGCCAGGTGGCATTCCGTCCCTCAGGGAGCTCTCCTCTGATTGGCCCGTTGAAGCTGTGAGTGTGTGTGTGCACAGCAGAGCAGGAGCTGCTCTGCTGGATGAGTCAGTGAAGACTTTGGTCTCTTTCCGTCGTGTTGCTGCTGAACTTTGGTGACCTCGCCGGGTCGTTCCGCCTGTTGTGTCATGAAGCCAGCGAGATGAACTCACCGAACCTCGTCACGTCTGCGCCGTGAAACGTGTGACATCTTAACTTATCATCCATAAAACGTCACAGAGCGGTTCCCACAGCCCAAAGAGATGCTTTCAAACTCCTCTTTTTGTACAAGCAGCAGCCTCAAACCAAAAGATAACAGCTCACAGTCGTATTTGATGAAGAAAAGCAGCAAATAATCCCATTTGAGAGGCTGGAACCAGTGAATATTATGCTTGAATTCTATGGAAACGATATTAATCAGCTGTTACTTTGATAACTGATTCATCGTTGGGCCGTTTGCGGCTCTTTACATGTGCAGTTTTTTTAAGTCTCTGGGTTTGAAAGAGGCGATCAGGAGCCGGTTCGCTCTGCGCTGACCGAAGCGTCGGTGAAGCCTCGCGCTGTTCTCGAAGTGTTTTCCAGCCCGGGAACAAAGTGAGAGAAACTTGAGAGTTATTGAAAACATGTTGCTGTTGCCGCGCAGAGCCTCGTCCGCCCGATCCCGCTTGTCTACCTTTGATATGAGCTCGTCGCCGGCTGCTTTTCCTCCCGCGTAATGAGGACGCCGACTCGTGCAGGCTGTCGGTAATGAACAGCAAACCGTCCGGCAGACACGCGGCTCCTCTCTCCACCGTTTCATCTCTGATGGTTCCTCATCGCCGCCGTGATTTCTTTAAAAACGGCTGCTGCTGCTTCCAGAGACATCAAAAACGGCACTTGTTTGTGTGTTTTTATTGCAAGTGTGCAGGTGTTTGTGTGTGTAGATGCTTTCTTGAATGACTCGCGCTCATTATTGTACAGTATCACACCTGCAGATCACACATAGCTTCAGGTGAAGACGCCCATTGGCAGCCATTAGTGTTCCCTCTGTATGTCAGCATGATGATGATGATGATGATGATTTTTATAGTTGTAGAACTGCTTCAGGACACTTTGGTCGAACAGGATCAATCACAGAAAACTGGACCACATGATCGGCTCGGTAACCGTAGAGCGGCCCTCTGAACCCGTGAGGCCGGCAGGCGGACCGAGCCGGTTTTAAGGGTCCGGTCCTGCTCTGTGTGTCTGCAGGAGGCGACGGAGGCTGGTGTGTGCAGCCCGGGTGGCTGCGTTGTGTTTGTCCAGCTGTTAACGAGTCGCTCTCGTTAAGCTGCTGTCGTCGGGGAGGCAGCTCTGATTGATTACTGCTACTTTCCACCAAAGCTGCGTTCTGGAGAAACAGGAAGTCGACGCATCCGATTTGAAGAACTTCTGTTGGTAGAAAAGCAGTCGAGCTTCTCTTTTCTCAGAGAATCAACACGAGCGTGATTGGTTGCCTCCTGGACGTTTGCATAAAGCTTCTCGACCTTCGCGCGTCGCCACTGAACAGCCTTTGAGTTTCGGGTCACGACGGGCGGCGACGGCGAGCCTTTTGAGGCTCAGTTCAGAGTGAATGGCGTCCTGCGGCGTGGACGGAGAGCTGGCTGCCAAACAGCTTTTCATTTATAGGCCAAGTCTCTTTTTCCAGTTGTGCACAAACGCATCATTCTGGTGTTTTTAATCAGCCAACATTTCAAAAGAACTCGTTCAGAAGAGAGAAAATGTGAAACAGAGCGTTTTAAACCTTCGTGTCCTGTCTGATGATTCCGCCTCCCGAACACTTTGACAGTTACGCATTCGTAAGCTCCAGACCTCATCACGAACCGCTTCATCATAATATTGCAGCTTGAACTTTGACTTTCTTGCTGAAAAGACTTGATGATCTCTGCTCTCATGCTTCAGTCCATCTGATGCGTCTTTCACTGTGCAAAGGATTGTGGGTCAGAGTGGCCAGAACAGCATGTTAGCTTGCATGCTGCAAAATGTAGCTGGATGCGTCCTGGTGCTTCTTCAATGCTGTATTTGCAGGACAAACTCACCTGGCACAGCATGGACAGGTGCTGGAAGGCAGCATCGGTTAAGGTTGGGGACGATCGTGGTCGCCATAATTACGGCAGCGCCATTTTGGGGCACTTCCTGGACCGATGAACGCTCGCTGTGAACACAATAAAGCTGAAGAACGGAATGAGACGTGCTGTCAGGTGATCAGTAAGCCATCGATGTGTCTCTAAAAAGCTTTGGAGGGAGCCTTCAGCGTTCAGAAACCGTCCGTCTCAGTTTGTGCTGCAGCAGAAATGTAAATCCACTTTTCGCCCAGATGAGTTTTCGCTGCGGCGTGGACGTTTTGCAAATCGCTCCCGTCGTTCCTCCGTTCTGTCGTCCACATTACTAACCAGGCGAGGGAGAGAGAAGCCCACGTCCCATCAAGTCAGATTACATTGTCTCGTTGATGGAACAATTTGTAAGTCAGTTTTGTCAGCATCACGCTCTCGCAAAACTCCCCAGAGTGCAGTGTGTGCAGGCCGCTGAACCATCAGGCGTCATTTATTTCCCCCCAGACGCCCTTTAACTTTATCATCATGACTACTGATACACACACACACTCTGTCTTTGTATCTGTCTGTCACACACACACCAGTTTATGATGGATATTCCTCTGCTGAATGACGAGTGGGAAGCGCCGAGGACCATTTAGAAACCCGGGTCTCGCTGGCTGTCTGCCTGTTAATTCAGGGTCACGTCAGTCAGCCCGTTCGGAGACGTGAGGCGTCGCTCTCCAAAAAGACAGACTGATCATTAAACGAATAAAAGGCCGCCGCTCGCTTGGTAAAGAATAGAAAACATGAAAAGAGACGCAAAGACAAAAAGGGCCGGGGGAGGAGAGCTACAATGGCCCTCTGTCTAATGATTCCAGCCAGCGTTTTCTATTTCTATTCCATCTCATACAATGCCTTTAATTACTTGCTATTCTAGTTGCTTAAGTCTATTGTGTCGGCTTATTACTGCGGGGACTGAAGGTTCATTATACCCAGAGACGGATGCACTTCACAGTTTTTCTTACTGGTGCACGCTGGAGTGTTTCTCTTTCATGATGAGCTGAACGAGGTTGACGATCTTAAAGGAGCGCAGCGGCGGTTTTGCTCGTTTAAGCCGCTAATTAACGACGGTGTCCTGACGCCTTCTGTTAGCAGCCATATTTGATGTTTTCTAATATTTTTATCGTTGTTTAAATAATAAATAAATCCAAATCAGGTGAGACCTCCACCTTAAAAGTCAGCGCTTTGCCTTCCAGAACACGCTTCCTCTGACTACAAGCGTGATTCCAGTGAAGGACAGATGTCCCGCCTACGAAAGCGTCTGATTGGACAGACCCTGCTCTGTGAAGCACACTGTGTTTTCCTGAGAAAACGTCAAGTCGTTTCTTTACTAACTAGCTGGGATTTCCACGTAGAAGGACGGTGCGTTCACATGCTGCCGTGTCTCTGAATCCATCCCAAATAATTTTTGTAGACATTCAGCACGACTACCTGTCAAATTCAAGTGTCTGATAATTATTTATATTCGCTTTTGAGCTCCCAAACGTCACAGCTCATGAATGCAGCGCTGTGTCGCAGCTGTAGGAGGAAGCTCTGTCATCAGACCTTCACTTCGGCACATGAATGCACCACCAGGAAGGATTCGCAGATCATTATAACTCAAAGTGACACCTTGCAGGAGTTGGGAAATGGGATTTACAGGGTTGATTGTGGTCCCGTAAGACCATGAAACCTGCTAAAAACACCACATTTCCAAGGTTAACCGTCTGAAAACGGATCTGATCTGTGTGGTTTCAGAAACTTTGGAGAGGTTTCTGATCTAAAAGCAGCATCGATGTCCCTGCTTGTAATATAATCTGCTGCCCGATCTCACAAAGACCCTGAACCCCCGAGCAGCCGGAGGAAGCGAAAGCTTTGTGTGGAGTCATTATGAGCCGAGTTGCTGCTGCTTATGTTGATGTTGCATCACTGCAGAGCTGCTTCGCACCGGCTCGGCTTTGTGCTGCAACCACAAGACGCTCGGATAAAAGAACATCCCTCTGAAGGAATGAGTTCATTTGTAAATGGCTGAGGTTCATCCTGCTGCAGGTCGTCTGTGCAGCACTGAACCTGATCATCGGGCCGTTTTGACTCATCAGTTAACAGAAAAACTAAAAGCATCTCCTTCTGCTTTTTGTATGAAAGGTCGTACCACGCAGCCCGAAGGTGCATCCAGACAGGTGTTCCTCATTCTGGGCCCTCGTACAGTTTGTTCATCAGGACGTTGACGCCGTGCAGCTGCGGGTCAGCCGGTGGCTCCGGGTTTCAGATCGTCCTGATTGACCCGTGATCGGCTTTATCGGACAGCGATCTGTGTGCGTGCGTTTGCTTGTATGTTTGTGTTTGTCCATTAGCAACGGAGCATGAGTGTAATCTGTGTTTGGGCTTCTGGGGAGCGTCCGAAGGTTGTGTTTGCAGTAGAAACAGGAGCAGGTGTGTGTGTGTGTGTGCGTGTGTCCTTGACCACTCTGTTTATATAGGTGAGGCAGATAAAGCTAATGCTGTGAAGCTACCTGCCACCCTCTCTTCACTTTCTCTTTGTTTTTCCACATTTTCTTCACATCGCTTGAATTTTTTCACTCTTCTTCTATTTGTGGAGTGAATTTTTTTGTATTTTTTGTCTGCTTTTCTGAACCCTTTGTGTCATTGAAACTGACTTTTCGCACCTTCCTCGTCCGTTTAATGCTAAAATTCTGGATTTGATTGTGAAACGGACGAGAACATGGGATCATGCTTTCATGATTAGCTTTAAATCTGGCGGCTGGACGCCCTGAAGCCGTGTAAACATGTTTTGCCCAGGGCAAGTAAACGCAGCATCACAGCAATCCGAAGGACAAGTGAGAAAAGCACGAGGAACTCTTTGAGTTCATTAAAGCCAATAAAAGGTCTAATTGTGGAGATGTCTGTGCAGAGCTGGAGAGCGAGGAGGTGGTCTGAGGTGAGTCCAGGGCTCTGAACGGAGCAGAGCAGCAGGACCTGTGAGCGTGCTCAGGGCCGACAGTGAGGATTAGAATAAGAAATGAGGCTGCTGATGTCTGCTCGCAGGATGTGATGCCTTCTTTCCGATGTGTGGAGCGAACGGGAGGGCTGCTGGTTAGCATTAGCAGCAGTAGCCACCAGGCTGACTGCCGCCCACGCTTCACTCAAAATACCGCTGAAATCCATCCAGCGTGTATTTGGAGAAACTGCCCTCGAGTGCTGCTTCCGCTTTGTTTCCACTGAATTTCATGTGTTCGTCCTGGTTTTGGTTTCAATTTTTCTTTGCATCATTGGCACTTCCTCAGCTCTGTATGGAAGCCTCGATCGGGCCTCGTCCACGCTGCTCTCGGGTCTGACTCGCTGGCTTTCGGCCATCTTGACGACCCTTCACGTCACTGTGACATTATAACGTTTGAGATTCTCATCTCGACCCTTCACGACTTCTTCTTAAAGGGACCCGCACGAAACTTTCTAAACCTTTGCAAAATAAATTGAACTATCCCTAATTGCATCATGGGAAATGTAGGATCCAGCTGTGGTCTTCTGCTGCTCCAACTTGTGGCCGTTTCTTCACATCTCTCTGTTATCTGGCTTCGTGGAAGTGCACTAAATCAGCAGCGTGCGCCTTTAAAACAAGAAAACTTTTGCAAAAAGAGTGAAATAATTTATTTTCCCTGGAAAAGTTTCTCTTGTTTGTGTCAAAGAAGACAAAAATATCTGATGTTTGTAGCAGTAAAGGCTCAGTAATAGAATAAATTATGCAAACTGTTGATTTTCTGTGTGTGAAACTGAAAATAAGTTCAGAATTTAAAGGGCCAGCGTGCAGGATTTAGTGGCGTGATTGCAACCCGTCACCTCACCCTCCACCATGGAGGCCAGTGTTTTGTTTGTCCACTCTGGGCTCCTGTAGAACCACGGCTGTAGACATGAAGAGTTCATTCAAAGCTTCCAAAGCACAACGATTCTCACTTTCAGCTGATTTTACTCTCATGAAAACATGCTTACTGAATACTGAACGTATTTGGATCAAAATCAGCTGTTTGAAGACGCCGCATTGGACTCTGGGAATTTATTTGCGGACATTTTAGCAGTCGATTAATCAAGCGAGGAAGTGAGTGACAGATTACTCGGCAGCTGCAGCACAGAGTGCAGAGAAATAAGACAATGTGTTCTCTCCCAGTTTATTATGAGCTCTTTGTTCGTATGTGGACCTCCGTCAGCTTTCAGCCCTTCGCTGGGGATTTCTGGCCTGATGGAAAACTGGAATGTGGATGTGATCTTTGGCTGCGGGAATTTCCAGTGTTTTATTTTAGTCTGCGTTGGTCGTCGGCGGCTTTGAGGTAGAAGAAAAGTAAGTGAGCATTTAGAAAACTGCGCTGTGATTACGCACAAACGTGCATCCATGAGCCGCTGCGCTGCTTTCACGGACAGAAGCGAAGTCTGGAAACACGACGCCGCTCCGTCAACATGTCTGATAGCTGCTCGCCATGTGCCAAAAGCGCTGCTCTGCTCCCAATGGCGGGTCTTATAAACACAAGCGGTGCATGAAGGTCGACAGGCCGTCAGTGTGAGAGTCTCTCTCTGTGTGGCCTCTAATTAGAGCCACTTGTGTCTGCTGAAGGCTGCTTTCACACCCAGAGTGTCGAGTCCACGAGGGGCAGTCTGGTGCGTTCAGTGTCTCACCTGCTTAGACCAAAGCGCTTCACTTAAACCTGCAGTAACTGATTCTATTGCCCGCTTTACACATCCAGCTGTCACATGATCGTCCATCTGTCTGTCTGGAAACACCTTCGCTCGCGTGGAAGCGTCGTCCATTTTCAGATTAGCCTGCGTCACTGCAGGCGTCGCCTCAGGCAGGTGTGATCGCACCCTGCACGTCCGTCTGCAGGCGGCGTCTACGTGACACCGCCGGCGCTGTGTTGAGGTGTGTGTCCGTGATAATCTGACACAGTGTGAGACACGCAAGTACCTAACGGACACATTCACACGCCGAAGACCTGCATGGTGGCATTGGACGAGAAGTGTGTGTGTGTGTGTGTGTGTGTGTGTGTGTGTGTGTGTGTGTGTGTGTGTGTGTGTGGTTAGGTGGGTGGCAGACTGTTCACATGTGGTCTGAGGTGATATGTCAGGTTGTGCACACACACACACACACACACACACACACACACACTAATTAAATTCCGTGTGTTAAACGCGGTCCAGCCACATCTGACGGAGAAGTGAAGGATGTGAGTGTGTGTGTGTGTTCTCACGGCTGCAGTCTGACCTCTTGTCTCGACCACAGGAAACCCAAAACCACGATCCTGTCCTCCGCTATTTTGTCTTTTCTGTCTTTCAACATTTCAGTGTTTAATTCCAGAACTTTCCCACACGTCTCTCCGGATCTCGGCGCGCTCGCTTTGTTTCCACCTCATTTCTCGCCAATTTCACATCGTCTGAATGTTCTTCTTTGGGTTTTCTTTTCCGCTCCGCTGTGTCTTTTTTTTTTGGCAGGATAGATTTAATCTCTGCATGAATTCATCTGAAAACATGTGTTTTTTTTATTTGTATTTTTTCACCCACCACCCTTCTGTTAAGTGTAAGCGCTATGTGTTGTCCTTATCATGTAATCAACATGCCACAGTTCACGCCGCGATGGTAATCACGGACACACATGCTCTCGCTCCGCTGATTGCAGATGAAGCGTGCTCGTCTTAAAGTGGCAATCAGCGAGTTTCTTGTTTGCGTTTTTCTTCAGCTGAGGAGTTTTGAACAGTTTTCTGAAGTTTGGAGTGTAAGTCTGTCAGGGAAGTCGTGCCTGAACTCACAGGCTCCATCACCGCCGTCTGTCTTCACAGGACCTGTGTTATGAGCGTTAGCAGCATTAGCACGCTGTGATTTTGTGCGTTTAGCTGCACTGACCTGCACTCAGGATGCTCTGTGCTAACTTTGTGTTCCTTTAGCTTTTCGTGTTGCGCCGTCGTCCGGTCAAAATTTCAGTTTACGATCAAATCCCTGCCAAACTTTCACCATCCTCAGCTGTGCTTTGTGTTTGGTGCTAATTAGCAAATGCTAAACGCATTAAACTGACATGGTGTACATGGTAAACAGTGTCTGTGCTAAAGAAGAGCATGTTAGCGAGGTGACGTTAGCATCTAGCCTAAATCAGCTTCACAGAGCTGCTGGTGCTGTTTTTCTTCTCTCAAATGTTTTTTATCATCTCTGTTCGCCGTGATTTGCCCCCACTGCCGCCATCATAAAGCAGGCTGACTCTCACTGGACGTCAGCTGATGTCACCTGGTTAAATGGAGGCTAACGGCGTTAGAGGACAGAGGGATCAGGAGGTGAATCAGGGCGCAGCTAGAACGGCTGCTTCACTGCTGAAGGTCTCAGTAATGTTTGTCAAGTGCTTCCCATTTGGCTGCAGGCGGGGGGAGAGGGCGAGAACACACACACACACACACACACACACACACACACACACACTCACACTCACACTCTAATCAGTGACAGTCAGTACTTTCCACTGGATGTGACATTGTGTTACCCATGAATAAACCAGTTTAACTGAGTCGCTGCTGCTGTTGACACAATGCGAGGTGTGTGTGTGTGTGTGTGTGTGTGTGTGTGTGTGTGTGTGTGTGTGTGTGTGTGTGTGTGTGTGTGTGGTCCTTCACCATTAACCAGCTGGGTGAGCACCTGTTTAACGCTGCAGTTCTTTACCTTTAAATTGTTTTCCTCGCTGCTCTTCTTCTTCTTCTTCTTCTTCTTCTTCTGTTTTTTTTTTTCTGTCCATCTCCTGTGAACTCCGGCTCACTTGACCACCACCTGCCGTCCACACTCCAGTCTTCTGTCTTCGTCCCTGACAGCTCTGAATACAAAACAGATTTACAGCCGTGTGAGGCTTCAGCCTGCATTTAAACAAGCAGAGCGTGGTTACTGAAGCCGCTCTCAGGTGGTGAACGCCTGCAGAGCCGATCGGTTCAGCTAACGCTAATGTTACTGTTAGTGCTGCTCTGTGGCTGCTGGATGCTCACGTATATGCTAACACATTAGCCAAAGCAGCTTAACGAGGCTCTAACATGTCAGCTTGTTGAGTTCGTCGTCCCTCTTTGGCCACAGAGTCGATGATCGCAGCTTTGATTTGTAGTTTCTGGATCCGCCGTTGACCTTTTTGACCTCCGTGTTGGGAAATCTGCCCTTTCTGCTCTCTTGAACCTGAACTTTTGTCTCCATTAGTCACGCAGACCTTCCTCGTCCCTCGTGATCATCGCTCGGTCTCATTATGAAGTTAGATCTCTTCATGTTTAAGTTCTGGTTTTGGAAAACCGCCTCAGACCCTGATTACTTGCAGAATCTTGTTCCTGGTTTCTGAGTCATACTGAACACATCAGGGTCACATGAACACTATCAAAGCTGTGTGTGTGTGTGTGTGTGTGTGTGTGTTTTGGCCCATTGTTTATGTATTTCTCTTGCAGGCCTGCAGTGTAAGTACTACTTAGACTGTGTACTTGTACTGGGTTTTGTGTACATATCTTTATATTTAGTTTGAAAGTGGTGGTTACCCTTCTGGCTGTTCGTGTGTGTGTGTGTGTGTGTGTGTGTGTGTGTGTGTGTGTGTGTGTGAGAGAGCATCATTTCCTGTATGTTTGACCCTCCATGGTTTGGCTCTCGGCCTCTTCTCTTCTCTTCTCTTCTTCCCTCCTTCTTGCTCTCTTTGCCTCCTCCTCTGATTTTCTTGTTGCTCCTTTTATGAGAAAGTTATCTTTAACATTTCTGACTTCCTGTTTTATTCTGCCTCGTATCTCGCTGTGAAGCCTTCCTGTCTCTCTAATCAGCTCCTGTTTACTGTGTTAATTCGCTGTCGATGCAAACTCAGCATTCCCTGCAGATGTTTTGCATTAAAAGCCGTCCAGCGGTTTGGGACGCGCCGTCCTTCCCCTCCCCCGGAAGGCTTTTATTGTGAAGCAACCGCGGGAAGTGGACGTGAGCCAAAGAGCAGCAAGGATGGTGCTAATATGTTGTTTTAATTGAAACATTCTGGATGAACCACGTCAATATTTAGGTGCTTAGGTTGAGTTATGGTTATCTCAGTGTCTGACTGTTGAATAATTTATCCTCCTGCAGCTCATCATCACTTTTCTGCTGCTGATTTAAGCAGCTCGTGTTCTCCGGCGCAGTCACACACTGTTCAGAGCAGATTAATGCTGATAAATTACCAGGTAGAAATATGAATATTAAAATCCAGACCTGCACAGACCTCCACACCTGGCTGAATCGGCCTCGAACAGGTGGTTTCCTCACGTCCGCCTGCGTGTTGAGCTTTAAGCACGTAGAAAAATGCAGATTTCAACAGATGCCAGAACTTTCCGGAGTCTTAATCCAGCAGAGCTCTGCTCGCCGCGGCTGAATCCTCCTGAATCCGTCTTTTTATTGAAGAGCTGGAAGTGGACTGACGTTCAGCTCGTCCTGATGATGAAGGAGGTTAATTAGAGTGTTTACACGCTGCTCATCAGGTGAGACGTGGATCCAAACTGCACGCGTTTCTGTTTAAATCCACTTTGATTTTTCTGTTTTCTGTCTTTTCTCGCTCGCTCACACAGCGGTCAAATCAGAGAGCTGTACCCGTTTACAGTCTAAACGAAACCAAATGTCAGGCCCACAACACACACACACACGCACACACACACACACCCACACACACACACACGCAGCCTCCGTCGACATTTGAATGAGCAACTTTCCAACAAACACACTTTGATGTGTCTGCTGGGGTCTGCATCAGCAGTTCTACTCACTGGTTGTCTGCTGTTTGTGTGTGTGTTACAGTGTGTTTCTGCGTGTGTGTGTGTGTGTGTGTGCGCGCATCAGGTCATTTGGGGATTTGAGCTGTGATTACTGTCTGTATAGAAAAAAGACAGGAAGACTGTGGGAAGGTCAGGAGGTTCGGTGTGTGTGTGTGTGTGTGTGTGTGTGTGTGTTTATGTTTTCCTGTAATTGCTCGCGTGTCGTTTCCTGTCTTTTGTCCTCTTGTCTTGCGGCTGTGCATTAAGTTCTGCTCGTCACATACGATGATGGTCGTCTCTGTGACGCGTGCAGGCTGAATAATCGCTCGCTGAGTTCACGTCGGACGTGCAAATGGCAGCAAAGCAGAAAAGTGAGGCGACAGGAGGAGGAGAGGGTTCACGTAAGGTTAACGAGGTGCTGCCTGAGCAGACCAGCTCAGGGGAACAAAGCCCATAGGGAGGTATTTGCAGTTGTTAAAAAGTTAGCTGTTATTGGCCCTCGAGCCTTTTCTGAATGAGGTTATTTGATGCCAAAATTTAGCAGAATGGCCGAATAATGGAGTGAAAGAGTGAATTTTTGTTGAAGTTAGCTCGCCAGCTAGCCGCTCGCACACCGCTAACACCACCCCAGCAGCACAGATACAGATGTTTCTCTGCCGTTTTACTGTCATTACGTTCGCAATTATGTCGCTATTGCCAAACAGGAAATGTTCACAGTGAGACCAAAGATGTTCATCTTTAGGAAAAATCATGCAAATCCACATGAGACAGAATCTCTTTTTTGAGTGGTTTGACATTAGCCGAGTTATCATTTACTTCCTCTTTCCAAAAGCAGAAACCGGCTGCGCCTGGCCGAGCACGCCGCAAAATAAACCCTTTAACTGAGGTGAAAAACAGCGTGTTTGTAGCAGGCAGACAGTTTGAACAGCTGACAGCCTTTATGGAAAGCTGAACTACTAAGTTTTGCACTCGCTTCTTGACTTAAAACTGACGTTTCACTGATAATAATGAACTTCCAGCCCCGTCCAGCTTCTTCACACCTCCGACCAAACGACCCGTCAGCGTCCATCTGAAGTTATGATGGCGCCATCGCCGCTGCGAGTGGAGCGCGCCGCGGTGGAGGCCGTTAACTCGCGCAGTTGATGAAGTCCACTCATCAGCAGCTGCTCCGCTCTGCAGTAAAGACACACTTTGTTTATTATCAGGAGCTGATCTGGGGCCAGCTGTTATTTCCTGTTGCGTGTTGTTGTGATTCCTCAGATCAGGAGGTATTTCCTGGAGGTCTGCTCCTCCTCCTCCTCCTCCTCCACCTCCTCCACCACCTCCTCCACCCTTTCCTTCTCCATTTCTGCCTCTCGTACTTTCTCCTTCTTCTTCTTCTGTATTATATTTCTGGTTTTGTGTGTGTGTGTGTGTGTGTGTGTGTGTGTGTGTGTGTTGTAGTAAATTCCTGCTCCAGTTATGAGGTGATTAGTCATATGGTATCAGTTTATTTTGCCAGTAATGGAAACTGCTCGCTGCCAACAACGCCCCTCTCTCAGCTCGCCGACTTCCTTCTCTCCTTCAGCTTTTCTCCCTCCATTTTCCCTCTTTAATTTTCTCCCTCCTCCTCTTTCGTCCACCCTTTTGCTCTCGTTTTATTGCCTTTCTTTGCTCCTCTCACCTTCCCATTTTGGTCCTCCTCGTTGCGTTCCTTCCATTCCTCCTTTAATCTCCCACCCCCTCCTTCTCATTACTTTTTCCAATCTTTACGTCACTGCTGTGTCTTTTTTTTCTCTTTGCGTCTCAAACTTTCTCTTTTTTTTTCATTTTTCCTCCCTCTGCCATCATTTTCGATTTCACCTCCTTCTCTAATGCGATTTTTCCCCCCCGGTGTTTATTAGGGATGACAAAATGTCTGCGCCCCTCCCAGCTAATAAAGAAAACATGCTCAGACTGAGGAAGCAAAGACTTTCAGACTCTTCCCAAAAAGCTGGTCAGACTTCTGTTGCAGTCACAGTGATGTTTGCTCGTAGCTTCAGTCGAATAGATGGTGGTTGTCCTGTTTCAGGTCACCTCTGATGTATATTCTACATGCATCTCGCTCTTGAAGGAGCTTAATCTCGTGTCAATTAGAGAGGGGGATGGTCGGCGAAGAGATAAACACACAGCGGCGGGTTGTTTACATTTGGTGGCTGCAGGTCTGATTGTGGAGGAATGTGAGGACGTCTGGGTGACGACAGCGGTGGAGAACAGGGAGAACGGGTCACTCGAGGCCTAATGAGGCGCAGGCGTCCCTCCACGGTTATTTGGAAGTGGGTAAACTCGTTGAGTAAACCTGTAAAATGGCTGCGTCTGCGTCTGCGGTGCAGGTGTGTGTTTGCATTCAGAGACGAGGTGATGGGGCTTGTAGAAAAGTGGTTCTTTCGTTGAGTTGAAACTGAAGCTGCAGCCGTTTGTCGGTTAGTTTTGGTAAAGTTTCAGCCATTTTTCAAGCAAAAATGTCCAACTTTTGACAGCCGATTCTGCTGGTTTTACATTGTAGTAAAAGAATAAACATCCAGGAATCCGCTTGGAGATCATCGAAAAAAGGCTCATTCAGAACTTGCCTGAGAAATATCACATTTTAAGTTTTCTTCAGCATCAGATTAATCCAGTGACAGCCGACGGTGCATTCATGGACACATTGTGGAAATTACCCGCTAATAGCTAATTCGGCATACTTAATGATGCCAATTTGCCAAAATACTAATGAATAAAGGCTGGAAACAGCTGACATTACAGCAGCCCGTTCGATGAGCTTTTACGGGGTCTTGCTTCCTGATAGCTTTCCGTTTTTCTGTCGTCATATCGGTTCCCGAACATGTGTTTTGTGGTGTTGGCACGTTTCCAACAGTAAGATTAGCAGAAACATATTTGACTTACTCCACTACTCAAAAACCTCAAAATTTCACACTGAACTCATAAAAGAGGAGAAGAAGAAGAATCTGTACGTGCTCTGGACGGGGTTAAAGAAAGAAAAAACTAATGAAATGTCTTTTCCATTAATAACCATGCATATTATGCAAAATGAAAGATGGAACAAAAGATTTCTTCCTCGCTCAGCAGCTGCGGTTATGCTGCGTTCACTTCCCTGGAAGCTATATTACTGCAGTATAGCGTGTACTGTAACTGTACAGAGTTAGACAGCACTTGTAATGACGTGTTTGTCCTTGAGGTTCAGACTCAGAAGGAGGCAGAGTCTGAACTGGTCCACGGCTTTTAAATAAGAAGCAAATAACACCCCGACTTCATCTTGAACTTGTCTCCTTCACGTGTTCCAAAGCTGCATTCAGCTCTGAGGACGTGGAACTTAACGTGTGGAGCAGCTGGACTGTCGCATTAATCCAACGACTGGTTGAATTTAGAGGGTGAAAATAATGAGAGGAGCATATTTTCAAAGCCGATCAGGGATTTAGGGTCACCTGAATGGGATGAGTTCAAGGTCCTGTGAATGTCGCAGGTTTTGAAATGTAAATGTGTGTGTGTGCGCGCGATCGGCGCCGCTGGAAGGACGTAGATGGGAAATAACATGTGTGCGACTCCACAGGAGGCAGACATGGCATACTGAAGCTGCATCTCATTAACACCAGTGTGTGTGTGGCGGAGAGAGCTGCCAAACAGGAGGACGTCAACGCCAACGCCACACAAACACACCCGCTTCAGGGTTATTTCTCAAGGACGCAGACGCACACACCGCTGATTGGCGCATGCTTGTGGCTGAATCTGTCTCCTGTCAGCGTGGGGCTGCACAGACCTCCACCATGTTACCAACCAGCTCCAGCCCTCCAGGAGGTGCTTGGAAAAGTTTTCTTCCCTTTTCAGATGACAGAAATCTCCCAAACGGGATTCTCAGAGGTGAAAATCTGACTTTTTGCTCTTCAGCTGAAGCACGTTTGAGGAGCAAAGATGAATGATGGCCACGTTAAGGTTTGAGAGGAACTGATCCAGAGATGAAGATGAAGATATTTAAGGGTGGAAACAGCCCGTATTCTCTACCAGTGTTGGGAAATAGGGTTATTTACTCTCTTTCCAGGAGTTAGATGATAAAACTGACACCAGTTTCATATACTTTTGGTAAAAATAAAGGTATTGTCCGTAGCCGGCTAACTTAGCTTAGCATAAAACCTGGAAATGGAGGGACTAGATGAGGGAGGAGCTCCACAACGAGTTCATCTGTGGCTCCCTTTTCTTCATATATATCTTCTTAATGCATGCATGTCAAGGCCGTATGATGTGATTAGCATTATTATGATAATTAGATAAGAGATTAGGGATATGGGATTATTACAAATGCCGAGAGAGGTGAGGTTGGTTGGCGTGGGCTACCACGGTGATGCATCTCCAAGGAGGCTCTTGGAAAGCACCATTTCCAACGTACTGCTCGTAAGTGCAGAGCTGCTAGCGAGGTTGAAGCCTCCAACTTTACGTTTAAATGAGGAGTTGAACATTTTGGTTCGTTTCTACATTTACAGACTCTGTTCTTTAAGGTGCGACGAAGGCCTGAAAGTTTTCAAAGATCTGCATCCGGCTGGTGTTTTTCGCAGCTTTGCGGATCTACAGAGTGAATTGCAGCTCGCGGTCTTTTGATTTTTTTTTCAAATTAGACATCGCCTTAAATCTCTGTGTCTAACTTCTCCCCCCTCGCCTCCGAGTTAGCTGTGGGATGAGCTCCTCTCAGAAGTCACTCATTCTTATAACAAACTGCCGAGTTATGACAGTTCACCAGCTGCTGAAGTCAAAGCTGCCTGCGAGCGTGAACTGGGGTTGAACCTGGAGGATAACTGGTGGGATTTTGCTCTTAACAAAACTCACACAAGCTCAAATCGTCTCACACTCACTCGCTTCAAGGTGCTGTTTAGGATTCATCTCTCCAAAGCCTGAAATTTATCCCAAAATCACCGACAGCCGTGACGCGTCGTGCTTCCTCCTGCAGTCGTACCTGTAGGTTCTGTTCTCGTCCATCATTATGTTGCTCTCGGCAGAACTTCGACACTGTCAGAAATACTGTTGATGAATGTAAATGTCTCACCCCGTTGTCATAATTGGGTTTCCAGAAGCCAACGACCAATTTACCTCCAAGCAAGTAGATATTCTAGCGTTCGCTTCCTGACTGGCCATCGTCTTCTTCACTGCTGAAGCTCCGTCCAGCTCTCAGTGTCCTCAGTGCAAGCTGTTTCCCCCTGTTTTGCAGTCTTGATGCTAAGCTAAGCTAACCGCCCACTGCCTGCAGCCTCTTGTTTACCGTACAGACATGATAGTGGTAACCATCAAAAAGCATTTTTCTCAAAATGTTGAACTTTTTCCTTTTCCATCAGGATGGAAAAGCCTCTGAAAGTTCGAGTTTGATGGAAAAAGACACAAAATACTTCTATGACATTTAAATCAGGTGATTTTTGTGGACACAGTATTGGCCTTTGTGCAGCTTCATTACAAAAAAATATTGGCATCCATCTTCAGAAACCCATATCTTTCCAATCCTGGTTTGATTTATTCTTCCAGACACTGAGTCTGATGTGTCCAAGTGCCTCATGCATTTCCTTCAAATATTTGATGTGCACCCAACTGCTGTTAATGCCAAGCTTTGCAGCAAACAGATCAGAGCAGCCATGACGGGAAGAGTTGTGTCGAGAGAAAGATATGTTGAGGGCGAAGCGACGGCGTGACGAAAGCGAAACAGGCAGATAAGAGAGGAAGCAGAGGAGGTCAGAGAATACGACAGGCGCTGCAGCCTGTTTCTCTTCTTCTCTGCCGCTGAAATACTCTCAAATGCCGGCGTTTTCATGCCAAAACATTTCCAAAAAATGTTCAGCGTTACAGTGTCAAGAGCTTCATGCTGCGTCAGCGTTTGGGACCACACGGGACGAGAAGCTCCGTCCCAGTTTTCAGCCTTAAACTGGCAGCTCATGTTGGGTGGTCGTCCAAAAAGTGGAGGATCTGTGAACGGCGGTGGCAAAATGATCATCAACACTGCAGAAATGCAGCATTAGACGCCAGCAGCACAACATGGTGCGGCGTCTTCTTCTGGAACTGTCCGCTTTGCACTCAGTAGCAGCTAAAGTGCCACATGTTGGAGGTTCAGCGTCCTCCTGGCGGTCAGGTCAGCTCCTAGCACGGTAGCGCGCCTCCCTGGTGTGCGTGAATAAGAGGCGAACTGTAAAGCACTTTGGATAAAAGCACCACATAAATGCTGCCATTTACCATTTCATAGCGAGCTGTGCAGCTGCAGATTTCTTCCTGTGTTTTATGTTTTTTTGTCTGCAGTTTGCATCTTGCTTCAGGCTGTTGTGCCAGCCGGCGGTCAGCAGTTGGGTTCAATTAGGCTTAAATTTTTCTTTGACCCCCGCACAAAGTTTTTGCACCGCTGGCTGCACCGTAATGGCAGAGATTTGGCAGATGAGGCCAATTTGAGGCTTTTTGGTCGTCAGTTCGGGCCCAGCGGATCAGCTAAAGCGTTTACACCTTCGCCTGACAACATTCATCCAAAGCAAATCCAAGAAAAACTTAACACGAAGCTACAGCTGGTCTTGATTAACGGTTCCCTCTATTAACTCCATGTTTTTAAGCGTGGCTCTCTGTTTTGCCAGCTCTTGTGCATTCGAGGCTGCACATGCACACAGATGATGTGATCCTCCACCAACACCACCGACAAAGGCAGTGAAGAAGAAGAGCCATTCTGTGACTGTGATCAAACGCAGAGCTTTATGTTTGTCAGATCAGAGCTGGACGACTCATCAATACTTGACATGATTGTTAGATTTTGTGCCGTGTCACTTGAATCCCGCCGATCGGTTTGATTGGATGAGCAGAAAAGTGGGCTCTGCTCTCAGTCTGTTGCTCCAGTGTGCTGTGGGCTGAACCGTTCACTGAAATACAACCAGAAAAATAGCTGGCAATGCAGAGAAGTGATCTGCAGCCCTTTCATTTGAAAGAGTTGATCATTTTTCTGTTTAACGCCGCAGAGCCGACCTCGTTTGTTACCGCTGATCGCTGCTCGGCTAACGTTAGCATAGTAAGCTCACAGCACGCAAACGTGATTATTAACTCGCGAAATCAAAACACACTCCTATCGGCCGTCTTCTGTCCATCAACGTCGCATTATCAATTAACATTTATCGATTTGTGAATTGATTCTGAGCCGTGGGAATCAGGATTCTTCCTCCTGGTTGCAGCCGAAAAGAAGCCGGATGAGAAGAAACGGAGAAAAGTGTTCGTGTCGGGCAATAAAGACGAGCTTCTGATGCTGGAGAGGCGACTGAGAAGTTGTTTTGTATTCAGCAGACTAGAACTGTGTGTGTGTGTGTGTGTGTGTGTGTGTGTGTGTGTGTGTGTGTGTGTGTGTGTCCAGTGATTTGTAGGTGTAAAGGCTTTGCTCTGTCACTTCCATTAAACATGCTGTCCTCATTTCTGTTCCCGCTCACCTCTCCTATCTCTGCCTCCCTCTCCGTCTCACTTCTTCTCCGTCTCCTCTTTCCCTGCGATGCTCATCTCTCGCTTGGTTGCCGTTGCTGAGGTTTGGACTCTGGTTCGCTGCAACACACACACACACACACACACACACACACACACACACACACACACACACAGAGACTCACACACCTCAGACAGAGCGATCCACTACACTGGTCAGGAAATTGGACCCTCAACAGTCTGTATATTGGAAATGAAATTCCTTTGAAAGGCCTAGACACTAACGCGCGCACACACACACACACACACACACACACACACACACACACACACTCCGTCTCTCTCACACACACACACACACTCACACTGAGTTTTGAAGACAGGAGTCTGTTGCCGCTTGCTGGTTTTAACTATAGAGTCTTATCTACAGAAGCACTATCAGTAGTTTAAAGATAGAGCTGAGTCGCAGCCTGTCTCCGTCTCTCTGTCTCTCTCTCTCTGTCTGTCTCTCTCTCTCTCTCTGTCTGTCTCCTACCTTTTGTCTCACTGTCAGTGTCTCTCGTCCATGTGTGCTGCTGACAGATAAGGCATTGATGTTAATTATGAGACGTGTCGCCTGTCAGACAGAAAGAGTCGGGCAGAGACGAGCAGACGTGAGCTTCGACCGAGTGAAGAACTACAAAATGTTTGTCAAATACTCAGCATGTGAAGCATCGCCTTCATTTATTACAGCTTGAGTCGTTTTTGGCCTCTTTTCTCTTCCATTAACCTCCAAATTTGTTTGTAATGACTGTAATTTATAGTTTGAGTGTAAATATTTTCTCGTTCTCCATCATTGAAACGCTTATTTTCACTGATTTTAACCGGTCGTCTTCTCTGTCGAAGTTTCTGTCCCTGTCAGAGTCCTTTTCTGACATTTTATTGGTGGTTAGTGCAGCTTGATAAACAGGAAGTTGTCATAAATGTTGACTAAAGCTACTGGTTTAAAGGAGTGTTACACGTAAATAAAGTCCTGAGAGTCACAAGAGGCAAATCTATGAGACGGAGACGTGCTGACGTCCATAACCTGGATCCCACATTTCCCATAATGCATCTCAAGAGTGTCTTTCAGAGGACAGTCATTATGTGCAAGACAAATTAATCAGAATATTCTATAATCAATATATCTATCTATTTTTGGTGAACAGCGTCAGTCTGCACAGAGCAGATTGAGTCCGACAGGAAGTCAGACTCAGGAACTGTGCAGAGAATCTGGTAAATTTTCAAAATAAAACCCCCTGTTTAGACTCTCGATCATACATCAACAACAGAAAAGGAAGAACTATGAAGGTAGAAGCACAAATATCAAGCAAGAATGAGCAAATCAGCTAAATCAGGCAGACAAAATGCAAAAATATACAAGTACTGTCTGTGTATCTGCAGCCTGATATATCTCATATATCAAATCAAGCTGTTTTGACCATCAATGTGTGTTATTTGATGGCGGATGTGGACCTGCTTCTGCACTGAGCACATGGCATAATTCCGGCTCAATGACAGTAAGCGTTCACTCGGTGATTTGCAGGTAAAAAGACGTCTAGACTTCCTAAATATGGTCCTCACGCAGACTGCTGTTACATGAAACCTCAACATCCAGACCTGCACATTAGCGAGTCGCTGCTCACTTAATGCTTACGACACTGCAAAGAGGCTGCAGAGAAATGGTGATTATTAGTGTAACTCTGGTTCCTCAGGGAGGCTGCAGCAGGTTATTTTTCAGCCTCCCAGAAACTCGTATCAGCCTCCAATCCCGTTTGAGCGTCTGTCAGTTTGAGAGGTTGGTGCTGACGTTTGTTTGTGTGTCACTCACCTCTCAACCTGTAGCACCATTCCCACAAGCCCCCCCGGTTTCTCTGTGTACCTGCATTACAAAGACGCGGTGTGTGTCTCCATCTGTCAGCCTGAACGGTGACGAGAAGCCCTCCTCAGGTGGTTTACGTGCACGCTCATGCACGCACGTGTACAATTGTGTGTGTGCGTGTGTGTGTGGGAGGGTGTTTGTGTGTTTTCTGACATTTTCTTTGTGATTGTTGTTGGGAATTTTTTTTTTATCTGATGAGTTAAACTGGGACCAGGAGGAGGCATTTGGCACAGATTAGTGTGTGTGTGTGTGTGTGTGTGTGTGTGTGTGTGTGTGTGTGTGTGTATCAGCTGTCAGATAGACCTTTTTGTGTGTGTGTGTGTGTGTGTGTGTGTGTGTGTGTGTGTGTGTGTGTGTGTTCATGCTGTTTCCCTCCTTCACAAAGCAGCTTTTTGGTCAAATCAAATCATATGAAGGATAAAAAGCGTTCATTGCTGCGCTCATAAAAAGCAGTGATAGCAGAGTAAATGTGTGTCTTCTTCTTCTTCTCTGCTTTCATAAATGCTGCCGGCGTCCCTGAACACTTATTGTTGTGCTTTCAAATCTGTCATTAGTTATGATCAATAAGAAACCGGCTGTTTTTTTTCATTATTTTGTTGTTAAATTGCTCTTAAAATTCATTCCCAGGTGATATTAAAGAGCTTCGCTTCAGCGCCTCTAAAACTGTAATTTCCTCTGTAGCAAATTTCCCAATTTATCCTCTCAGCTGTTTGCAGTCCTGAACTGGAATCCCCATTAACCTTGAGGCTGAGTCATTCTGGCAAACTCCCATTAACCTCCAGAATGAGCTGTTTGGTGAATTCCCATTAACTTCCAGCATTAGTCGTGTGGCAGACAACAAAGGAGAGCTTGTGGGAGGGTTCAGAACTTTTTTCTGCCTCATTTGGAGATATTCTCTCCCCTCTCGTACAGGATGATTGCTAAAATTAGGGTCACATGGAGTCAACTGAGCAAAGCAGTCAGGTGCTGTGCATACCTTTTGGACTCACAGGTAGAAATGTAAGGCTTCCAGAGGGACTGGGAGGGTTTCCTGGGCCCTGCTGCCCACCTGGATCCACAAGATCATGAAAGCAGAGGATCCATCTTCTTCCGCAGCTGCTGGCGGCTCCTGAAGACGTTAGCATAGATGCTTCTGTAGCATCAGATCAGAGCTGGAGAGTATTTCCTCCTGGTACATCATGTGGTTGGTTGATCTGATTGGTTGAAGCCGGCCTGTGATAGACAGGTGGTTCATCCAATCTCCTGTAGTATAGTGTGTAACAAACCATCTGGCCTGTCAGGTTGAACTGACGAGACCGCCCAGGTGTGATGGTGAGAATGAGGGGTTTTCTGTGCACACCTGTTGAAATTTTAATTTCCCAGCACTGTGATTGGACAGGATCCAGTATGGACGCCGACTGAGTGATGAAGCTGTTGGTATATGATCGTTAAATACGAAGAGAAAGACGTCGTTTAGACTGTGAAGAGGCAGGAGTGTAAGTTGGTTTTCCCGCCTTTGTGTCACTTATTGGTTGGAGTTTGGAGGCGACGCTCTGAAAGCTGGAAGACTTTCAACGGAGGGACGCGAGTTCAGGAGGGTTTCAAGGTGAGAAAAGGGAAGGTTAGGTTAAGTTTTGAAGTTGCTCGATAGCTGCGAACGCCTGTTAAACTGCAGTAAAGGTGGCGATGGACGGGATGATTGGCGGGATTTCAGCGGGTGGCGACCCATTCCACTCTTTCTCCTGCAGCTTGTGTAGCTTCTTCATCTTGGCCTCAGTCCAGCTGAGTGCAGCAGCTTATAGCTCACTGAATAAACCAGAAGCCCCGGATCGTCAGGCGAGGTTTGGTTTGGGTCAGCGGGCATGCGAACGGAAACGTGGAGTCATCTGCATCCAAACAGACGAGTGTCAGAACGAGGGAGGACACAGGATAGAGGCTGCTGACACAAGATGGAGGAGATGCAGACGAAAGATGGCGGAACAGAGCTGGAGAACAAATGGTTACCGAAGCAGGGAAAGGGGGAGCGGTGACGAAAACAAGAAGAGATGGAAGTACAGGAAGTGATGCTTAAACGTCAGGGCGTGTAGGACGACGTGAGCGCGTGAGTTCCCAGCGCTCAGCATCCGGTTGTGAAGCGGAGTAAATATGAGGGAAAGACGAATGGCGGGCTGAGATGCAGCATTCAGCCGTGGACACAGCGAGCCGTGGAGCGGGACCTGATGCTCTGTTCACACATATGGACTCACTCCAGCGCGTCCTGCAGACCCTGATTGGCCTGAAGTGAGATGTTCAGTGTGATACAGTTAACACGCTCAGCTGTGATTGGTCGGGTTTCTCTCATTGACACCGCGCTGGTGTGCTGATGTGACAGGTGGTGCTGAGCGCTGCCTCAGTCTCATGTCATCAAATGAAAGTTAGGCATTAAAACCAGATGAGCGGGTTATCGTTGATTACCGTCTGCACGTCCTGCCAAGAACGACGGCCTGCAGGAAGCTCTGAGTGCTTGTAATTGTTACAAGACATCATCATGTAGACGCATCAGCTTTCATCACGTCTTCAGGAGAGCTAGTCGGTGATGTTCTGGGAAATGAAAGCAGGCAGTAAAACTCTTTTAACGGGCACATCCTGTTCTTAGAAGACTTGCAGCTTGTGATCTCTAGAACCCATGAGAACGGGATCTTAAGTGGGTTTGAAGCGCCTTGACAGTGATTGATACCAGCAGGGAGCTCTGAATGCAGACCACAGTGCTGGTCCTTATCACTGACACATCCGGCTCCAAAACAAGATGTCAGCTGTTTGTGGGGGGAAGAAAGACGTGGTCTGACTGCTAGTATGAAGCCGGCGTGACGGGAGAGCACATGAGAAGAAGTTGTGTTGACAGTCGTCTCCACAGAACCGGCTTTGTAGTAGAATCTCTGTTGGGAAAATCGGTGTTTGTGTTGAATCCAGACCTCTTTTTGATGCTTAAGAAAAGGGCTGCAGGCATGAGATTAAAAATTGGACACCTCCAGTCACAGATGATTCATTGAATTAGTCCCACAAAGCTCCGGAGCATTCAGCAGTGAACTGCAGAGAGATGGATGAATAGTTAGCATAATTGTTATTACAGTTCTTTTGCTGCGGCGCATCTGTCTGTGTTCTGTCTTTTTCTGGTCTAATTGTTTTGAAACTGCCGAGTTCGAGGTCTCAGAAGAGCAGCGGTTCAATAGAAAGCTGCACCGGCAGCTACAACAGAGGAGCTTCGTTTTTTGTTGGCTCGAACAATGTGGATTCACTCTTTCCTCAGTGAAGTCTGGTGTTAGTGTGCTGACTGATGGCTGATTTTCGACAAAAGAAGCCATTAATTGAAGCTCAGAATGTAAAATAAACAGCAGAGTGGGCGCTCTGTCCGCACAAAGATGGGCTTGCAAACATAAAAAAAGACACGTTCTGTACTCGACGTCTCTGCTCGGGATTTCTGGGTAATAAACTTTAATTTCATAACATTTTAAGGACACCAGGAAGGTTTTTTTTCCTTTGCAGCTGAAGAAGTTGAACGCACCATTTCAGTTAACTCTGGCAGCGTTGAAGTTTTGAGTTGAGTTACGATCCAGAGTGAAAAAACCCGAACAAGAGGACAGAAATAAGAAATCATGAATGGAATAATTCAAGCTCAGCCTGGATTCAATGCTGAGTGGTCCTTGAGGCCCAGAGCTCTGCTGGTTTTCACTCTAACCATCTCATTCTGGGCTAATAGTACACCTGAGATGCAGGTAAAAAGTTCAAAAGCCCTCTTCAGATTAGATCTCCAGAACTTTTTCTTGATTTCATTTCAGTTAAGAGTGTTTGCAGTCTTTTTACAGCGGGCTGTCTCTGCCTAGCAAACCCAGAGCGTCCCCACCGGCCCTGCACTTCCCCTCACTTCAACAGTTTTTTAGCGTCTTTCAGCTCATTGTTTTGGGTTCAGTCTCTGAGCTCTCATTCCAGCTGAAGGCTGCGGTTTTCAGCACAGGACACGACAGACAGAAGTTAGCGACTAGCTGATGAAGGACGTTGAGCATTTAGCAGCTAAAGAGCCAGATTTTTTTCTCTGGAGATGGCGGAGACCAAAACAGGCTTAAAAGGAAAAGAAATGAAGCGTGGACTTAGATTCAGGCGTCCAGAGACACGACTTTTAATGAATTTTAATGTCACTTTGCATCTGCTGGATGTGTAAATAGGCAACATGGCACAACTTTTTCATTATCGATTAATCAACAAGCCGATTGTTTCCTTGATTAAATGATTGTTTGGTGTAGAAAACATCAGGAAACGGACGCAGACTCCGAGGCGATGTCTTCACATCTTCTTTTGTCTGACCAACAGTCCAAAGATATTCAGGTTTTTATGAACAAAAGCTGCAAAGTCTCACATTTTAGAGCTAATAGCTCTCGAACGATGGGATGCCTGCTTGAAAAACAACAAGCGATTAATGGATTATCAAAATACCTGCAGAATAATGTTAATTTAATTAATCGATGGACTAATTGTTGCAGGTTTGCATCGTGTCTCTGTGTCTCAACATTAACTGCTTGAAGTCTTTTTGGAGGAAATGATGCTTAAACTCTCATCTCATGCAGAAATCAGACGATGACCCGAAGAGATCTTAAACAGTAAATCTTCATCATGAATCTTCATTCTCGTCACATCGTAGGAAATAAATCTTTTTTTTCTTGTAATTGTAAGTACTCGGTTTGATAGAGCACCGGCAGCGTTTTCGAGCTCGGAGCAGCACACTGCTGCTGCACCGCACTGTTTTGAATAATACCCTGGATGTATTTGTCCTCTGGCTCCTACAGTACACTCAGCTTTTATCCGCCGCCTGCCCTGAAACCAAGTCTGAAGTGCACAGTCCAGCCCCTCTGCGACTAAAGGTGCCAAATAATTTATGACTTCTGGGAGTTTCTCTAAAGTCCACTGGGTTTTTGCTCCAAAACAACTTGAAATGGGAGTGTTGGAAGCCAAAAATCTTATCACACAGGCCGAGTAATGGGGGAGTCACTGGTATTGATCAACCTCAGCAGACATATTGTGGTCATTTTTCTGCTATGAGGGCCACCAGAAATCTTTGTTATTGCCCCCTTTATAAAACAGATGACAGGCGTTAATGAAATACGATGTGCTCCTGTCTCCCTGTCTGTAAACTGCTCAGTCGTAAAATTAACATTTTATACAAAGCAGAGCTCGAAAAGGCCGAGCAGAATCCCTCAGTATTTCTGATTCAGGCCAAACCAGCAGGGAGGGATCAAGGCTACCTAACTGCAGGACTGCTCATATCCACCTTTGTGAAGCCATAAACAAGTTAACAGAGCAGGAAGAGAAAGAGTCCCGTATTCTGTCCAGCTTCAAGAAAAAGCTTCATTCCAGAAAAGATTTGATCCTTCTGGTCATTGCAGGAGGGTCGATGTCTCAGTGTCACGTTTAGAACAGGTTTTAGACAGTTAGGGGTTCACTTCGTATTGTTCCACGTGGGTAAAGTCCGGCTGAAATGATTCGGTGATGAATCGACTCGATCGGGCTCCTTTTGGTTGAACAGAACAAGCAATTAGAAGACATAACCTTGAACAAAAAGAGTGATCGGTTAATAATGAGCAGATTAACAGTTTCAGCCCTCATTCATGACCACGGAGGACACAAACATCTTTACAAGAGCCCAAATCCTCTTTACGCGCTTCCTTAGAGCCGCAAATCCTCAAAACTCTTTGCCTGGTTGCCAGATATCTGAAGGAGTGGGAGTCGCATGATTCTTCATATCATCAGAGTAGAGCTGTAATGATGAATAGAATAATGGTTTTCAGTTGTTTTTTAGAGGAAAAGATGCCAAATATTTGCTGGTTCCAGCTCTTGAATGTGAGGATTTGATGTTTTTCTTTGTTGCACATGATAGAAAACTGAGTGAATTTGGGTTTTTGACTGTTGATCAGACAAAAGAAGACGTTTGAAGACGTCACCTTGAACTGCAGGAAGTTATTTACTTGATAAGTAATAGATAATGAAAGTGATTAGTGTCAGCCATTAGGTTCAGCCCTACATCAGAGTATCATTGGTTAATGTATTTTAGGATCAGACAATCTTATTTGGCCAAAGGAAAAGTATTTGGGTTCAAGGACAGGTGGGGAATTGGGAGGAGAGACCATCAAACGTCCTTGTCAGCGTCCTTTAAGAGTATTTTACATCTGAAATGTGTTTTCATCGAAGGCTCCGGCAGTCACACTTGACTGACTTGATGACCGAGATGTGGAAACTGGAGCAGGCTCGACATCCAACTCCCAGATGCTCGCGGTTAATATTTGGGACTCTGCTAGTGTGTTTTAATAAGCAGTGCTTAACAGCTAAGACCACGAAAGATCAGCACGACCCATTTCTGCTAATTAAGGTTCACGGGGTCAAACTGGGCTTCGTCAGACACGAGCGTCGACGCGGAAGACATAACAGATCTCAAGATGGCAGTGGAGAAGATTGATTTAAGGACTCGCGGTTACACAGGTGAACAGGTATTGCACAAAAGAGATTCATAGATATTAATATTTCTCCTGCTTGTCCCTCCCCGGCGGCGGATCGCACAGTCCTGACTCACTAACAGCTTTCTCAACGCTCCCGATAGATCAAGATTGATTATTTGATATTAAAAATGTTTCAGCGCCACATTGAGATGCGGTTTAAAAAATAAGCTCAGGAGACAGATTGACAACCCGCCAGATGGATTAAACAGCCGGGAAACTCCGCTCGCCAGTCTAATGAGCTTCTGTTGGGCCGGAGGAAAGACGAGGTCGCGGAGATGGAGAGGATTTAATAAGACCACCAGCGGAGGAACGAGGAAGATGAAGAGCAGGCGGAGAGAACTTTGTTTCACCTCCTGAACCTCATTATGGAAATGGGCAACATCTCTGATTGCTTTGCTGCATAAGTATTTGTTCCTCCTTACAGGTGTGTGTGTGCAGAGCCAAACCTGTAACTGTACTTCTGTAGTTCTCTCATGTGTACTTAATGCCGGGTTTTATAGTTCCATGGAAACGAATGAGTCTTCAGTCTCGGGAAGAGCAGAAAGGCACCTTTTTAACTTTAACGGGTCTCGTTTGGCTTGTTAAAATCTTTATCTTCTGCATGTAAGTACAGATCTGAGCGTGCTGTTAATTTGTCCAGTAAAGGTGTGTTGATGAAACACGACTTTGCTCCAGCTAAAATGAAATTAGGTTTTTTTTGTTTTGGTTGTTTCAGTTGTTTTTAACTCTTCCAGCTCCAGAGATGTTGTGTCGTTTGGATGGATCCAAAGAAACAATCGTATACGTCCGGTATATGTAGAGTAATACATGACCAGTTAGCAAAGCTAGCCCGTTAGCTTAGCACTCAGAAAAGCTAATTACTGAAACAAGTCTTTTCCAACTTCACAGCTGTACAATGAATGCACCTGACATCATCTAGACGTCGTCATGACGTACAAAGACAGATTTGCGTCGTCGTGCTACGTCTTGTAGCGACACTCTCACAGGAGCTTATTTAAGGAGCTTAACCAAACAAACCGCCTCCTTTAAATGTGAAAAGAGACACAAACACTTTTCTTTTCACAGCACCGTCTCTTTCCTTTCTCCAGACGAGCCTGTCAGTTAACCTTTGACCTCTCCCTCAGTGGTCGGCCAGTTCATTGTTAGAGTCGAGGGTCGCGACCCTCCGTGGACCCTTCGTGACCTCTGACGGCTTTTCGCCGTGTTAGCTTTGTGTCCAGATAATGTGCTGCCTTGTAAACACGAGTCCCTGTGCGAAGTCATAAAGCCGGAGGTCAGACGTGTTGACGGCTCTGTGGTTTCCTTTGTCCAACACGACAGAGGAAGATGGTCAATACTGTGCTGGTGTTTTTTCTACCGCATACTCTGAAAGTCAGCCCGCTGTTGTACTTCGCAATGGAGTACAAGTTTCTGTACAAATACTGAAATTATACTTTCTACAAAACTGGTTTTATTTAACAAATGAAAGCAAACTTGGTCTAAAAATGGCAAAATGTTGGCTGATCGGACAGTTCTTGATTTAAAAGACGAAGCCGACCAGACATTTGAATCCATCTTTGAATGCTTGGCAGCTGCTGTCGAAAGTGTAATGAAGGCCTCTGATTGGCTTGAGTATCTCTCCATTTCCTGTTGTGGACTCCAAAGAACACCTTTGTTTGATGAATTAAACTTTTTGAAACACCTTTTTGCTCACAGTCTGTAAAGCAAAGACACATTTGAGGGTTTTAGTTACCTTTATTTTCTATAGTGGACACTTCAGAGCGCGTTTATGTGACTGAAGTCTTGATGAATCCATGAAAAGATCAAAACCAACAATGACTTCATGCTGCTAAAAAGCATCCAACCAAAGCCTCATGTGTCTGCTTCTGTCCCAGAGAGCTCGGTTGTTGTCCAAATACTACTGAAAACTCACTGATCCACTGGTGACATGAGGTTGATTCCCACATACACGATCCTGCTGCCCCAAATACTCACCAGAGCACCAAATGTGGATTAATCTGAGGCTTAAAATACTTCCCTAAAACTGAGCTGTTACATTTTTTCCAAGTGAAACTTTATATTTGTGACGTGTTTTTAAAGATTTACATCTTCAGTAGGTTTTATGGCTCAGACAGGAAGTCAGAAACGACTCGGAGGGCGACCAACACATGGGTGGTTTTGGTGTTTTCGTGGGATTTGTTGGTAAACAACGTTACAACAGACAGATGACAAACCATCATCATGCAAACCTTATCTGTGTGGAAGGTTGGAACACTGTCAACATCCACGTGTTTGCCGAGCAGTCCAGCAGTGAAGGCTCTCATCCCGTCAGCTTTGTTTAGCTTTCTTTCTTTAGCTTGTTATTGTGGCGTGAGTTGCACTTTTCTCTCTCGTTTCCCAACGCTGTTTCTTCATCTCGGGTTTTTGTGTTCTGTGGACGTCCACTCCCCTCGCAGTCCTGCCCTGTGCAGCGCTGTGCATGGGAAAAGGGAAAGCCCCTGCGGTCTCTGAGGAATACTGCATGGCTCTGGTATGACGATGTAGGAGTTAATTAAGAGCAGACGTACTTCTCTGTACTGTTGCAGAGGACAAATGACCTCTGTAGGGACCTTCTTCCACGAGTCTTTCCCTCCTCCGTCTCATGTACATTTCACGTTTCATAGCAGAGTTGGTCATGGCTGTAGGACGATGTGCAGAGCTCTAAAACAGCTTTTTCTTCTCTTTGGCTGGTCAGGATCTCATCTACAAGAGTGGAATAATCTGAATTTAACAGCCGATTCTGGTTTATTACAGCTGGGATTGTATTTTTGTACGCTTAGTCATCGGTTCTACTGTAGGAATCCAGGGGCTTTCTCAGACTGCTGCTGTACAGTATTACTTTAAAACTATGACAGGACGATCCATACTGTACATTTCTAATTTTGCACATCGTGTCGTATATCTGTGCGGGCAAAGCTTCGCTCCTTATCAAACCTGTAATGTCTCTGAGGAGAGTGCTAATGAACTTTAGGTGAATAATGCTCAAAAGCTTGCTAACAGTAACAAATGTCTTCAATATATTATTAATACTAAGTCCCATGAGTGAGTTGGCTTTGCATATCTTAGTCATCAAACCGTATAACAGTGGGAGTGCTCCACGTGCAGGACTGTACTCCTATAATGAGTAATAGGTGTAATAATGTTTGTTGAAAGTTTGATTTTATGGCCAGCTGTATCTTCTAAAATGATCTGATGTTACATTAAATATGCAGAAGCAGCGTTCAGCTGCAGCACAGAGCTAAGGCAAACATCTGGATGATGCAGTTTCACGTGCTCCCGCTTTGATTACCTACCAGCTAACCGTTGTCATCCATTTGGCGCCATCATCAGGTCAAAATTACCTGTAAAACTACTGTCATTCTCTGTAGCCTCAGCACGCTAACGTGCTAAACATTAGCTTTGATCGCACTGTGCGTACACAGGGAGCTGCTCGACGTTTATTGAGAGCAGGATCAAAGATAGAGACGCCTTAAGACGGTGAACATTAGCCCTGCTGAACATCACATTGTGAGCGTGTTAGCATGTTGATATTAGCATTTAGCTTGAAGCACCGCTATGACGACGCATAGCCTCACAAGCTGCTAGCTTGAAAGTACACGTAGTCTACGTTGTTTAAAACTTGTTCCTATGCGTTCACTTTGAGATTTTGTGCTTTAATGCGGAGCTGCTTATGTTTATTTGTTTGTTTATTTGTGGAGCCGCAGAGTCGCCCGTCCTCCAGTGATGCATGTGTGTTTCTGGAGTCACAGACAAACGTCTAAAAATCAGGTGGAGGCGGGTCTTCGAGGGGCTCGACCACGGTGCAGGACACGCTCTCTGTGCGTCCCTGAGTCGTCTTGTGATTGTGTCAAACGGTGCTTACTGATGCCAGAAAACCTCGTAAACTCACTGTAAAACTCCAAGAACACATTAAGGTCGCAGCACAACACGCGTTAATGTCAGTGAGATTAAGTGTTGAGGGAAGACGTTAAAATCCAGCTTCTGAGAGGCTGCTGTGTTCTTCTAATGGCTTCTTGGTCCAGTCTGAGTGACTTTCAGTGCTCAGCTGTGGTTTTCTGAGCTGGATGTTCGCTTTAAGGTTTAGTTCAGGGTTAAAAGAGGAAACGTGTTCAGCTGACTCTCCTCTGCGTCCTTCAGGTTCACCCGAGGCTGAATCTCCTCGTAATGGTAAATTACTCCTCGCTCTCACGGAGGGCTGTTGATCGATGTTGTGGTATTTAGAGTTTTTGTCAGCTGTGGCTTACAGATGTCTTCTTCTGTGGTGGAAGACAAAGCTGTAGGGTACATACCAGGGATTTTTGAATCTTGCGTTAAACTGTCGAGTGTTTATATCTGCTGTTTCCTGTCTGAAACGGCGGCACAGAGGTCGGTCTATTAGTGGAACAGAAACAATAACAAAGACCTAGTTGTACATTTACATATAAGATACTCATATGATCTGTGAAGCTATAGAGAAATGCATCCGGTGGGCTTCAGAGGGCTTCTGCCGGCGTACGTTTGTGGACTTGCTCAATTTTGCTGATTTGTTTTTTTTCCTCGATGTTTGTGCTTCTTCCACGGACACGTCGGCTTCATATTTAAATGCTTTCTGCTTTTAATCTGTGTAAATTGTGTTTACTGTTGATGTACGATCATGCTGCACAGGGTGTTTTACTTTGAAAATCTGCCAGATTCTCTACACCGTTCCTTTGTCTTACTTCCTGTCTGGCTTGATCTGCTCTGTGCAGATGGACACGTCGTCCGTCGAACATTGGACTGATTATGTTTTGAATCATAGAAAAAATGTGCTTCCTTATAGACGAGAAAACTGAATGTGAGACAATAAGAACGGATCAAAGTTCTGCACATTTTTCTCCTGACAAGAAACAGTCTGACTCACTGCAGCTGAAAGCCAACACTCTATTTCTTAGTCACTCATTTCCAGGATCAACCCTGAAAACACATTTGTCATAAATGTGTCTGGTTCCCAGTAAAATACAGCCGCAGTAAACGCATTTAAAACTCCTCTTACTCTGAAGTATTTGGTGCTTCTGCTCTTGTTACTGCCACAAATAAAAGCTTTTTTTTGCACATAAATGCTGATTGAAAGTGACCAGGCTCAGCCCGCTGAAGATAACCAGCACGGCGTTAATAATCTCACACCTAAACGAATGTAATCCATCAAACGGGGTCGCGTCCATCGCGTCGGAGGTGGACGGCAGGAGCAGCGATTGGTAGAGGCCACGTTGGATTGAACTCTTTCCCTGAGAGGAGCCTCATTTCTCCGTTTGTAGTTTTCTTCTGCGTCTCTGAGCATAAACTTTTTGAGCTGCGTAGAAAATCAATAGCACCTACTGCATAGTCCTCAGCTCAGGTAATTACATTTGTTTCCTGCCCGTGCGCTCCTCTCTCCTCCGTGTGAACATTAGCCCTTACGCCTCATATGCCAATAAAGCATAAGGTTGTGAAGGTGTATTATATTCCCCAACCTGGCACCAGCGCCCGTCCTGTGAAAGTCAAGGATTGTGTTGATGATGCACATTGATTCAGGATCATTGTGGCCTTTATTGATTAGTTGTCCCATGACGAAATCTGAGTAATGCCGAGCCTTCGTTCTCACCATTTTAGCAGATAGAAACCAGCATTAGGCCAGTTAATACTGAGTTTAACCAACTCTATAGTCTAAGCACTTATTCTGCTCGCACAGAATATATGAAGAGCTCAGGGTCTTCCAACATCTGCCAGTGCCAGAAAAACTCTGAAAACCTGAAAACTGTGGCCTCCTCCTGCGTCATTATGTAGAGCCATCTACTGCTGTGCTATGAAGCGATGCAGAGGATGTAACCATGAAAGTCTATCCCTCTGAAGATCTGTGTATTTTTATAGTTTCTCAGACTCTAAAGTGATGTTTTCTAAGGTTAAACTCACTTTATTATGATAGAAAATAGAGAAAGCAGCAAATTCTGAGCATTTTTGCTTGAGAACTGACTTGCATGATTAATGAATCAAAATAAATGCAGATTAATGTTCTTTTTTTATCTGCAAACAGATTGAAAGAGCAGTTGTTTCAGCTCCGTGTCGAGGGCTCGTGTCCTGTAGACTCGAGTCGTGGCTTTGAAAAGGTTTTCGCTTTCTGGACTCATTGAAGTCGAGGTTATTTCTGCCAGTGACCAAAGAAAAGTGTCACAGCATTCATAGAAACTTGTCAAAGCTCTGCAGCAGCACGACTCTGCTGTCCATTTCAAAGTGAGAAAATGCAGTAGAGTGTGGAAGTCTTTCCATCTTCCCTTTCGGGTGTTTTTAGTTTCACATGCGACATCTTTGGTGCAGAAAGGGACTTCTCTGACACTCTGTAGTCTTTAGAAACGGCTCTGCCCGAGTCATGAACTTATTCCACAGTTTTTTGGCCACAGCAAGCTGAATGCTGCTCACAAGTCGGACATATTTTGGCCGTGTCAGGCTGTTGTGGCTAGCTTGTTAGCGACATTAGCTTATGTTTCCTGACGCCTGATGAATGTGAGTCCGGCATTCACTCTTCTCAGCTCTGGTTTGTTTGCTTTGTAGCTGCTAAATGTTCCGCTGTGCTCACCAGCTAGCGGCTAACGCTTCGGTGCTGAGCAGGTTAGCGCACGGTCAGTGACAGTGAACCAAAAGCACGTCGAGTTTTGTGCCGCAAAACCAAAAGAATGTGCTAAAGATGCTGAGACTGTGGCGGAGCGCTGCAGTGTTGGAGATGCTCCTCTGTGGCCTCACAGTCGTGATTTATTGTCCACGTAGAACCGTTGGTTAGTGCAGCTTTGAGTTTGATTTTCGAGCTTTGCATTCCTCACAGCGTTGCAACATAGATGCTGCTGATTTATCAGCAGGGAGTGCTGGTGGCCTCTGGCAACGTCCATGTGGTCACAGTATCCTGGGTCCTGATACCATCTGGTATCTGTGTTGCATATCATTCCTCTTCCGTATTTCCACTCTGAACTGTCCTAAAGATCGTAATGAAAGCAGCAGCCGCAGTTAACGAAGCGTCGTGTTGCTGCAGTGTGTTGCTGTCATATTTCCGGGCTTTGCTGCAAATTACTCGTTATTTTGAGGACTTTTTACAGCTGCTGCATTTATCAAGCATCCCCAGATAACAACTGAAAAGTGAGACAGAAAGCAGGTTTGAATATGAGAGTGTGAGTATGACTAGAAGGTAACGTCATGTGACAGCTGACTGGAGATCAGCTCGTCTGCCGGCGTATTCCCAGTGAAACCGCGTTTTTGCATTGGAAAGCTGGTTTGTCTGCAACCAGAAAGAAGCCTCTGCAGTGTGTGTGTGTGTGTGTGTGTGTGTGTGTGTGTGTGTGTGTGTGTGTGTGTGAGTGTGTAAAGCCTTTACCATGCCACAGTGGATTAACCACACAGTTTGAGCAGCAGCACTGAGGCTGTGAGGAGAGATTCAGGGAGGAAAGCTGAGAGCATGAATCAGATGGAAGACGAGAGTTTGAGACTGATGAGAAAAGGTTTTTAATTCCCAAACACGACACACGAGCCTTTAAAGAAAAGAGCAAATTACCACCAGCATTAATTAATCCTCAACACAAAGATTATTACAACCTCGGAGTGTGTGTTTGATGAGCTGCAGGCTCACAGCGGCTGTCATATTTCTGCTTAATGTGTTTAAGTCGACGCCTTTAGAAACGCCGGCGAGCAGAAAACAAACGCTTTTAACACTAATAATGATACACTGTTGGCTCTTCATCGCAACGCTGTCCACAGCTGACGGTCTGCAGCACACCAGCAGTGAATCGCTGGAGATGAAGCGGCTTGAGGAGCTTTGCAGGTACGAGGAGGCGATCGCCCAACATGGAGGAAGTGGAATCCATCCCGAGTGTTTGGAACAAACTGACACAGATTAACTGTGGAGAAGTCGATTATGCTGCAGGAGTTTGAGAACTTTCTATGGGTGTTAAGCATCGAGACAAAGGCTGCAACTGTTGTGTGCATGAGCTGTCAAAGTCAGGAAATACTGAAAAGTGTCACAGCTTTCCCAGAGTGAGGACGAGGACGAGGAATTCACGTTGATTTAAGGGCGAGAAAAGCAGCCGAAGGAGAGAGTGATGGACGGTTTTTGGATCCAGATCTACTAAAGACCAGAAAATGATATGAAACGTTGAACGCTGCTCAGATGTTAGCTGCTTCTTCCTCTTTGATCAGATATTGTTCGTTTTATTCTACTTTCTTACTGCACATTTGAGGATTCTGTCCAACTTCAACTCTCAGCAAAGAAACGTCTTAAAAAATATCTCATGCTTGGTTTCCAGGACTTCCAGTATTCATCTCTTTAGTGCTGGTACCTAACCCTGTTCTATATATGACTTTAAACTGGGTCCAGCAGCGACATAATGTGCTATAAATGATAGATTTGGGTGGAGGAGTCTGACTCCTGTCCAAACAGCTGCCGTGATTTTCCACTTGAAAGTTCAGAAGCAGAAAGCAGCGACAGCTCAGCGAGCGGCGCGTTCATGGCTTCATGTGAGTGAAAGACTGTCCGCCGTCCACGCACTGCTCGCTCTGAAGGGCGTCGCTCTGCGCCGAGTTTTCCAAACCTCAGTGGAAAACAGTGACAGCTGTGGCCCGACTGGAGGGCAGCTCCTCCCGCAGCCCCGAGGAGGGACGGGAGTCGAGATCTGGCTCCACATCCATTCGGGTCTTTCAACACAATGTGGGCTTAAATTCCAGGATTGACGTGTTTGACATAAATGGAGCGACATGTTGGTTACTGAGGGTGAAAAACCTTCTGTAATAACGTCGCTGCGTCAGGCTGAGCACAGAAACGCTGAAAGAACATGAACTCTGCGCAGATATTCTCGTTTCAGATGATGACAGACTTGCTACAGCTAGCGCGTAGCTCTCGTAGGCCTTTTCTTCCCACCCAGAAAATTTAGCTCAGACTTGGGCTGAGCAGTAAATCTCATCTTCCAACCCTTCAAAATAAAAGCTGTGTTACTGCTCAGACCTCCAGCAGACATCTGTCACCTTCAGTGCTGGACCACACGCTGACTCTGGTCCTATTTTTAGAACCAGGCTTAAATCGGTCAACAGAAAACCAGCCCAACCAGTTCAGCGGCGACACAGCTGGTTTCGTCACGCTGTTGTTTCATATTGTTTCATCATTACTCGCACGCCGCGACGCCGTTCTTACCTCAACCTGGCAGCCGCTCGCCTCCTCCCCGCCGTTCGACGAGGCGGCGGCTCCGTGCGAGTCATTACAGGGAAGGAAAGCTCAGCCGCCGTGCCGCCCTGCGCTCGTAGCTGGCATTTCTCAGATAAGAAGCCTCCAGCTCGTCTGATTTACAGGGCGGCTCTCCTCCCGCTGTAGGAGAGTGTGTGTTTTCGTTGATTTAAAAGACTCAAAGTGCAATAAACTATCATGAAATACTCCACCGGCGAAAACACATCAACCTGCAAATCACATCACGGCGTGCAGCGCTCGTTCTCCATCTGTCGTACAGCAGAGGTGTGTGTGTGTGTGTGTGTGTGTGTGTGTGTGTGTGTGTGTGTGTGTGTGTGTGTTGACAGTGTATGTAGGCTTCAGTCTGCACATGTTGAACCTAAATCTCTCTCCTCTTCCTCCTCCTGTTCTTTTCCCACTTTGTGTATAATGTTCCTTCAGCTCAGAGGGTGTGTGTGCTTCACTCCATGTCTTCACACCCCTCAGTGTTTGTCTCAGCGACAGTCATTTGATACAGGCATCAATATTACAGAGGGGGGGGAATTCCAAGAATGCAGGCGTTCACTCCTCCTTTTATTGGATTTCCAGCCACCAGGGCTTTTCTGAATGCCAGCGGTTCCAGCATCCCTGCAGAGTAACTCAACACTGAGCTGGACAGGCTTCATTTCACTGACCTCCTCGGCTGGATGTCACGGTGTTCCGGCCACGCCCGGATACTCCTCTTCATCACTGCAGCAGCGTGAGAGTTCAGCCACCAGAGGGCAGCAAACAGGATCTGCAGCTGTGAGCGAAAGCAGATTTTCTCCCTCCCTCATCACAAATTCAGGGGTGTTGTTTCTGAAGGACGACTTGCAGCAGCCTGCGCGGCTCGTCCACAGCGCTCCCAGGCCGGTTTTTCTGTCGCTATCGAGGCTAGCACGCTCCTTCACACGCATCATCAACAAGAACAGCTGATTCCAGGCGCACTGGGTCGATGAAAGTGTCCAGAATAGTTGAACTACATCAGTCTGATGCCGGTGAGCTGTTTCAGCTTCATAAGCACTGCTCCTCCTGGTGGACACGTCAGATATTGCAGCTGGTTTCCACACGTTTTGCTGCATCGTCGGCTGAATATGCATGAGTTTTAAATGGGTAACGGTACAAAAAGCACGGCTCGGTTTGTACCACTGTTTAACATAAGTGACAGGTTCGAAGCGTTTCCGTGGACGCCATTTTTAAGGAAACCGGCACTCAATGCAAAACAATGTCTGTGCACATCTGGATTCTCAAATTTAGTTAAAGTTTGATCACGATGGATGTTTTTAATGTACGTTTAAAAGCTCTAAAGTGTGCTCAGATTTGCTTGTGACTGAATTATTCTGTGATTCTAAATAAAAAACTCAATTTTTTTTCCCATTTGGGCCTCCTGGGCTCTTTGGGGAAATACCTGAAAATGTGCCATTAAACACGAGCTCTTCGTTTCTTTCCAAATGAACTCTCCGGCTCATAGATATACAAACATAATCAGCCGCTGCTCTTCAGCGCTGCTGCATTTATTAAGTCCCAAGGACGTCCTGTGCTGCCGTACAGGAGGTCGTATTTACCGCTGGAGAGATGCAGGATTGATTGGCAGATGGTTGGATGGATTCATAATATCCAGTTAATTAAAGGGCGAACATGTTGAAATCCTTCCAACCGTCACTCGACTTTGCAAGAGGAGCAGAATGTCCTCCGCTGGAAGACGAGCCGATGAGGGACGTGGACACGTGAAGCAGGATTCAGCCTCACGGAGTTAATTGTCTTGAGGTCTTAATGAGACTGTGAATGTCATATTCATCATTAAACACTGGCAGTTTGATAAATGGTGACTTCAGTGTCATGAATTATTGGTAATCAGTCAGGCATTAATTTATCAGCAAGCGTTTGGTGATCGATTAATCATCCTGGAAGGTTTTTAAGCAGCATTTTTGGGTGATGGACCTTTTTCAGTGTTTTATGACATTTTTAAGGATTGATTGGGACAAAAATGGACAGATTCATCTGTAATTAAAATCTTTTTTGTCGTTTGTAGAAGAATTGTAGATGCAGGATTTCCCGCTGCCTTTTCTACTGCAGGTGCGCCGCCTCACCTGCTCACATCAGAGGCATGTTACGTTTTTATAAGACATATACTGAGCTTCAGGAAAAATGAGCAAACGGCATCGTTTTGAGGTGTTTAAACCGTCGTCTTTCAGCAAACCTGATCACAAGACAAGTCAGGATCTGTCTGATTCAGCTCAGTGATGGATGACTTTTGCCTTGTGGTCATTCAGCTACAGCAGACAGGTGTGGATCCCAGGTTGAACCAATCTGTAGAGTACATATTTGCACCTTCAGTACTGAAATGTTACGTCCAAATGTCATCATTTTGCTCAATAATTTGACTCTGCAGCCTTTGCAAGAGTTTGGGCTTTTTTGGTGCTTTTATTTTGAAGTGGCGTCCATCCAAATGAAGAATTCACTTGCATCTGTTTTGTAATCCTTTGACGATGACAGTGAACGCAGCGGTTTGTGACGTTAATGTGTGAGTACAATGGCGGGTCCTGTGAAACATCCCTTTGTGTGATTCTTGATGGTAATTGGTCCTTCCTGGTGAAGAGCTTCAGGATCAGATGCCATGAAATCAGCTCATTGGGCGGCGGCGGCGGCGAGGCCGTTAAACTCTGTTAATCTCCGGTTGATTATCGGGCCTGACTGTGGACTGAAGTCTTCTGACTGGCGGATGATTGGTGGTGTAGGTGGTTGATTAGTTGGGTCCAGGTTACACGCACCACTGAAGTCTGATTAGGCTGAGTCATAGAAGGAGTCGGAGGCTGAGCGCTGCCTCCATTAAGTGTAATTACCATCCATGTGTGTGAGTGTGTGTCCTACTTTGTCAACCCCCCCCCCCCCCCCGTCAGACTCTTTTAGTGGAGATAATGTGTGGGCGTCATCTCCTCTGAAGTTGACTTCCACGCTGTTCCCATCTCCTCAGATTTTAGCTGTTTCTCTGCGTAATTAACCTTCTTTCAAATGGCAGCTTGTACCTCATGGCTTCAATTTGGTTAATTTCCATGTTTTAGCTCCAGCTGACCGCTCAGGCTGATGAAACGCTCCCAGAGCCCCACGGGAGGATTTTTAGAAAAGCTCACATCTGAGCCAAAAATAGTTTCCTGATGATTTCAACCAGCAGTGATGCTTTTAATGTTGAAACCGCCGCTGTTCCTGTTGTCAGCCTTCAAGGTGCGCAAACGTTTAGCGTCGTGTCGTAAAGTTCTTTGCTCAGTTTGAAGAATCATTAAGTTACAGTCGGTGCTGTTAGCAGGAAGCTTGAGTGCAGTTCACTGGATTTCTTTATTTGCATGAATACGTCAGAATCAAGCCAAAGTGCTGAGTAATGACTGTAACCTGTGTGTGTGTGTGTGTGTGTGTGTGTGTGTGTGTGTGTGTGCAGGAGACAAGTCAGCTGGTCCATGTCATCAGAGTCCAACAGGCCAGATCACTGAACAGGTGAGGAAGACTTCAGCCTTCGTCTCTCTGCTCTGCCCTCTTTCACCTCTTTTTCCGAGTCAAATGATTTTATTTGTTTGATTTCCTGAAGCTCCAGGTGATGTGTTTGTTGTTTTTTTGTGACTGAAGTGGTGAAACTGAAATGACCTCAGACCCGTAATATCAGCTTCAATCTTGGATATAATGGGCCGGCTTTTGCTTTTTCCTCAATTTTTGGAAGCTTTTCGATTAATAGATGATTTTTTTGGGCTGTTTTGCTGTTAAAAGGTGAAATCAAGAGGCAGGCAGGTCCACCAGGTTTCCTCTTGTCCCACAGTTCCTGCCTCTAAAGCTAACAGCTGAAATCCTTTCTGTGCTAATATGCTAAATGTTAGCAAACAACAGTGAGTTTGTGTATAAACTGAATGAGTCTTTTTTTCCTCACCTTCCTCCTCCAGACAAACTCTCAGACCTCCAGCTTTTCTTTTTTAGTGCCGCTCGTTGCAGCAGTCATGAACCTGAGCAGGTGTGGCTGATAATGGACTGATCACCTTGTTTAATGACGATCTGCTCCACCTGTAGATCAGTGTCCTGTTGTTAGCTCCTCACACAGCAGAGGTTCAGATGTCAGGTCCTGGTCCTGGTCCTGGTCCTGGTCCTGGTCCATGGCCGTCCTTCTGGCTCCTCTCTGTGTGTGTTTTCCTCCACCTGTGGTGAAGGAAGATGTCAACAGCTTGCTCCAGTCACTTTTCTGTTGTGTAATGAGTGTTACAGCCTCCCGAGGCCGCGTGTTGTTTTATTCATAAATTCCTCGCTCAGACAAAGGGTCCCGCTCTCCTTTCTATAGGCTGTGTCATATAAAATTCTCATAAAACCAGTTCATTAAACTGGAGCTGCTGTGTCGACACATAGCGTTGCAGAGCTGTTAGCTAATTATTTGGCCTTAAAACACACACACACACACACACACTATTCTCCAGTGTGAAGCCTTGCAGTGTGTGTGTGTGTGTGTGTGTGTGTGTGTTTGTGTGTGTGTCAGGGTGATAAAGAGCACACAGGAAGGCAAGTCTGATAATAGCACTGATACAGGAAGTAGTTCAGCTGTCATAATAAAGCTTTCATGGAGCTGTGCTGATGTTTATCACATGGCAGGCGGCCTGTTAATATTTAACTGTGTTTATTTAAAGATATCATGTCTGCTGTTTCCTACACTCGCTGTAAACCATCTGAACTGGAACGCTTCCACTCAGCTGGTTCACCGTGAACTGGACGAGCTCCTGTCGTTGACGATCACAGTCTGGGCTGGAAATCAAAGCCTCAGCTCTTTTTTTTGTTCCGACCGAAATCAAGTGACCGAAAGCTGGAGCTGAGTTCTGCTTTGATCCGTAATCCTGTTCACTCACTTCTCAGATTAGACGGTTCCTCATCTAAACTGGTTTTTATTGCAGCGCAAAGGCAATATATTTAATGTTTGGTAACAGGTGAGAGGACCATGATTGGGTATGAAAGGGGCGTCCTGGAAAGGCTCAGTGGTTCATAGAGGATGGGGCGAGGTTCGCCACTTTGTGAACACATGAAGGATGAAGGAGATGAACACATGGACTCAGAGACACAACATAAAAGTCAGTCGTTTCCTCTGATTTAACTCTGTGTATTTTATTGTGCTAAATATTCCCTCTACGTTCGTTTCTTGGCTCATTTTCTTGCACAGCGTCCACTTACAGGAAGTCCTCTGGAGCTTTCAGCCTCATGTTGTGGCTGAGGTCCCAGAACCAAACAGGTTTGGAGGGAGAGCCCCCTCTGAGATGTGGTTGAAAGCTCTGGAAAAGAAAGTGAGATTATTGTTTGGAGATGATGCAGATGGGCCTGAATTAAGATGAAACATTGGCCTGTTGGAGTTTCTATTGGACATTTGTTATTGTTTGTGTATTTCTGACATTTCACAGACTAAACAATTATTTTTAAAGCATTTTTAATAAACAAATAGTGACAATGATAATCAGCTGCCGTCCTGCTTCCTGTTAGCGTGTCGAGGCCCGTTTAAATAAAGCTCATAAAGTTTGAATGCTCGTTTCCATCCAGCCCACTCCTGCTGTGCTTATCCTCAAATCCAGCTTCTTTATTTTACTGAGAAACTAGTTTTAAAGCGCTTGAATCGTCACACACGCGCGCACACACACACACACACACACACACACACACACACACACACACACACACACACACACACACACACGCACACACACACACTCTTTCCTCTGGGAGGTGTGCAGGAAAACTCTGGTTTGTTTTGTCGAAGGGAGTTCAGTGTGTTTGCATCTTTATTTCTGTGTGGGTGTTTGTGTGTCTCAGAGGGGAGCTGCAGCTGTGAAGGCTGGCTCCAAATGTGAACGACACACACACACACACACACACACACACACACACACACACACACACCAGAGAAGACAGGGACTGTCGGTATCATTGTCAACAAACGTAAGAGTTCCGTCCTGCTCCAGAAACGTCTCCTGTCTGAAGGCTCAAACGCAGATGGAGCGCCGCAGCTTTGAGTCGACGCCGCGAACATGTGACCTGTCATCGACGGAGCGCACGCAGAGGAAGGCTTCACATGACTGAAGAGCTTCTCCGCATCATCAGCGTCTCCGTTATGTGTTTTAAAGAAGGAGGAAGCTCCTGAAACTCGTCAGACGCTGCAGATTACTGGAGGAAAAGAGCTGTTACTCCCTCTGTTACAGCTTCGTTAACGAGCAGCCAATTAACTGATCGGTCGATTATACGCTTTAAGTCATTTTCGAGGCCGGATGCAGTTGTGAGGATTAAATGAGGCGTTTGAAGACGTGATGGGCTTTTTTCACTCATTCCTCATGTTTTGTGTTCTACACAATCAATTGGTTAATTGAGAAAATAACCAGTTGCTCTTATTGGCGGCGTAAACGATTTTCTGCCGGCAGAGATCTGATTGGCTCGGACGTCAGCCTCTGAAATGGCAATATGTGAAGGTATTGATTACACCTGATGTAGTTTTACTGTAAATCCAGGCATTGGCGTGAGTGATTTTTGCATATATGTGCATAAAGTGGTGGATCTGGAGCTGCTGAGTCCAGAGCCGCGGGGGTTCACGGCGGTCTTCCTCCCATGATCGGACCACTCGCACAAATGCGACCACGTTAAAACTTTAACTCGCCCTTTGATAGAAACGTCAGCCAAAGCTGTGAAAAGAAGGCTGCTGTGATGAAGTGAAATGATCCTTTGAGTCCTTGGAAATGTCCAGTGTTGTTTAGTATTGACAACGTATTTAAAGTGAGAGTCACATCGTAGCTGTCAGAGCTCAAAGCTCATCGTAGCTCATACTCGACAGGCTGGAGCTCCTCCTCATTAGACCTTAATATATGCTGGATATAGTCTGAATATTGTATCATGACATATATATAATTCAATATTTCATTGAATATTGTATGAAGCGGCTGTATTTGCATTCAGAGACGATGACGTCGGTGGAGACGGATGGAAAAAGACAAATAAATCAGGAATTAGACACAGCCGAGCAGGTGCAGACGCCGCTAATGATTCGGTCACGTTTGGACAATGAGAGGCTGATTATGGCGGCCATTGTGGCGGCGTGCGTGCGTGCAAGCGTGCGGCGTGTGGAAACTTGGCCTCATCTGTAAATGTGCTGATGCACTTCTTCAACAGGGCGGGAAAAAAAGTGATCTCTCTTATCTCGCCTCCTTTATTATAGCCAGCGTTCAGATGGGTACAGCACGAGATGAGAGAATCAGTTTGTATTGAACACGGCTGAATGCAGCGCTGATGAAAGCTCATGCTGATAATAGCTTTTTCATTATGTCCTTAGCCAGGCTTGGCATTTCATTTTCTGTTGGCGAGAGAGAAGTTCTGATTCTCGCCGCCGCCGCCGCCGCCGCTTTGGGTCGCAGCCTCGCCGTCTGACTGGAGTTCGATTGTAGTTTTTGAATATTATTTCTTATATTGCATTTCTGCCCGATTAAGCTCCGAGGAGGGGGGTCGAGGGGTCTGATGGGTTGTGCTTGCCCCTAAAAATAAATGTGTGTGATGAAGAAAAAGCAAACTGCAGCAGCTGTGTGAGAGGAAGGTTTGCCCTGTAACCCGTGTGGCTTCGTAGAGTTTAACGTCAGTCATGCATGTGTGATTAGTCAGCAGTTACCGGGCAGAAGAATTCCATACTGGACATTTTGTGGAGATGGATCGTGTTGAAATCCATCATCTTCAGCCACGTTAGCAGCTCCTTAGACAGCTTTCAGTGCCGAGAAGGCAGCACCAGGAGCTCCATCAATTATTCAGATAATCGACTAGTTGATGGAAAATTAACTGGCAACTGTTTAGATAATTGATTTGCTATTTAAGTCGTTTATCAAGAGAGAACAGCAGATATTCTCTGACTCCAGCTGCTTAAATGTGGACATTAGATCAGCGTAAATTGCTGGTTTTTGATGATTTTCTGATATTTGAGAGACCAAGTGATTAATCCGGACAGTAAATGAGAGACTAATCAATAATGAAAATCATTGTTAAAGGTCTTTTCAGATGACTAGCACACAGCTGAATCTCTGTACAGTTAACCAGACTTAGTTTGGAGCTGAAACGCAGCCTCAGACTTGAACGTCTGCGCTAACGACAGAGCAGACTGGTTCATTTTAGGGCAGATTTTCAGCAGGTCGAGAACGGACGGAGCTCCTCTCTGCAGTGCTTTTGTCCGGAAAGACAAAAGGAAATTTGGAAAAATCTCTGAAGTCATACTGGGAGACATTTTAACTCATTTGACACATTGACAAACCAGGAAAGAGCATTTTTATTCGCTGAAGTCACCGAAGCTCTCTGACTAAGTGACGGGCCACCATGGAAAAGTCATAATGGCCGGCGTCGGCCCTGCCGCCGCTCCCTGTGCCTGCATCAGATTGGAAGTTGAGGGATTTTGTTTACACGGTCGACACCTCATACTTGTGATGTGCAGTGGTGCCCTCTGGGAGAGGGGCTGATGAGGCCGGCGTTGGTGTGAAAGCCCGGTTCATTACCGTCCAGCCTGCTCCTCTCACACTCCCTCTTCCCTGAGGAATGTCCGTCACGTTGAGCAGAACCAGATGTGTTCGCTCCAGCTTATCCGGCCGTCATCGCTGCTCTGCAGCACTGAGGAGTTTTTAAAGCATCATGGAGGTATTTTGGGAATTTTGCTTAAAGTTTTCAGTATTTTCTCAGCAGCATTTTCCCTTCAGTTGGTGGGAAAGCTGCCAGAGCTGCACTGTTTCGACATCACGTTGGTGCATCACTCTGGTTTTCAGCTTCTGTTTTTTTAATGCTTTGTTAGACAAATGGTAAAATCTGCCACTGGGGAAAACATTAAGGTTTCTTTGTTTATAGTCTCACCTGAATCTTGCTGAACAATAATCAGCTAGCTGATGGCGCCTCCTCAGTTTTGATAATCAATCTCTAAAAGGCTCTGGTCACATTATTATTGGAGCATCTTTGCAGAGTAGCTGAGCTAAAGGCTCACATGCTAGCAAGCTGAGAGCATGCTAGCGCTAGCAGCCACAGTAGCTCTCTGAGCCTGTTTCTGTCCTCTCAGCTGTTCACTCGCTCTGACATTTTCCCTTCACGATTATTCATTTCATCCAATAAAGAGTTGTTAAAGTGGGAAAAAGCTCCCTGCTTAGTGAGCTTTGCTAATTCTCAATTAAGTAGCGTTAGCAGCTAGTGTCAGTTAGCGAGCAGGTTAGCTCAGGCTTGCTAGCGTCTGTTAGCTCGGCCAGGTTCCTTCCATTTCACCAGCAAACACTGAACACCTTTCACTGCAGATATTATGAGTGTGTGACCAGTTGGTGGAGTCATTAAACCACTTGGAGGTGATTCTGCCTTAACGCTTGCATATATTGGTTTTTGGTTGGTGTCTTTCCCCGTTTCCTTCTCTTCACATCTCTGCAAACAAAGAAATTCTTAAACCAACATGGATCCATTTAGTCTCAGCTTCATCTCGGAGCCGGTCCGTCTTGGCGGCCTTGATCGGAGCCGGATTCAACGCTTCCTGTCGGCCTGTTAAACAAGCCGCTGCAGCTGTTCCACTCTCCACCTTTTATCTCTCCTCTCCCTCATTCCTGACTTTCCAGCTCCGCTTTCTTTTCCGTCCGTCCTCGTTTTCCTCATTTTATCTCCTCCTCATTCCTTCAAGTGGACGTCTTTTCTCACAAATCTCCACTTCTGCTGCTGCTGTGTGAAATTCCTACCAGAAGTCGTTCAGTGACTGTTCACCAGGCTGTGATGGAAATACACAGTAAGCACTCGCTCTGCTGCCTTCACTGAACAACGCTCGCTGTAAAACCTCAAAACTTTGACGATACTGACCGAAATTAAAAACACACCAGGTGTGAAAATCACATTCATACACGTCTTTGCTCGCTCTCTGACCACATAATCCCCCGTTTAAAGCACAATTTTGCTCATTTTAGCTGTTTTCTTTAAACATCTGCACGCGTTCTCGGCCTCTTTGAGAAGTTTGGCTTCTTTCATTAAATGAGAAAAAGTGTTTTAAAGAGCGTTGATGTCCCTAAGAGACGGACAGACTGAAGCTCAGGTGTGGTTTTGGCACTAATGTTGGAATTTCCACACATTAATCAGCCCAATCTTCCCCGAACAGAATGATTTCTAACAGTTTGTCACCTCTGAAGCTCTTGAAACGGCGTTTAGACGCTGGGACGAAGACGTTCAGGTGTGTTAAAGACAGAGTTTTGATTAAATGTTTGAACTATGAAATGTCAGAAACAGTGAAAAACAGCTTTGTACGGTGACATTTTCGGTCGTGATGTAAAAGAAGGTGGAGCCGCTGAATGTTTGGCATTTTGCTTCAGAGATGACGACTAATGGACATTTCAGCTCCACCTTTGGTGAAGGGCGGAGGTGTAGTTTCAGAGGTCGGGGTGAACGCAAGGAAGTAAAAATGTCTAAATCTCAATAACAACTAAATTTGATTTTAGTTCCATTTATCTGATGGTTTCTAATAGATAATGTGTTTCTGTCTTCACTACCTGCAGCTCTGTGCTTCAGTTTTAAACCATTAAAATGTGTTCTATCAGGCAGTTTATGAGTTTTTTAAGCCCTGAGTTGCGTCTGCAGGTTGTCCTCTCAGCTCCATCACCCTCCACCCATAAAGTAGGGCACCCTCGCCGCTCCGCTGGCATCGCTTTGAGCGCTCAGTGATAGCTGAGGGCGACTCAGATCATCGTTTTTATCAGCTCCTCTCGGCTCGTCTGGATTATGGCGGCTGGACAGTAAGAGGATACGGTTCAGAGAGACTTTAAGAGAGTCCCACCCCTGTGAGAGCTACGCCCCCACCTCACGCATGAGGACGCTGATGCAAACGTACGATTAGCATCAGTTAAAGCTCGTGTCAGGTCTTTAATACACTTCTAATTAATCAAAGCAGGCTTAAATGAAAGAAGAATGTCAGTCAATTATCAGACTGGCAGCGGAGTCGTTACCCTCCTGAACCCTGAAACAGAGCAGCAGTTACATAAAGGCAGGAGTTTACCCAGCATGCCTTTGGCCTCATAAACAAACTGATTAACTGTGTGTGTGTGTGTGTGTGTGTCCTCTGATCTGGTGACATAAAGCAGAAGTGGTCTGCTTTGCTTTGAGCAGATGAGGAGAGAGAGAGAGAGATGGAGGGATGAAAACAGAGAGGTGGTCTGTTGTGTTTGGGAAGTGGGTCAAGAGGAAGTTGAGGGAGTGTGTTTAAGTGTGTGGATCTGTGTGTGTGTGCGTGATGTTTCACAGCTGAGACCGTGTTGTCGGTCAGTGTGGGAATTCGCTCTTTGTGTGTGTGTGTGTGTGTGTGTGTGTGTGTGTGTGTGTGTGTGTGTGTGTGTGTGTGTGTGTGTGTTGACGATGCATAGTTTAATTCCTCAGGGAAGCCAAAGCAACAGCGCCTCTGCTTCCTGTCCTAATTGCTTAAAATCCTACACAAACAAGCCTCCTCTCACTCACACACACACACACACACACACACACACACACACACACACACACACACACACACACACACACACACACACACACACGCCTGCACGGCCCTTCACACATTTTAAAGCCGGTGTTTAAGGAGGACTTATGCAGATTTCAGCGTTCGCGTCGTTTTAACACTCATTATCTCTTCTGACAGAGTTGCTCATTTATCTTTTTCATGGATCTTGAGCACATTTTAGTTTTTTCCTCCGTCTTTACAGCGTTTCACCTGCGCCGTCGTCTCCTTCGGTTTGTCTCCCACCTCCTAAATTCATCTACGTGGTTAAACTGAAGCTGGATGTTAAAAATGAATCACAATTTTATTCATTTCGTTTTCTACAAAACGCAACAATACCAGAAAAATTATTGAAGAGAACTGCAACAATTAGTCCGTTTGTGTGTTAAAATTTTCAGAATTGATCAATCATTTATTTTTTTAAGCCAAAAATTGTCTCGTTGCAGCTTCTTCAGCGTTTTATTTCACTGTGAACTGAACATATGACCAAAAAAACCATCTGAAGACGTCTGCAAGGACTCAAAATATGAGTTTTTCTCGACATTTTAAACACGGAGAGATGAACTGGTTTGCGAGGTGATGCATAATGAAATTGTTCGTTGCAGCTCTAGTTGAGCATCAATAATGAAAAACTTTGCTCCACCTGCGAGCTTGTCATTGTTATGCATATTCAAGAAATACAGTAGATGGAAATTAGCTGCTGGCTAGTTACTCTGAACCGTCTCTGCAACAATGAACAGTAAAATAAGTTCGGGAGGTTCGACCGTCAGCGTCAGATGACTGAACCAAGCACAGAGCAGATGTTCATCTTCATCATCAGCTCCTGCAGAGAGAAAGCAGAAAAGTCCTCACACCAGTTCATCCCCTGCTGCTTCTGACTCAGCGTCAGCCTGATACCTGCAGACAGCTGCTAGCTAGCGTTAGCCGCACAGGTGGAGACGAGGTGAGCTAAGTTCATCCTGCACGTACACATCAGACGAAGCATCTTTATTCTGAAGGTTTTTACGGAGGCTTTATTCATTTCATTCATCACGTAGAGCCTGATTTATATAACATTTCCTCCAAAAACATGGCACGAGTTTATTTCTTTATGGCTGTTGACAGCATTTTCTGAATTATGAAGCGAAATCAAGAATTCCCTTTGTAAAAATCTTTGACTTTAATATGTCAGCAACATGAAACAAGAACTATGAACCTGGATTTATCCACCGTTCAGATCTCTGAGCTGAACGTATGCAAATGAGTGTGTCTTTGATTAGATAACGAACCGTTTGCATGTGGAAAACGTCTAATAGAGACGATCATCTTAGGAAATGTGGTCGTAGTGTCTCACCTGAAGCAGCTCAGCATCATTAATGTTGTGATTAAACCTGAGCGTTTCCCACTCTAACATGTCAAAGCCTCTGCTGTGAGAAAGGCCGTCATGAGTTTCACACCTGTGCAGCGAAAGCGTTCGGCCACAGAAACACGAGCGACGCATCTGAAGGTCGTTGTTCAGGGCGTGAGAGGAAGCGTGTGTGTGAAACAGGGATTTTCTGGGTCCACGGCGGCGTCTGACGGGAGCTTTCAGTCGCGTTGGATGTGATGAATTCTTTGAAATCCTCAGCGATTCTGTGGAAAACTGTGATTTCATGCTTCACCTCAGACGTCTCTTCCTGAGCGTCACGTCGCAGTCACGAGAACGAGCAGACGACGCCTTGATCTTACTGAGCGGGACGGCGCTCAAAACTTTCACTTTTCCAAACATTTCACTGGAGTTTAAGAAAGAAAACATTTCATTTTTAGTGTCGGTATGGATCACAGTGCTGAAGCTGTGATTAATTGAACCATAAGCTCATATATACTTATTTATATTTAACGGTTTTCAGGCAAAAATCCCCCAGTTTCCTCTGTTTTCTGTCATTGTAAGCTGAGTTTTCTGTCCATGGAGTTTGTTGAAAACTTTATTCGACTGCTGAGCCGACGACAACACCTCAGTTCCATCCATAACTGTGAGCTTTTTAAGGATGAACCTCTTTCCACTGTGTCCTCCTCTTGTCTTTGTGTCCCAGTCTCTGTCTCAGTGTGTGTCTCAGTACCTAAATGCACTAGAATGAAGCATGGACGTCAGTTGTGTTGACGTGGGTTCAGGGTCTTTGTCTCCGGGCGTGGTTGCTGTTGTTCGCCGTCTCTCTTGGCACATGACGCATGACTCATGGTGTGTGTGTGACAGACAGACAGGTTGTGTGTGAGCTTTTGTTTTGTGTGTTTTTTCCTGGCGTAGGGGTCAGACGGCGAGCAGAGGGCGTCCCTGCCTTCAATCTGGACCTGCTGTGTTTGCCTGTCCTCCGTCTGCCTCGGTTTGAGATGCGGCTTCAGCCAAAAGTGGAAAGAAAATCAGGATTTGCACGACAGCTGCTGATACAGATCACAGTGATAAGCTGTTTCATTCACATCCCAGAATTGCTCCAGATTTTTAGAAAGTTTATTCTGTAAATGAAAATAACGCGCGGCCTCGTCCTCGTGCCTTTTTGTTCCATTTACTGATTCAGAGGCAGTTATCGATTCACACTGAGCGGAGGGAAAATGAACGAGGGGAGCCGAGTGAAGAAAGCACAGTAACCTTCTGAAAGAGTGATAAAACTCAGGGAAATGATTTCAGATATTTTGAGGTGTTTTTCCGTCTGTGTGCAGGTAGAAACGACCCCGAAATGAGTGTCAGTCAGCTCTCTGCAGCAGCACGTTGACGTCAACAGCAGAAAATATCACCTAAAATCACCTTTAATTAAAAATACAATCGACAGACGATCATTAAACGTCTTCACACTGAACCTTTTATTCATTTTTGTACTGAGAATAAACAGAAAGTAGCTGCTGCTCGCTGGACTCTTCCCTGTAGCTATTAGCTGCTGTTAGCTAGCTAGCTCAGTTAGCTGTGCAGCCAGTGGCTAAAAATGGGGGCTAGCAGGTTAGCATGCTAACTTTTTCCGGCCTGAGCTGCTACTTCACATTCTGTTGATAATAGTTCATTTTTTAAACATTTTTAACTAAACTTAGATGCTGCACCTTTAAGGCTTCTCCCATTTGACTCCATCAGGTGGATTTTTTAGGGTTTGGTCACCTATTTTTACATTTAGCTTCATTTCGTCTTAGCATGTTGGCTAAAGGCTGTTTGTTAACGTCATTAAAATGAACCCACACATTGAACTCTGACAGTTTGAGCTGTTTAAGTCATTACTTTAACTCTTTTTGGGCCTACAAACCATTTTTCTTGGGTTTTGACAGATCAGAGTACATAAAGTGACAGACTGAACTCTCTCATTTCAGAAGCTTGAACTTTGTCGACCTGCTAAGCCCTCTGATAAGATAAACCTTTATTGATCCCCAGCGAGGACATTGTTGAACATTGTGTCTAGGCACTTACTAATCCATCTTGATTTTTTGGGGGTGTTGGTCGTACATGTGGCGGCCTGTATGTGAAAGGCTTGTATCAGCGAGAGAAGATTCAGCTCTCGTCTTGTTATGCGGTGAAACTTTTTTTAATCCCACAGATACAAAATATGACAAAATGATGGTCCGAACGAGCACATGCTAGAGCTATGAGGCCCAGAGTATTTGGGAGCAATTTTTTCAAAAACAGAAATAATATTGATAATTTAGATTTTTTTTTTTACAGTTGAAAAATCAGCTCCTCTGTGCCCTCTGGTGGTCAGTTTATGACAGCAACACAGTTTGCGCTGCAGAAGTCGCTTTAAGTCCACATGTAACTGTAAGAACTCTTAAATCAACATAGCACTTCAGTCACTGAAAAGGGTTTAATGGATCTGTGAGTCACTGCTGATTGGTTAAGCCTTCATAACCCCGTCCTCGTTATGTTAAACTGGGGCTTCTGCTGTAGGCAATACGCTGATTTAACCCCACGTCAGAAAACCCAAACTAAAAACGGCTTTTTTTGGAGCTTCTTCCTGAGAAATAAGAGCTAGAAAGCAGTGCTTTGATTGGTTCCTTTTGTCCGATAAGTGCTGTTGGCCTCTCCATCACAGATCCAGCTGATAAAAGTAAACGAGGAGGACTGGATTTTGTCTGTTTAGGAAGCGGTTTCTGTGGCTTCCTCTCAGATTTAATCCATTCCTTTGGGTTATTTAGACAGCAGCGTTTCATATTCTCCGTGTCATCTTCAGAGTGTCTGGGATTTAAAAACAAAAACCTTTTTTTGTTGTTGTTATCGTAGCGAGATAACGGCGTTATGATGGTGTGGTCGGCCCATGAAGCCCCGATGATGAATATTTATTGTCTTTTACGGTTTTCAAGCTACTTCCTGGTGATGGAAGGAAACATTGTGCCGACTGATGCTTCACCATCTGGATGTTTAGATGCTGGATGTTAGACGACATATGGATACACACTCACAAACAAATGGACACACACACACACACACACACACACACACACACACACACACACACACACACACACACACACACACACACACTCGCTGCTACTCTGCTATCCAGAAGCATATGGTTCTTTGAGATAGAGTGGAGACAGACTGGCCCATTCTGCTGGATAGCACCGAGGGCCTCAACATTGTTAGAAGTGCTGCCAAACTAACTTCACCACACACACACACACACACACACACACACACACACAGTCTCGCCTCACTAGCTGCTTTGCTATTTGTTTCAATGGGAAGTGAAAGGCGGCATTCATTTGTGTTTGTGCAGGAGAGGCGAGCAGAGTCTAACAGTGTGAAATGAAAATGAAGATACCTGTGAGCTCCATCACTGGAGGCTTATTCAGCAACATTTGGGCCGCGGCCGGCCTTTGTTCATTACACACTCACAGCGCCGGCCGCTTTTTGTCTGTTTGGTTGTCTCATTATGAAGATTACTCCCCAAATTGATTTTTTCCCTTTATCTTCTAAGTTAAAGAAGTCCCTTTATTTTAGAGCCTGGCGAGCCTATAAGCATTAATGTTATCATTATGAGAGACAAACTGAGGCTCTCGTCTCGTATTATCACAAATTAAAATGTCTTTAGTTTAATTCATGTGCTGATGAAGGGCTCCATTTAAACTCAGGCAGAGCTCCAGCTTTTTGTTATTATTCCAGGCGGTAATATGCATTTCTCTCTGATAATAATACAAGATTCCTGGCAGTTTCTGTGAATTAATTACGTTTAATTAACGTTGCCATCACTTTGATGCACAGGCTTCTCTATAGCAAGCTGTGGCAGATTTAAATTAGGTGGAACAGCTCGTAGTATCACCACCATTGCACGTGGGAGTGAAGGTTAAAGTACGAGCTTCCGAATAAATACGATCCCTGTGTGACTTGATGGAGGAGTGACGAATAAATCAATATGCATTATCATTATTTTTTATGCAGTAAGAGGCCAGACATGAACCGTCAGTACAGCAGTGCTTTGAGCCCAATGTTAACAGCAGCATGCTAACATGCTAACACGCTGACTTTAGTGGCTAATGTTTGCTAATTGCACAAAATACAATTAAATTAAATTAATTAATTAAAGGAAAGTCCTTTAGTTTGACAGACTTTTGGTCACAAATCAGCGAGTTGATTTAGTGAGTTATGATCTGGAAACTTCAGGTGGACTTTTTAATTTTTTTCCTAGAGTAAAAAAACATTTCATTAATTAATAATGAAGCTGAAGGTGTACCACACTGTGATAAACGACAAACTCGTTGTATTTACTGTTGTTTAAATATCCCTCACTTAATCCGAAGCAGTAAACGTGTTTATTGGCTCCTCATTAATCATCCTGTGTTTACTGCCAGCCTCCTGTTGGTTTATTGCACCTCAGAGCTCCACCCTGTTTCCACTGTCACAGCAGTGACAGGCCGAGACGTGAACCACTGTCTCTAAAAACTGTGTCACATTAAAGGTCCAGGACTGTGGGAAAACTGGAGGATTACAGGAGGAGACGGACTAAAAACTGTTACTGCGACCTGGAATATTTGCCTCCGCCGACACACGAGCCGACCCCTCTGAGGGCTAATCAATGACAAATAACTCACCTGGGTTTCACCTGTAATTCGAGCGCAGCCCTCGGATCCTTCAGGCGTCAATAAATCTGAGCTGTGTTTTCAGATATCAGGTGACCAGTGCTCCCAAATCCTTCATCCATGTTTTGTTTGTTTTTTAGGAGAGTGAGGCGTTTGATGTCACAGAGATCAGCAGGTCTGAACACTGAGCAGGTAAGAAAACAACTTCCTCCAACTTTTATTCTGAAATCCTGTCACTTCCTGTTTTTTTCCCTTCCTTTCTCTTTCACCCTCCTCCCATCGTACTCATATCATTTCTCAGGATGCCCCCCCCCCCCCCCGCAGTCATTAGGAAGCCGTGTGTGTTCCCATGAATGCCATTGGCTGTTTATTTTGCCGGCTTGTGTGTTGCTGTGCCTGTGTGTGTCGGGGGGTGGGGGGTTGGGTTAAGGGGTTAATTGGCGGCTTCGGGCCGTTTTTAAGAAATGAATTCTTGCTGCCCCTCGTACAAACACTCCTCTCACATATCAGCCAATTACTGACACGACACACACCTTCTGTCTTATTATACCCTTTTTCTCTCGGGCTGAACAATATGCAAAAACACTGCTATTATTTTGGCAGACACTGTCATTGCGACATGTGCCCCCGATCTTTGTGGGAATGATAATTTCTGCATTTAATTTTCACTGAAAAAATGTGAAAATGATGATGAGGATGTGGTGTTTGTTGGTTCCTGTATGTCTGGAGGATACGATTAGCCGGAGCGTCTCTGCAGCGTCACAGTTTACAGTGATGTGATAGATTTTACCTCCATTTGGACGTTGCACCATGTGGTTCATTGTTCAGCCCTGCTCCTGTCCGAGATCTGAAGCTGAAATACACAAACTCAACGTTATGTTCTTCTAATTCTGCAGTGAGATGCTTAACACGGATGAAAACTTACTTAAGCTAAAGCTAAGCTGAACCTCGACCCTTAGACCAAAGCTGAACCCTTGAGCAGCCCTTTGAAGACCATAACTTGTGTTCATACTTTCCAAAAATGTCCTCACTTCAAGGTAAAACACACACACACACACACACACGCTGGGACTATAATTCACGTAGGACGGGGATTTAGGAAGTTAAGCTTGGAGTTATGTAGATGTCAACCTCAAGTGGATCGGGGATTACAGTAAGACCTTTGTTTATACACAAACACACATTAGAGGTCTTCAGGCCAGATCCTCCAGAACCTCAGCGTGTCCCAACCTGAGCTGATCCCGCATCCACATTTCCTCGCCAGCCTCGATCCTGGGTGGCATCCATCTGTTGTTTCAGACGTGACGCCGCGGGACCCGAGGGCAGGCCGATAAGAAGCGTTTCTGACTCATTCTGACGGCGGTCGCGTCGCGCTTGACGGCGTGTCTCGCGCTGGTGGAGGTTTTCCTGCTGGCCTGGTGGTTTCGGTTATGAGAGTCAGTTCGTTAGACTGAGCAGGTGTTTGTACAAAGAGCACCATCCAAAAGGGAAAACCCAGACTGCTGTTTACTGGACGTTTATATCGTTAGCAAGCACTGAAAGGGAGCGTTTGCTATTATGAACGTTCTGTTAGCTTTTCTTTGTGTGCAGACTTTTATCTCTTATTGTGCAGTTTTGCTCTTTTGTTTCCAAATAAAGAGTAAGTGCACATTAGATTGTGGGTGGAGGAAGCGGCTTCATTGTCCTCGACGAGCTGAAGGGCTGGACCACACCCGCCGTCGCAGCCGGGTGTGGTCAGGTTTTGGTCTGTCGTGACCACAGTCGGCTTTGATGTCGCTCGCTGCTGCACAGGGCGGGAAACACATGTCGTCACCTCCAGTTAGCAAGGCAAGCTAACATTATCAGGCTGAAGTTCAGGCAGGTGGTCGAAGCTTTATGATGTTTACAGCATCCAAAGGTTTGTTTCCATCAGCTGGAAAGACTCTGGAAGCGCTGTGCGTCGTTTTAGATGAGCTCCAAAATTGATTCTGACATATTTCATGTCTTTGGGATCTTTGGGATGTCCACTGGAAAACGAGTAAAGATCTCTGTTTGAAGGACGTTTGGCTGGACGATGTGAGCTTGACTGACCGTCGAGAGTCGGTACGAACTGACATCCAGCCAAACGTCCTTCAAACGGAGACTGCACTGCTTTTGCTGAAGTTTAATCTTACTGAAGTTGTAGAGACGTTAAACTGCTGTAATGCTGAAAGATACGTCTTCAGTTTGGGTCCCTTTGCTTTTGTCTGGTCCTAATTTTCGGGCATGTGATGCAGGACGATGGCGTGTGCACAGATTACCTTCCACAGTGACGTCTGTAACACCTCGCTCTCTGTTATTTTGGCCATTTAAGGTCTTTTCCTTCTCAGTTTATGACCCCACATGAGCAAACATTTTTTTTTATTTCAGAGGCTTTTCTGGGAGAAAAAAAGTTAAAGATTTCTCAAATAGTTTAAAATTTAGTGAGTTTGTCAGTTAGTGAAATAATTTATGAGAAGTTTTGGTCTGAATGCGTCTCCGTGACCCTTCAGAGACTCAGACCGGACCAGACTGAACCCTCCCAGTGTGACCGGTTGATTTAGATGGTCGTCTGATCTGAATGACTGGTTTCTGTGATTGGCTTCTGTCCGCTCGCAGTCTGCCAGCTCACATTAAAGCGTGTCACTGCAGTGTGTGTGTGTGTGTGTGTGTGTGTGTGTGTGTGTCCCGCCTGTCTTCCATCCATCAGCGTTTCCCTCTTGCCTCCATGTTCTCAGTACATCATTCCCTCTGCTGTGCTCTCCAATATGTTTTGTTTTAAATAGCTCTTGTTCCCATAAACTGCTCCATTTTCTCAGCCTTCCATGGGAGCTTGTACCTTGTCACTCCCTCAGATCTTATGAAAGCAAATACAAGCTGTGTGTGTGTGTGTGTGTGTGTGTGTGTGTGTGTGTGTGTGTGTGTGTGTGTGGGTGTGTGGGTGGATGAGTTTTAAGATACCAGTTTCTCAGGGTCAGATCACTCAGCTGTCTCGTATTTGAGGTGTGCCATCAGTCCTGCTCAGCTCGGCTCGGCTCAGTTTGACTCTTCTGCGCGTCGTTCCTCCTGAACAAACGGTGGCCGCCTCAGTCATATGAGCTCAGATATGTTCCTCATCGCAGAACCTCAACTGTAATTACAGCTCTGGGCTAGAAATCTGAAATCTAATCCTACAGCTAAACCCCCGAAACCTAAAGATAAACGAGCAGGGCTGCCGCAATTTTGGACTTGGATTCAGGTCAGGTCTAAGTTACAGAACAAGGACTTGACACTCGATTGAGACCTGACTCCTCTGCGACTTGACGACTCTGTAAAGATTGAATTTGACTTGATTGAAAGAGAGGGGATGCCAAAGACTTGCAGCTGACTTCCGTTTTGCCTATTAAGACTTGTGACTCGACTCTAACCCTCAAGCTGGTGGAACTTGACTGGAGACTTGCTCTGACAGACTTGATATTTAATTTTGACTTGCCTCAACTGACGTACAGCTTAGCTTCAGACTTGTTTTGACTCGACACGGACGTGTCTAGATTGGCTTCAGGCTTGCTTTCACAGACTTGTCATTTGACTTTGTCTTTGACTTGGAGGTTACTTGTTGAGATGAGACTTGGACTTGTCTCTTGGGAATCGCTTTGACAAGACTTGATATTTCATTTAGACTTGTCGTAACTAACTTGGGACTTGGGACAATTAGAACAGAAAAAGACCTGGACTTGACACTTCTCCTTCAACTACTAGTTATTTTCAAATGATCCAAATAGTTGCTGGTTAATTTTCTGTAGTTGACTCATCGACTCGGCTTTAACTTGTCTGCAGTGAGACTTGCTTTGACAAGTCTTGGGACTCGACTTGGACTCACATCAAGACTTTTTTTTGGCAAAATTTGTCTTTGTCAGGAATCGCTTTGACAAGACTTAATATTTGACTGGGACTTGGCTGACTTGGGACGTGACTTTGGAATATCTGCTGTCACACGGTGTCATTTTTTCCTCTTTTGATTGATTTTCTCTCATATTTAACAGCTTCATTAAATTGAAACGACCGCACACACACTCGCTGAGCAACGCTGTTTACTCTTAAGATATCGAACATCATTCCAGGACACGAGCTGTCAGCAGATTCAGTCCTGACAATATCAATACTGACCCCCTCGAAGCCACATCAGTCAAACTCCAGTAATTGATTAATATGAGCTCGGTGGAGTAAACACACTCCTTCACAGACGTGTTGATACCACAGAGAGCTTTCATCAAGTCGTCGCTTTTTCACTTTTCTATTTGTCTTCTTCTTCACTTCATCACTTACCTCACCGTGTCGGCTGCTGCTGGAGTTTCACACTGTGTGTGTGTGTGTGTGCGTGTGTGTGTGTGTGTGTGTGTGTGTGTGTGTGTGTGTGTCTGGCTCTCGTACTGTTGCGTTTGGATTGGGTCCCAGAATTGTATCACTGCATGAAATGCGAGGTGTGTGTGGGTTTGACTGGACTCCATTTTTGTCTGCACACACACACACGCACACACATTCACACACACACACAATATATATGACTATAACAAGCTCATTAATGCATAGCCTTAATGATACAAGGACGAAGGAGGAAAGGATGGAAGGAATCGAGGAAGGAAGGGAGGAAGAAAAGAGCATCAGACACCTGAGTGAAGCACAAAAAAACCTGAGAGAATGTAGAATCGATGGAGGAGAGCCAAGAAGGATGAAGGCAGCAAAAAAGGGAAAAATTGCACAAAAGAAGTGAACTCTGAAGATGGAAAGAACGAAGGAGGGAAAACTTAGAGAGAAGAAGAAAGAAGGCAGAGTTGATGGCTTGGATCAGACTTTTATCATCTGCCAACTGGTGCTGTGGTGTGTTTATGTGTGTGTGGTGTGATTGAATAGTGTCAGGACTGGTGCCAGTATTTTAGTGTGTGTGTGTGTGTGTGTGTTTGGAGGGCGTGGGTGAGTGGATGCTCATGTGTGGTTTTCAGTATTTTCTTTTCTGTGTTAGCCAGCAGAGTGTGGCTTCTGTCTCTTCCACGGTGGAAAAGCTTCATTCTCTTTGCTTTTAGCTGCTCCAAGTTGCTCTGGGATCCGACCAAACAAGGAGAAAAGTCGGCCTTCTGGTCGCTTAGCCTCCATTTTGCTGCTAAATGTTCACTGTAGTGAACTTTCACAGATGTGTGTCGATGCTTAAAGCTGCTTTTGGAGTTTGAATTTCTGTTTTCTTGCCATGACAACTGCTGCTTGCTATCAGAGCTTCTTTTTCTCATAACAGCCTTCGTCAGGGAACGTCTGGCTGGAGTTCTGGACTTACTCTGAGCGACGCTTCGCTGCAAAGTTTACTTCAGAAAATCTGTTCCAACACCTGATTTGTGTACACAGTCATTGCAGTTTTAAGCAGGCATTTTGCAGGCTGTGTCTGTATGTTTAACTGAACACCAGAGCTGATAGCTTACAGCTAACAGCTAACAGAATTAATGGTTCCAGCACAGCTAACACCAAACGTAGCTGAGAGTTTACATTTTAACAAAGGTGGTCGAACTCCCAGCCAATGGAGCTGAGAACTTACAGCTAACAGAGCTAATAGAACTAATAGCTAATGAATCTGACAGCCTACAGCTAGCTGAGCTAAAGAACTACTAGCTAACAGAGCTAACAGCTTACAGAGCTAAACAACTACTAGCTAACTGAGCTAATACCTCACAGCTCACAGAGCTAATAGGGCTAATAGCAGCGCTAATAGGTTACATTTGACAGGATCTGAGCTAATCTTGACCTGGGAAACTGTAGTTGAATAAATCGAATATTTAGGACATTTTATCAGCCTGTTCCACTTTTTAACCATTTTACTAACACTTTTCTGAATTATCTATCTTGATACGGTGGTTAGCTGTAAATGTCTGTCACTTAGCTCCTATTTGACCGAAGGTATCCATCAGTCATATATATATTTCTCACTTTGTCATTCATGCTTGTGTGCCATTTGACAGCAGTACAGCTAAAGTAGGTACGTATCAACCCCTCCATTCATTCAGTATTTGTTTGCAGTATTTGTACTGCCTTTTTCACTGTTGTGTGGATGGAGCTCGCTCACTGCTGTTTGTCATTGAATGTATTCGAGCAGCTTCGTCTTTCCTTCCTCCTTGTTTTCCTCTTTTTGTTTTCTGTTGAGCGCCGGCCTGCGGTTGGTCCTTGCACCCCGAGGTGTCGATTTTTGGCCGTCATTGAATACATTAAGTGTCGACTTGTGCACACGGTCCACAGCAGCGCTTTGTTGTTTCCCAGCACGACTCGACTGTTTCACGCCTTTGATGCCTTTGTGATCACAGAAGTAGCTGAATCAGGAATACCTGCAGCTCATTTTTATTATACATGAACTTAGAAATGCTGCAGACCGGGAGAGAAGAAAGTGAAAAGTGAAGAGGAGGAGGAAGGAGGGAAAGTACTGAAGCAGGCTCTCTAAGCTGTCTGCTACATTTAAGCTTTTATGGACAACAGCAGGGATCCTCCCTGCCTCTGATGGCTTTAACAGCTTACCTCACTGCTCTCCACAGCCTCTTTCTCTATTATTCTCTTCATTTCTTACTTCCAAAATGGACTCTGTGCGTGTGTGTGCGTGTTCTGTAGCAACAGGTTCAGGTTTAATGTCTTTCACATGTTGTCAATATCCTTTGTGTGCAACAGTGTTTCTCAACCACAAAGCAACACACAGTTTTTCTCATAAGAAATGTATTTTTATGGCATGTAGTACTTTCATAATCTGTACATAATGTTCATATACAGTTGTTTTTCTATTCTGTGTCCTGTATACTTTTTATCTTGACCCTTCTGTGACACTGTTTCTGCTTTTTTAATACTTAATGATTTAATTTTTAGTCTTATCTTATCTTAGAGATCTCTGTAAATAGACCTTCAAATCCAAACTTTGCGTCAGTCTAGAACATATTTCAGCCTTTTGTCACCTTTGAAATGATGCATCAATGTAAGAACAGCACTGTGTTTATGCACACGGTGGGTAGTTCAGTTGACCTGGGAAATTAGAGTTGCCACACAGAAGCCTGACTGTGTCGACTCTCACGAGCCTTTTTTGTGTGACAGCCTCGTCTGGCTCCTCTTCCTCTCGCTGCGTCTTTATTTATGAAACCCAGTTTTCGCTCCTCTGGGACTTAATCAAGTTTGTGCACTTTATCTGCAGGCTGTGGTCACGTGGGTTGGACCGCTGTCTCCTGGGTATCGCCTCTGAAGCTTGATTGACAGGTGGTTAATTAGCTCGTTAGACTTCAGAGATTAGCAGACCTTTGTGTAGGTCAGGGGTGTTACAGGAGGCGCTTGTCGTCTTGCTGGATTTTGTTGTTTTTAATGTGGAATAGTGACACTTGACTGATTTTTCTTGATTTGGCTTAAAAATCACTGTCAAACGTAGAATTTTAACAGTTTTCTCGTTCATATTGGTGCTGAAGCAATCAATCACAATTCTGATCGATCAGTTTTTGCTCCCTCCAGCTTCTTAAATGTGAGGATATTCTGCTTTGCTTTGTTTTTATGTCATAAATTGTAAATCGATTTCTGACTTTTAATCGAACATAACGAGCACTTTGAAGACGTCGTCGAAGGCTAGCAGCTTTAGCGATGTCCATGTCGGTGACTTCTCCTGTAGCGCCACCACAAGGATGAAATTTGGGTTTTTGAGTGAAAGGTCAACAATAGTTGGATTGATTACCTTGAAATTTGGTGCTTTTAGTCCCTCACAAGAGCAGAGTTCTGCCAGCTTCGGCACAAAAATCCAAACATTTGCTCTTTTCAGACCCTCACATTTGAGGATTTGTTGTTTTTCTCTGTTTCATGTCATTGTGAAATCAATATGTTTGACTTCGGACTATTGATCAGACAAAACAAACAGTTTAAGGACTGATCTGGACATTTTAATTGATTGATTGGAAAAAGAATTGACTGATTAATGCATTAAACTAACAGCCTTAGATGATTCTTTTGTGTATATTGGCTGTATGATCGTGGTCTCACACACACACACACACACACACACACACACACACACACACACACACATACAGTGGGCGAGCACTCGGTTTGATCTTGCGTTTGACAGTTTGAGCCACACGGGATCTACGTAGAGTTTAAAGTTTATACAGCACCGTCGAAATTAATGAAGTAGGATGTCACAGCACAGAGATGCAGCACACACACACACACACACACACACACACGCACACACACACGCACACACACTCACACAGAGCCATGTAATGAAAGAGCATAGACAAATCGAGTGAAGTGACATGAAAAGCTTCGGGATAATTACAAACACACACATCTGTCTGTCAGAGCTGCGTTCGTCCTTTCAGATTACTTCCTGTCTCCTGCAGTGCGTGTGTGCGTGTGTGTGTGTGTGTGTGTGCGTGATTTCAGCTCGTGTGTGTTGTGCGTGTGTGACCGTGGCCCGTGACAAATGAGTGTTTCGTTTTTCGTCGGGAAGCGTGAACGCCGGCAGCGTATGGTGTGTTTTTTTTTTCTGCTTCATTCAGATATTCTTCGGCAGCATCTGGAGGATTTAATGGGAGAATAAAATTATTCTCCAAAGATTATCTCCCCTCAGAGCTACGTTTCTGCGTGTCTGCATGTGAACAAGAGTGCACTTCTTCTTTTCAACTATTCAAACATTTTCCAAAAGCTTCAGGAAGGATCGAGTAAGATAATGAAAGTATATTCTAAAGGTTTTTTTTTTTTTTCTTCCCACACTGCTATCTCTCCTCCTCACCCCCGTATTTGCTACAGGCTGGATTTTTTAATCTGCTGGATCGGTTTGATCTCCTGAATCATTCACTGTCATCGTTTTGAATGAAACCATTTCGCTGCTCTTCTGCTGCCTCTGCGTTCTCATCAGCATTTGTTCCCCCGCCCTCTTTTATTTTCCAGCATTGTGCAACTAGAAGCAACTATTGCTGCACTGAACGTGCTTTTTCCCCACTTTTCCCTTTGTGTTTTGTTCATCAGGGTGTTTGTAGGTCCTGAGAAAGTCTTAAAACATCTTTTACAACTAGCTCCAGGCCGTTAAAGCCCTTCGACACACTTAAATTATAGTGTTTTAGCTCGTAAACTCACTTTTATCAGTCTGGGGTGCTGTTTTCCTATGAAAAAGCTCGGTCTGTGGAACCTTTTTGCCCTGAAAGGTCACATGAAATGCTGTCATTACGTCCCTGATGTGATGTGACGTTGGGACGTTAGAGTCTGAATCAGGAACGCGTTTATTGGCAAGTAGCTGTTGACATATCAGAGTTTGTGTTGTGGTGCAGCGAGGTCACAGTAGTCAGAGTAAGACAATATGAAGCGACTGCTGTGAAAGTCGAGAGTTATGAATGTGAAATAGACATTTAAAATTAAAATATGCAGAAAATTAAATTAAAACTTGCAAAAATGTGCATTAATGCAAACAGGAAGTGGAGTTAATGTGCAGTGTCTGCATGAAGGTCAGGGTCTTTGGGGGACTGACAGCCTCCTGCAGGCGGGGAGGGTTTCAGGTGGGGGGGGGGGGGTCTCCCACAGTCTTCAGGCTTCAGTGATTCAGTTACAGTTTCTAAACCTGCAGCCTTTTCAGAGAAACCCTTTCTCTTAAAAACACGTAAACTGCAAAGAAGTGGGATTTCTTCTTCTCTGTCGGAGGAAAACGTGGTCTCAGCGTGAGATGTTGGTGTTTGGTAGCGGAGCTCGGGTGCCAGGAGGTGACCGCTCAGCGGCGTGAGGAACACGGCGACGGCGTGCCGAACGAGGCGTCAGGCGGCGAATCAGGAGAAAATGTGATGTAAATAGTTGAAGTCGCCCGAGACGCTTTGCTGCCTTTAAATCACGCTGAGATTGGATTGAGAAAAGGAGCGCTAACAGACTCTTATTATCAGCCAGCGAGTAGATGACTCGGTGTGTGTGTGTCCTGAAGCCACCTGATAGCTGTGCTCTGATGGGTTTTTGTCTGCCGCCAAATACCCGTCCTCTTCTCCCCTGAAATAAATTGCAGAGCAAAGTAGGTGGACTTCATTCGCCGTCTTCTCGCCGCTCAAAGACTCTCTGGGCCTCCTCTGATGTAAACCAAAGCTCGCAGAGAGGAAGAGGAGCCTTTGTTCTCGTCACAGCTCTCCTGTCTGAATCACAGCTCATCAGCGGTTTCATCTCTCTGGGCAGGACCTCCATTAAAGATGAACGCTGTGTCACCGGTTGCATAAGAGGCCCGAGCTGCTTGTAAAATTGAGTTTTCTTTGACGGAGCATTGTGGCGTTCACAGCTCAGGAGGGAAGCTTTCTCGCTCCTGTCCGTCTGGCTACAGGTGACCCTGACGTGTCGTCACCGCCAGCAGCTCAGTTATATTTTATTCTGATGAAACGTGGAGTAATGAAGCGCCCGGCCGCTCTGCCTCCACCTTTGAGACACTTCGCCGAATCTCGAATGAAGAGCGACGTGGAACGCGGCGCAGAGTCCAGAACCAAGTGTCAAGACCCTGTTCTGAATCCATAAGAACCAGAAAACCTTCAGCACACACACACAGATGAATTTAGTGTAATCAGATTACTGCAGCTCATCCATGAAGTTTGAGAAAGGGGCTGAAAACCAGGACAGGAAGCTGAAGCTGCTTCACAATAAAAGCCTCACACTGGCTGTGCACCGTATGAGCAGAAGTTTTCTGCACAAATGATCCTGATTGGACGGCTCCAGGAGCTCAGGCACGCCATCCTGCTCTGCTTTGGTTCAAACAGTGCTGGAATGCTATTGGACACAGCAGGTCAGCAGGTCTCAGGTCTGTTTAAACCTCAGTTTAGCTGAACTTTCACCTGCGGAACGTTTTAGCGATCGGGTGTTGAAAAGGTTTATCATTTTTAGATTAACAGCACGAGTGACGACGCCCTCTAGGAGGCGCTACACGAACAGTGAACAGCTGAAAGTTTGATCAACTCAAATAACTAAAACATCTTCTGAAAACCAAAAGAAAACTGAGGTTTGTTTTCCTCCGCGAGGCCGTCCAGAGGACATTTTGTTGTTTAGGTTCGAGGAAATGTTGCAAGTTTTATGTGTTTTTAAAAGGATGTTTGGGAAGACTGAAAAGTCTGATTGTTTATGGCAACTTTAGTGTCTCCTGGAAAAGAGCTGCTTTGATTTGGACATATTTTGGTGTCTCATACAGGAAGCGCTGGCTGATAAAACCGCCAGATGAGCAGCATCTGGAAACGATGACAAACAAAAACCAAACTCCAAAGAGTCTGAGACCTTCAGGAGGTCAGATACTTTCAAAAACCCTAAACTAGTGGGATACTTAGCTGAATGATCTGGACATTTTTCTCCTCCTCTGTTGTCCTCTTCCTCTTTCACTCGTCTCTCCCCTTCCCCTCCGGACAGGCCTGGATCATGAGGATTACAGGGGTTTTGTGTTTCAGCGGCGAGAAAGATGAGGAGGAAGGAGAGAGATAAAGAGGGCAGTTGAAAAGAGGGGGGTGGGATGATGAGGAGGAGGAGGAGGAGGAGGAGGAGGAGGAGGAGGGCAGGGACATGTTTGTACAGACGAGAGAGGAGGAATAAAGGGGAGAGAGGGGGGAGAGGGGGAGGAACTCCAGGGATCCTTGTTCCTCTTTCAGCGCTCTGGAGTTTTTCTTACTTTTATCCTTTTTTCTTCACTCTCTCTTTCACCCCTCCCTCGGCGCCCATAAAGCTCTGGGTTCAGCCTGTTTACACACACACACACACACACACACACACACACACACACACACACACACACACACACACACGCACAGCACTGAGAGCACCTCATTACGGCAGTCAAGTGTGTTCTCGGACTTTCTATTCAGACCAGGATTGGAAATACAACACCAGACACACCCCTCACTGTGAGAGTCAATACACACACACACACACACACACACACACACACACACACACACACACACACACACACACTTACTCCTCCCAGGTGAATTAGCATTCCCTTTTCTTCACGTTAAATTGTGTTTGTATTGGCGGAGGCTCGATCAGGCCGAGGAAATGATGATGGAGGGCTGATCTGGATGCAGCCGTTAGCCTGACTGACACACTGTTAGCGACAGAGATGGAAAACAAAACCAGGTTGAAGCAGTAGATTGGAGTCCTGATTGGGTTTCGATGGCACAGGAGATGAAATGTAGGCCTTTATTGGAGCTATTAGAGCGGTAATGGTTATGATAGCTCTCACGCTAACCGTTTAGCATCACCTCGTATAAATATGGCCGTCAGGCTTCACAGAAAGTCAATAAAACGGCGGGTTTTTGCGCCTCCGGAGGCCATAAATGGTCGAAAACACCCTGATGTGTCGAGGACTTGCAGTTGGTGTCGCAGCCTGTTAGCACAGATTTATTGATACTGATTGATGAGGTTCGTCTTAATGAGTGAGATTTTCTACAATAATACAAGTAAAAGAAGTACAAACAGTTAAATTATGAAGACGTTGTAGCTAATATGTTAGCAAACATGCTAACCATTGAGCTCCGGTTTGGTCTCCACCGTCTCCTGATTAAAGTATCTGGTGCTTTAGCTGCTAAATGTTCCACTGTGTTCACGGGCTAGCTGCTGACTTTGTGAGTCTGCTCTCAGGTGCTGTGCAGGTGGCGTTAGGCGGGTTTTTAAGGCCGTAACACCAAAACAATAGGCTGAAAGAAGCTAAAGCGCTCTGCAGAGCTGAGGGGAGCTGCAGAGTCACATGATCATGTTTAAAGTTTATCCCCATTAGTGACCTCTTTCACATTAGATGCAGTAATTTGACCCGTTTTAATATTAAAATATTGATTATTGCAGTTTTGAAGTCTCGCTGCATTAAGGCGCCTGTAGATAATTAACAACCGTGTTCAGGAATAATGTGAGCTTTGAATACTTTAAGCCTGGCAGGTCTCCGAGTTCATCGCAGTGATTTACATGAGCTTCTTCCTGCGCGTTACCCAAAGTCCTCAGAGGAAATGTTGCTGAATTTCAACAGCTGCAGCTTTTACTTCTTTAACCTGTGAGTGAATATTCAGGCAGCGGTGATTTTGAATAATAGAAAACATTGATAGTTTGAAAGTTTTGCACGCCCTCAAACTTAACAGTGTGCGGTCGAGATGCTCGTCCTGCAAACGAACGATCCAGAGACGGATTTCAACCAGCAGGACCAGCAGCAGTGAGAACAGGAAGTCTCTAACTAATGTGAGTACATCTGCTGGAAAAGGTTCTCCATTTTTATTCCTGCTCTGGAAGCCATGTTTATTTTCCTCCAGCCTCAGATTGGGCTGATTGGGTTTGGGTAAATATCGTTTTTCATAACTAATCCGCATGATGGATTTAGCCTTTCACCGTCTGGGGTGGATTAATATGTCCTGTCCATCTAATCCTGTTTGATTTAGTCTGCCTGGCACGCTGGCGTTAAACTATGCACAGAGCCGAGCTGATGGAAGAGGGTGTATGTGTGCCTGATTATTCTGCGCCTGACAACATTTTAGCACATCACAGTTTGACGGCAGCTTCCAGCGAAGCGTCAGTGAAGACCAGCTGAGCAAAGATTACTTGCAAAATTGTGCACAAAATGGGAGTTGGTGACGCTTTTCGTCACCTACCGTGCACCTGTCGTCTGTTTAGATGTGTGTTTTTCACCTGTGTGAGAGAGACGTAGTTCATCAGGTGACGCAGATTTCACTCATTTGTGTGTTTGAGATTGAAGGTTGGTCGAGTAGTTTCAGTGAATATCGAAGCACAAACTTCACAGCTTTATTCAAAGGAAGCAGAGGTCAAGCAGAGGTCAAGCCGAGGTCAAATGGAGGTCAAGCGGAGGTCACATGTACGAGCAGACAGTGTTCAGAGTCAGAAGCCTTCTGCTGCTTCCAGGTTCAGGAATCGATCTCAAGCTTCTGGTTGTCGGTGCTTTGTGGTCCAGTGCAGAAGCTTCGTCCACCTTTCGCCTTCGTTTAGACTCACTGCTGATCGCTGCTAATTACAAAAACGGTCCGTTGAACGTTAAACAGAAGCTGCACCGCTTCAGGACTTCATGCTTCTTCCTGTGTGTCCACTGGACTTGGTTTGGTCTCCCTCAGGAATTCATCAAGTCGAGGTGTGAACCGCCCACATGTCGACGCATCTCATCTAGTGATGAATGTATTCATGTGAAGAACGGCCTGAAAAATAGACAGATCTATTAATATTTGCCGTCCTGCTCTTGATTCCTGATGGATGATGTTGTTTCATAAAGCGGTTTAAACGTGAGCGGAGGATGGTCTTTGCTTCAGGTGAGGCCGTCCACCTCTGCCATGCACCGCGGCGGGAGACCCTGAGGTGCGTTTATTATGCAGTTTTGATAAAGCTCGGGGCGTTTTTGGAACCACGGAGGCGCTTTACTCAGGAAATCTTCCTGTTCCAGGACTGAGCGTGTGAACATGTTGGTCTCAGAGGATGTTTTTGTCATTTTGAGGCCGACAGACATCAAATCTGCATATTGACGACACGAGACGAGTGAACTGAGAGTAAACGAAGGAATAAAAGGAAAGAAGGAAAGAAGAGTTTTTTGGCTTCAAGTCAACTTTGCTATCAGAGTGTGTGCGCGTGTGTGTGTGTGTGTGTGTGTGTGTGTGTGTGTGTGTGTGTGTGTGTGTGTGTGTGTGTGTGTGTGTGCGCGCCACTGAGTCGGAGGCAGTCTGCCATGCCTCAGCATGTTAATTATGTAAATTGGTCATTAGGAACCCTTATGGGGGCCGAGATGAAACTGCCCAAACACAACACTCACGCACGCACACACACACACACACACGTGCGACTGGCTGCACATGTTAAGTGGCAAACAGGAAGAAAATGAGGGCAGTGAAACAAGGCAAACTTTTCCTTGGAGCTTTTGAGCAAAGCACTTAATTAGAAAAGAGTCGTGGAAGTTTTTCTGTGCAGGACTGAAATCTGCCAAATGAAATAAACCGAAAGCTTCCGTGTGTCGCTGATTCACTTCAACCAGTGTGATTAGAAAGAGTCTTCTGGTGGAAAAACTGGGCAGATCACTGGTGCCACTTCCTCCACGTCGTGAGGAACTGAAACTCTTTGACTTCCAGCTGATGAGCGGATGCTCTGCAGCAGCAGTCCCACCTTCTGCATGCTGTTGTGGACTCGTGGCCTCGGTTCATCTCAGTTTCCTGCTTGATGCGGGTGGCGTCGCTCATACCTTGACGCCCTCTTTGCAGCAGTTTGAGGCTGTTTGCAGAACTCTGTGCATCCTTCAGTCCAAGAAAAGCTTCCTTAAGCTCTTTCTGGGACACATTAGCGCGGTGAGCACTGTATTAGGAGGCGCTGGGAGGTAATTAGCCCCCTGCTGATTCCAGTGTTAAAACTCTGTCTTGATGAATGGATCTGTCAGTGATTAGTGCAGGACTGCACTCCTCTCCGTCTACAGTCACCTCGCCGGCGCCCAGCGTAATGCACAGATATGACACTGAGCTGTGAGGGCTCCCAGCGCCCCCCACTCCTTTTACATTATCTATGTTTTGGCTCCAGTGGCAGCATCAGTGACGCGTCTTTACCTCTTGTTGATCCTTTAACCTTCAGAGTGTTTCCTGGCGCTCGAGAAATCAATCTAAACCTTCAGTTTCTCTGCTCTCATACAGGAATATTCACCTCGTGAAATCCTGATTGACACGTCTGCGCCGGACCCCCTCTTTCCTCCCTCCCGTCCTCCCTCCTTGCGTCCTCTTTGAAAACACTGCGGTGTGGGTGGATCTCATTTTCCAGCCTCATTAAAACGACTGTTTGTACATAACGTTCAGATGGCGAGACGAGACGTACAGCAAGACATCTGAACGACTGATTAGCATAGATAGCAGGCCGAGGGTTGCTCATGTCTTCACGGGCTTTTTTAAAGTGTTTTCTGAAATGTTATGAAGCATTAATCAAGATTAGAATAGGGACATTAAAACTTTATTCCTGGCAGCATTGAACAAATATTGAAGGATTCATGTAATTGCCGTGTTTGAAGTCGGTGGTTGTGTTCAGTGTGTGTCGACGCACAGCTAGCTCGATGTAGCTACAGTTAAATTCAGCGCTCTCGTAGTGAAAACTGGTTTCATCTCTGCGCCTGCAAATGTTTGAGACCATGAAAAACAAGCTCTTAAAGCGTCTCTCTGCTCCTGTCTCTTTTTTCAGCGTTTGTCCATCCATCAGTCTTTTCTCTGTCGCTCGCTCTGTCTCTTCTTCTTCTTCTTCTTCTTGGGTATTTATTGCCATCCGTCTTTCTTTCCATCTGTCTCTTCCTGCCCGGCTGTCAGACGACTTAAGTGATAAGAAATGGCAGCCGCATCAGTGGAACAGACTGTGTGTGTGTGTGTGTGTGCGTGCGTGTGTGTGCGTGCGTGTGTGTGTGTGTGTGTGTGTGTGTGTGTGTGTGTGTGTGTGTGTGTGTGTGTGTGTGTGTGTGTGTTGTCATCTCTCTGTCATTTTGTCATCCTTATTTTCAGACAGATCGTCCTGAATCCGTCGGGCTCAGTCTCTCTCTCTCTCTCTCTCTCACACACACACACACACACACACACACACACACACACACACACACAGATCTTTCTGTCTTTGGTCGCACCCGGCTGATGGACAGGGAGACAGACAAAGAGACAAAACGCTCACAACAGAGACATTCTTCATGTGGAATGTGTCAAACAGCAGTTTAGCGAGCAGAAAAGACCCCCGCTGGCTCCCCGACAGGCTCTGCGAAGCAACCCGCGACCTTTGACCTCCCAGACGTCGTTTGCACTCTTTCAAACGCTCCTTAACAAACTTAACTGCAACACGAAAACAGTCGATTTCCCTCCTCCAGAGTTCATAACCTCAATCTCTCTCCGCCGCCCAGAGGGAACATTAACACCAGCGTCTGTTTTGAAGTTCAACAGCGTCGAGATGCAAGTTGCATATTTCGGGGCGGGCGAGTCGGAGGGGGAGGATTATTATCATTTTTAATTCAAAAAGCTCACCCATCAAGTCAAATCAATCGAGTCAGATGGATCCCTACGGAGCGAGTTTAATGGAAGTCAGACAAAGCAAAGATCTGATCTGCATGGCTGCACACAAACAGTGACGCTCGTCTGTCGAGAAACTCGCCACTTCTGTCATTAAGGAGGAGTAATAGATATGGAAATGTGCCGTTTGCTCTTTAAATCCTTATTTGTTTCCTTGATTATCTCATTATCGGGTTATTTTTCCAAATCATTCTCACAGAACATGGTGCAGTGCGTCCGTGTCTGCTGCTCCTCGTCCTGCTGCTCTGATGAAAAGTGATCACACTCTTCTGTTTAGTGTGCTGTGATGCTCATTGGCCTCTCGGCTGCACATTTCTATCACCTTGGTGCTTCCTGTTGGTACTTATTTGCGCCCGGCCTCCTCGTTGCGATCGTTAGTTTCATCTAAACTGAGAAAAGTCTTACCTGCCTTTAAATATTACAAGTTTTCTGACTTTAAAGCGGCGTTCATTGATTTTTTTGGCCACCTGAGGGCAACAAAAATGAGCTTGTTAACGCATGTTAACATGGAAAACATGTCCACCCTTAATTGCTTATTTACTCATCCAGCAGACACAGAGCAACATTAGCTTTCATTTGGAGACATGTTTCTGATCACCTGATCAATTTTAGTCCAGTTTTAGTTCCAGTTCCAGCTCCTGAGGACAATAACTGGCTGTTTAGCTTCATGATGGCTAACTGTGCTAATCTGCTGCTTGGTGTTGGGCAGTTTGTGTGCAAGCTGCCTCCTGAAAACTATGCTGACAAAAATCGAGCGAAATGCAACCAATTCTGCAGATGACTGGCATTTTGTTTAGCCAATGAAATTCCAGTAACAAGGATATGATGCTTCAGCGGGTGATTTACAACCAAGTCGAGGAATTCAGTGCAAATAGGGATTTTACACAGGGTTTAAAATGATATATGCAGTAAAAGGCCTCAGTATAAAGACAGACAGCCTGAATATGAGTGTGTATCTGTCTGGATGAATGTAGTAAATGGCCTTTTTTGAGAAAGCTGAGACACAGCATTAAAAAAACATGCGTAAAAACTTCATTTTCTCTGGTATTCATTGAATTTGGACTGTGTGGCTTCACCCTGTGGTCCCATTGTGTTTTCCAGCTAATGAGGACCAGATCCAAGCATCTGTTTGCAAAAACGTTCTACTTCAGTGTGTTCAGACTGCTGTTGCTCAATGCCAGCAGCACTTACACTGATTCACACTGCTGGGGATAAAAGTTCACTGTTAACGTTTCAAAAGAGACTGAAGCCTCTAAAAGGTTCAAGAGCAGCCTTCAGTTTACTTTAGATCTGCTTTGGAGGGACGTTTTAGGCTGATTGTGCAGGAAGAGAAAAGGCTGAAAGTATCTATAAGCTCCGTTCATGGCACATGCAGACCCCTCATGATATATATAGACTACAGACTTTGTACTGATCATATAAAGATTAGTTGAGCTCCACTAAGATCCAGATTTCAGCTTCATGTGTCATTCACCTTCCACATCTCTGCCCTCTCATTCAGGCTGTTTGCACCACATGTTGCCTTTTTTGGTGATGTGCAGGAGGGAAGAAGAAGAAGAAGAAGAAGAAGAAGTGTCTGAAACAAGAGAGGGGTTCAAAGTGTCTCTCTTCGTGTAATCAGGTAGTCAAGAGGTCTTAAGAGCGACGTAAAGCAGAACACGAGCAGCACAAAGAACCGTCAGGTCCAAAGAATGTTTCTGAAGAAGAGCAGCAGTGTGACGGCTGGAAATTCACCTTTGATCCATCCATCGAGGGTCATCAGTCGACATGATTCCGTCTGCGAACTGCAAACTTTTGCAGCTTTGAGTTAAAGTCGTGAAAACATGGTTCCCACTTTAAGGTTTCTTCTGAGCAGATGTGGCAACATTCATCTGCTGATCTCTTTTCTTTTGGAATAATTCACTTTATTCAAACGGCAAACTTATTGTGAATGAGCTCTTAAAGCACCTTAAAAGTGCAGCTACAGTCTGCAAACATGAGATTTCTGCTGTGAATCATTGAAAGGCTACAGAGTCTGAAGCCGTAACAGATGTAGTGACCGCTGAGTCTTTTGATGAAGCGACTGCTGATTTAGAGTTCAGCTTACGTGGGAATGGTCTTGTGAGGCCTCGGTGCCGACATTAAAAAGCCTTCATCGCACGCCAGGCCCAGAGAAGAAGTGTTGTAACAAGTCGATTTCCTCCTCCAGAGGTCGTGACCTCCTGAGAACGATTCCCTCGGAGAAGAGGAAGCAGGAAATGAGCGTCTTCATACTCCTCTGGCTGTTAATGGAGATAAATGCGACGCTCTACTGAACTCGACCCGTTTCTGTGGATGGCTTGTTTACCGCCAGCGTTCTACGTGTGATCACTTCATTAAGTTTCCGCTGGCGCTGGCGCTGGTTCTCCTGTCCTGTTTGGAGAACTCCTGCTCAAATATCATCAGTTTATGGACCCTGTTCTCCCACATTTCTGTGTTTAAGTGACCAGAGTGGTCCAGCTTTTGAATGAGAGCGAAACAGGATGCAGCGTAATCCCACCGCCGATGCACGCCCGCTGAAAGTGTGTTCAGATTCTTTAATGTCTGACAGCTTAATGCTGCTGTAACACGTGAATTCCCGCATTGTGGGATAAATAAAGTCTATCTTATCTTATCTTATCTTAATGAAAGGATCCCTGCGGAGAGGTCGATCCCTGTGTTTAAACCAGAAACATCCGCCGCATCACTTTAACCAAAACCACCAAACTCCATTTAAAAAAACAGCAATTTTAGCATCGTGTAAGACACAAACTTCTCAACCACAAATCTTCATCAGGTAACATGAGAAAACTTTGATCTTAACTAACTAAAAATGATCTGAATGAATGATTTGAAGCTGGAGACTTCACGCGTTCACTGTATGAACATGAAACGACGATGAAAAGGTGATTTTTGACTAACTTGAACGTTTTTGTTGCCTGGAGTCTGTGGTGTCTTTGTCATGCGGTACAGAAACGTGGCTTCCTTCACCTAAAAAACGGCGTTGCCTGTGAACAGGACCGGGCAGCAATTCAGTTTCCCATCAAAATGTAATTGGGAAAACAAATTAGTCGCCTCCAAACACTGTTCTGGGTGACAGGGCTGTCATACTGAGAGCAAACATGAGGAACTCTGCGGCAGCTCTGCACACTGTTGAGTCTTTAAAGAAGATAAATGTCTGAAAAACTCAGGGATTTTGTTTGGATCCTAAATGAGCAACGTTTTCAGCTGGATGTTGGAGTGTAATTGACCCTGCTGATGAATAAGCCGTTCAGAGAGCTTTTCACTGTGCGCCCTCACAAACCATCAGATAAGAAGCTGCAAATTAAAGACACTCTCAGCAGAAAAAAAGCTTATTAGATTGGTCCAGAAAATGGAACCTTTTTGTTTAAAAACGCCGAATTCATCAGAGCTTTAATTATATGTTTGAGTGGTAATAACAGCAGTAAGCAGACTGATTATGAGGCCATTTCAGGCGCGTTCGTTCGGATGTTGAAGCCTCTCAGAGACGCTGCATCACCACAGATAAAATCTGGACGAGCCCAGTTTGGATTCATCTCATGTGACGCCTCGCAGGGAGCGGAGGGTTCACATCGATGCTGATCTCCTGGTGGGAAGCCAGGAGAAGCAGCCCCCTCGCCGGGCATCCTCCTCCTCTTCCTCCTCCATATCTCTCCATCTGACTTGTCGATCACCTTCTTATCCCTCCATTCCCGTCGCAGAGCTTCGCCTTGTTTCCTAAGCAGGTAACCCGAGAGGAACGAAGGGAGGAGGGAGGTGAAATGAGATTCAGGCGCCGAGCGGGGAGAGATGGTGAGAGATAGCGAGAAGGGCGAGATGGGAAGAAAGGGCAAGGACAGGTAAGAGATGAGCTGAAATTAAACCCAGAGCGAGCAAGTATGAAAGTTGGACAGGGTGAAAAGGGGAGAAAACGGCGAAGAAAGTGAGAGTATATGAGGAGGAAAGATAAGGTTGCAGGGTGAGAAAGGGTAAGTAGAGGGTGAAGATGAGACTGCTGATGGAAAGTAAATTAAATAAGAACACCTATGGGAGTGGAACAGGGCCGGCGTCGTGCTTTTATTAAAAACCACACGTGTGGCGCTGCTCTGATGTGAGGGATGACCCGCTTTGATTGATTGAAATGTACTGTAGAGTTCTTCTGTTGTACACTGGTTGTCTGCAGTTATTTGATTTTTGTCAATAAAGCGCAGCGCGACCTCAGAGCTTTGAGACGATCTGTGATTAAGACTGAACGTCTTCAGCGGCAGCAGCAGCTTCTGCACGCTCACCGTTAGCCTCGTTCCTCCTGCGCTGCAACAACGAGGCGGACCGATTTCAGGCGAGCGTCCGTTCGAGCGTGGAGAGTTTTGATTATCAGGGCTGAATTAAGGTCTGTGTGCTGCTGGAAATATGGACTATTTGATGGTTTTATGGTGAGTTCGCACCTTAAAGGAGACAGAGCTGATAAGTGGTGATTGTATATGAATTCTGACACTTTTATTTTGAAATTCAAACATGAGGAACTTTTAATTTCCTGGTGGAATTCTAAAGTTCACAGTCTACAAGCAGAACAGATGGTTTGAAGTAGTTCACCTTGTCTCCAGGTTGACATGATGCTGCCACGGTGACCACTAAACCAAACCAACCAATGAAAATGCAGGAGGGAACGAGCCGAGAGTCATTTCTGGTTCTACGTCAGATCACCAAAAAAAATAACGCTGTTTGCCGACTTCGTCAAAAGCTGCTGTGTTATTTTACAACCACAGCCAACCCGGGGACTCACCTGCTGGCTGCAGCTCAGGTGAGGCAGCAGGAAGCGTCAGCTGCGCGTCCTCATGTTTCGACGTTTCAGTTCACTGAGCCTCATCGGGCAAAGATGTGCAGCCAGGCGGCGTCGTTTCAGTGCAATGACAGAACAGGATGTGAGTAAAATACTGCTGTATGAGACCAAACAGGCAAACAAATGAGTAAATGAGTCGAGTAACAAAAGTTAGCATCAAATGATTTGTGATTTTGTGTATTTATGGCTCGATAAGATTCAGTTTTAGACCATTTCATTCAGGCAAACTTCCTGTTCAGCTGCCGAAGAGTTAACATTTGAGATGAAGTCTCCACTTGAAAGGAAATAGTTTTTTTTTGTTGTTGCAGTCGTACCATATCGGCGGTTGTATCTTTAAAAAAAATAAAATAAAACACCCAGCGCCTCAGAAATATCAATAATTTGATCTTTTTCTTCGTTTTCTTTTGCTTCCTCGTTTGCAGACTTCTTCCTTCTCGCCGGCTTTTAGAGTCTCTCATGTCTCTCTCCTGTCATGAAGGTGAAGGCGGAGAGACGACTGACATACAGAATGAGGGGAAAAGGCAAAGTGTTGAAGGCAGAGGTAGACAAAAAGAGGAAGAGGAGGAGGAGGAGGAGGAGGAGGAGGAGGAGGAAGGCATGGAGGAGCGAGAGATGGAAAAATTAGAGACAGAAGTAGGAATTGCAGCCAATGAGAGAAAGAGAGAGAGGTAACCTTTTCCTCCAGCTTTTTCCATAATTGGATTTTGACTTTCTGCTGTGTGTGTGTGTGTGTGTGTGTGTGTGTGTATGTATGTGTGTGTGTGTGTCTGTGTGTGTGTGTGTGTGTCTCTGAAACAACTCCTGTTCCACCTCTCTAGACGATAGATCAGATAGAGGCCTGAGAAAATGACCAATTCCTCTCTCTCTCCCCCAATAGGTTAGTCCACGCACACACACACACACACACACACACACACACACACACACATATTTATAGCGCCGGTGTTTTTATGATCACTAAGCGATGCAGATTTGATGAGTTCGGTTTGCGCATCAGGAGGTCTGTGTGTGAACTTTGTGCGTTTTGTCCGTCAGGGTGTTTGTTCGGCTCTCGTTTCGGTCGTGGGTTCAGTGTCTTTGTGTGAAATCGTGGGAGGAAGCGGATGTGGACTCCGTCCTGGGGTCCAGCGTCCAGCTCTGATGTGATGACACCGACTCGTGACGTCATAAGACGGACCGTCCGTCCATTGTCCGCCGGGCCGCGGCGGCAGCGGGCTGAGTGAGGCGGTCCAGACGTCCCTCTGTCAGCAGCGTCCTCAGCTCCTCCTGGAGGTCCAGAGGTGTTACCAAACCAGGTGAGACGTATAATCTCTGCACTGTGTTCTGGGTGAAACTACCGGTTGGACCTCCAGGAGGAAGCATCCAGGAGGATCCTGATTGGCTCTTCTGACAAGAAGGAGCAGCGCCTCCTCTGACCTCCCTCTGGACCTCCTCCTCACCTCACCTCCAAAGCTGAGCCGGCCTCCCTGCAGAGGAAACTCATTACAGCCGCTCGCATCCTCCATCTCATTCTTTCCGTCACTGCAGATCGACCGGTCAATCAAAAACCTTCAGGCTCCCTCCTCGCCGCATCGACCACGTGACCGCTGAGACGGCGCCGGTCCACCTGTCCATCACATGCTCCACGCTGCCCTCGCTGGTCAGAATGCAGTCCACCGTCTCGACCGCAAACTCTGGAGGAGGAGGAGAAGAGGAGGAGGTCACGGTCTGATGACGCCACACGACCACGCCTGAATCAGCCGTCATTACAGCACCATCAGATATTCCTCCATGTTTTTCCTCACATCCAGAGTAAGCATGACCCGCTGACATTTAGTTTCTACAGAGTGTTTGAATGTGTGAGACGGTCGGATGGGAACCCGGGAGTACTCTATCAGAGAGATAAAGGCGGTGAAAGGAGCCGGGAGAGACGAAAAAACAAGCGAGCCAGCAGATAACAGCCGAGATGGAGGGACGGCAGCCTCGGACCAGCGAGGTGTAAAGAAAAGCTGCTGGTTTGTTATCAGAAACGTTGAGGGTGGAGGCGAAGGCAGGAGAGAAAACAGCAGATGGTGGAGAAGAAAGACTGACAGGCAGATTTACGAAAACACGACGTCTTCCTCAAATCTTCCTCCAGCTGCACCTCCCTCACCTCCCGCTCTCCTTATTGTTGTTCATCAGCAGGTTGTCTCAAAAACTGAGTACATTTCAGTGACTCGTGGAGGATTTCAGGCCGTGGGCCAAAGAGAAGATGATTCACTTCGGGTGGAGATCCAGGATCGTTTGGCCAATTAGAGCATTTCTGAGTGCGTTTGGCTGTTTTCTCATTAACTTCTGATCTCACTTGAATTAAAAAAAAAAAAACATGTCTGCCATTAAAGCAGCAGACGCAGAGTAATGTGCCGGCTCGGCAGAGACGCACTCGCAGGACTTTTTAATCATTCGCTTGCTTCTGTTGGGACATTTCTTAAGTTTTAAACATCATCATTAGCAACACAAGAGCTGTTGGAGTTGCGTATGTTAGCGTCAGGCTAACGTTTCCACTTCCTGTTCTCAACAGTTCGACCTTTGAGTTGGAGCTCATAGCTCTTAGCTTCACATAATCAGGCCTGCAGTAACCCGTTCACACACTGATGGTACAGCTATCAGGAGCAATTTGGGGCTAAAGGACATTTGGATGTGCTCTGCAGAGGCCGGGATCGAACCGCCGACCTTCATTAGACAGCCTGTCGTTAGAGCAGCAGCCACAGCTCCACCGTCACCGCAGACGAGGCCGGTCCAGACCTGTTTCCCCTCATGTTAAATGTCATTTCTCATCCATGCAGCTCAGTTTCTTCACTGTTAGACCAGTAAATACGCCGAGGACGACTCTCAGTATGTGATAGTTCAGACGTCTCGTTCCAAAACCATCAGATTTTAAAGGCTGGGATATCAGCTCAAACTGTCTCAGCTGCATCCGCCCAAAAAATGATCTGGAGGTTCACAAAGTTTGCTTTTCAGACCGAGAGAGAAAGAGGAAGTGGCTCACTCTGGAATTTGTTCCTGTTTGAGATATTATGTAATAGTCCATATTGAAGATAATAGTTGGATAACAAAGTGCAGTAATGATATGATATATGAAATCCTCAGCAGGAAAGTAATATCCAGCTGTTATCGCCTGCCAAGTGGTAGAGGAGAAATGAAGGAGAAAGTTTATATTAAAAGAGCCTGCGGCGCTTTGTGTCTATCTGGCTTCATATTCCGAGTGAAATCTTCTCCGTAATGCAACTTTGACTTCTGCTTATTAAAGAGATGCTTCTCTCTTCTTCCTTCTTCTTGTTACTGTGGCAACTCACTAAAAATAAGATTTACATGTGAGGAAATAAACTCGGGACTTAATGCAAGAATAAGTGTTTTCGAGCACACAGTCGCGTCCTGAAGAGCGGCTCGTCGTCGGTTTCAGAGTTTCATCTCACGCCGTCGTTCTGCTCTGACTGGAGCTCATTGACGTTAATATTCTGTCACGTTTATGGTTTTTAGTCCGTGCTGCCAGCTCTGTCTCTAAAAGCTGATGTTGTATCTCAAAACTGTACAAAAGACTTTATTAGCAAAGGATAATACTGTCATTTTGTTAGATCAGAGGAAGATTTTTGGCCAAATAATCTTAATAAACAAAGCTCTGTCCACTAAATATTCATTAAATTGACATTAGAACTGGTTCTCCACTGTTTGGCTATTAACAAAAATTGGAAACGCAACTAATGCAGGTTGTTTTTTTAGTGAAATAAAGGTCGATATGATGACATTAGTTTATTTTCCGAACATAAATCTTATTCGTTCAGCTTCTGCTGCTCATCCTGGTCTTTAATCCCTTTGTATTCGGAGTTGTTTTATTGGTGGTTTTGATTTCTGTTGACTGAGGTTAACTGCGTAATGGCGGTTACATTAAAGCTGCGTGACGAGCATTGAATGCTGTTCGAGCTAATTGTTTTGGCTTTCCGGTTGTCAGCTTTAATGCTAAAGTTCGCGTCACTGCTGCCGTAAAGCTTCCCGAAGCACACCTCCATGTTCACCTCTAAAAACGTCCCTGCTCACTTTCTGCCGAGCAGCAGAGAGCAGACGAACACAGTCAGAGACCAGCTGGTGAACGTAGCGCAGCCTGATGTTACCCTCCTGAGGTGGAGGAGACCCAAACAGAGCTAAAAGAGAGAGAATACTGGTCTTAAACTCATCAGACGTGAAGGATTATGTTGGATGTATGAATGAGCGACTGACTAAAGGTCAGTCTTCTGTTCACAGTTTGTTTCTGCTGCTGAGAAAAAAGTGTTAAAAAAGTTGAATCTGCTCACAAAGAGATTAGTGAAGAAGAAAACGAAATGTTCAGTGTTGAAAGTTTGCTGCAGTCTGTGTCCTCTCATGAATTCGCTCGGTCTGTCTGTTGTACTGAATCTTTCCATCCTTCCTTGTGGTGTTTCCACCCACAGGATGGCCACACTGGCTGGTTTTTGTTTATCGCCGCACTCTCTGTATAACCTCTAAGACTTCGCTGTGCCAAAAATCCCACGTTCGTTCATATTTAATTCATATTTTATGATGCATGTTTTTCTGTCCGCCTCTCTCGGGGTCTGCAGCTCCTACACAGCGGTCAGTGTGCTGCTTTCTGTCTCCTCCCCGTCAGTTGTCACCTTCCTCTCTTCCATTCGTCTTTTCATGCTGGGACCCCCCCCCTCCTGTTTTCTCCTGGAGCAGAGGTCTTCAAAGAAAAACCTGCACTGACCCTCTCCTCCTCTGTTCTCCTTCCTCCCAGCTCGCCTTCCTCTCTCCTCTTTACTCGGCAACAAACGAAAGGTCTTCACTGACCTCCCTCTTCAGAAACTCTGCAAACTATCTAACAGACATCTCCCTGGGAGTTTGTGTGTCTGTCTGTATTTACACACAGACAAGAACGAGTCAATTGAAGGACCAATTTTCTTTTCTTGCAGTGAAGTGCTTGCAGAGAAAAATAACAGATTTAATCTCACAAACAGCAGAACATCCAGAGAGAAAGTGCAGAAAACACTGAAAGAGGACTCGAAGTTAGTCAACACAAGGCCAACGGCAGCTCAGCAGCTCAGCAGAGCTTCAGCTAACAATTATATTTATTACAGATTAATCAGCAGAATGAACAGCAGGTTGATTCTGCCTTCTGTCTCGTTTGGCGTGGACCAAACATTAAAGATGATGTCAGAGGAAAAGCAGAATATACTTCTGTTTAAGAAAGCTGGCACCAGCATGAGGAGCATGAGTATCTGAAGCAAATTTTGGAGGAAATTTCTCACCTAAGGCGTCAAAAAGTCAAATTTTGGCTCAATACACGCGTGGATGATTGATGGTTAACTTACTGCACCCGAGTGTCGAATCTGAACTCATCCATCCTGAATAAACGTCCATAGATCCACTTAGGAGTCATAGAAAAAACACGGTTCAGAACTTGCATTAGAATTCTCCCATTTTTCAGTTTTCTTCAGTATCAAAGTCCTCCAGTGACACCAGTCTGCATGTCCATGAGCACACTGCAAACAGGAGCTGCTAACGGCTAATTCGGCATACTTTTAATGGCACCAGTTGTACCTGCATTAAAAGTACAGGCTATAATGTAAATGACTACTGGTCTTAAAAACAGGGCTCAAATCGCAGTACACTGTGCTTCTAGTTTACATCCCCCAAAGCATTATGGGAACTGTAGTGCCATAACATAAAGCTTAATTATCCCCCAGGTTTGAGAATTAAAACTGTTTAACAGTTATTTAAATTAAATTAATGCCATTTCTCCTAACTTATAAGACATGTACTGTAGGTACAGCTGGTGTTGTCCTTTCTAAAAGACGTCTGGCAGTCAAAGTCATGTTTATTTTCCCATTTAAATAGCTCATAGCCATAAGTCTGTCAACAGAAGCAGAGCCTGCCTGCCTCTGACTAATTAACAATCGGCAGCTCGTAAAGATGCAGCGCAGTGAGCAACAAGGTCAAACATGAACTCAGAGTAAAAGACAGAAACATGAACAGCGTCTATGAGAACACCAAGAAAAACTTCAGAGGAACAAAGAGAGGAAAGGCCACCCGGGACAGGAAACCGTGGGTGGCTTAAGGATGAGCGGACAGTGCATGGACAGTGACATTTAAATAAGAAAACAGATGTGATGAGGAGAAACATGTGGAGGAAAGATGGGACTGCGACCAACGCCAGAAGACACAACCGCTACCTCAGAATAAACACGAGGGAGCTTCAGCACAGAACAAGCTTCGGAATTTTGATCAGTTAAGAGCAGAGATGTTTCGTAGGTTGATGAAAATTATTTTTTCAGCGCAGAAGAGACGGAAAAATGTCAGAAGTTCACTGATTCCAGCTTCTCAAAGATGAATATTTGCTCGGTTTTACAGGCATTTTTTCAAAAAGAATGAGTGTTAATCGGTAAAATAGCCGGCAGAATGATCAATAATGAAAATAATCGTTAGCTGCAGCCATAATTAGAAGCACGAACGGGCCGAGAACTGAACCCTGTGGAACGCCCGAGTTATTACTGAGACTGTGAGCATCAAAACCAAAACTGATCATACAGTCCAAGACAGACTCATTGATTAGTAAAATGATTTAACACATCAATGCTTTTAAGACTTAAATGTGTTAACTTTTTTGGACTCTGTATTTTTGCTTTTGATCATTATCATCATCATCATCATCTTCATCATCTTTCTCCTGAATTTCAGTCACGGCTGCTCTGGCTGCAGATCAGATTGGCACAAATGTTCAGTCCTTAACAGCAGCATGAGTCAACAGCAGTGTGTGTGTGTGTGTGTGTGTGTGTGTGTGTGTGTGTGTGTGTGTGTGTGTGTGTGT
>JBBMOE010000062.1:1465360-1494315 GCA_037975065.1 Chaetodon trifasciatus | reverse complement strand
GAGAGAGAGAGAGAGAGAGAGAGAGAGAGAGTGTGTGTGTAACTGTTAATACCCAGTAATCCTCTCAATTTCCTCGGCTCTCAACCAGGGTCACACCTTTTCTGTGCCACTGTGTGTGTGTGTGCGTGTGTGTGTGTGTGTGTGTGTGTGTGTGTGTGCGTTGTTTGCCTCTTTACCTTCAGTTTCTATTGCTCAGCCAACTCCCCATTGACCCCAATAGTTTTAACAAACAACACACTCGTCCTATTATGTAGATATCAAAGCTTTGCTGGTTTCCTTCAGTACAAAGGCAGGCTGTGTGTGTGTGTGTGTGTGTGTGTGTGTGTGTGTGCATGTGTGTGTGCGTGTGCGTGTGTGTCATCGTACCTGGGTTTATCACTGCTGTGGTACCAGGGAGCTGCTGTCGTTTCCGTTGTGATTGTGCCAGAGAGGAGAGGTTCAGCTGTGGAAATCAGTCTTGATTTCAACAGAAAGCAGCTGGAAGTTTTGTTTTCTGCCAAGAATCAACCAAAAGTTCACAAAACAGAAGAAAACTAATCCGAATATGTCTTTTATCAGAAAAACTTGCTCACAAGTCTCCTTTAATAAGAATCTGTTTTTTACTCGGCTTCCATGTTGCCGAGCTTCTGCTCTCTGAAAGGGATTTTGAACACATTTATCACATCAAGTCCATGAAAGTATTTATTATCTAACATCTATGATCCAGATCTGCCGCGTGGAGCGAGACCTCCATGTGGACTCCAGAACGAGAACAAACAGAACTCCTCCGCGTCCATCGGGCACATGCTCAGGCCTTTTAATACGAGCCATTTATCACATTACAGTGTCATTTGAGTCGATGCTAATCTCATAAACATCACTTAATGGAGCTTTAAATGGACAAGTCGTCTGGGAGAGAGGGCGTCTAATGAGTGCCGGAGCTCTGCTCAGCCTGTCTCTCCAGCCTAGTTTTGATGAGGGCTTAGTTTCTGGCATGTCCCAGAATGCACCTCTCAGTGCTTTAATACGGCGACTTAGCGACTCTGCCTCTTTCACCGACTCCTCACTTCTTCTTCTTTTATCTCTCGGGCTCATAAATACACATCGGTATGCACGCTGTTCTTTACTTCTTTGTTGGTGTCTTTCCACCGTCTCTTCTCACTTTCTGTAAATACAGTCTTGTTCTCACACACACACACACACAGAAAGGTGTGTGTACCCTGAGGTAGACACTGCAGTTTATTATGTACAGTTTGAAAGATGAAACGCTGGAGGGTTCATGAGCCTCTCATATATATTGTCAGTGGAGGATCTCAGCTTGAGCTCAGCAACGTGGACGCTGCTGTCTCCAGTTAAATTAATCATTTGTTGACTTACTTGAAAAACACAACATGATAAATGGCCTGTTTTTGTGTACTGAGGACGCAAAGCTGCAGCCCTGCTAACGTCCCATAGAGGCGACAGTGTTAGCATAACGCAGCAGTGTGAGGACGCCCCTGCCTGTGGTCTAAAGTTCGTCCTGTGCGGCGTCACCAGAGGAGTCAGATCAGCGAGGTTTATATTAACACATGTACGGAAGCCCCGAGAGGCAAAAAAAATAAATCAGGTGATCCATTTTCTAAATCTGATCTAAAGTGTTTTCCCCCGATATTTCCCCCAGGAGGCGGCGGAGACAAAAAACGGAGCTCAAAGAGAGAAAAGTGGACTTAGATTCACGATAATGGAAGCTGTTTGCTAACACATTTGCGACATTGAGTTAAAAGGTGACGTCAGTGTTGTTTTCAGCCTGTTTCTGCTGCCCCCAAGTGGCCAAAAAGGTTGTTTATAATTTTGAAATAATAATGAAAAGAACTTTATTTGTAAAGCACCTTTCAGCAATACAAGAGGAAGCTGGCGTCCTCCTTCTTGACTTTTGATACGAATCTTGGCTCGGCAGACAATGTTGTTGTTGTTATTATTATTATTATTATAGTTATTATTATAGTTATTATTGTTATTAAAATCATAGAGTCTCCAAAACGTCAGGACTAAAACATTCATACCAAATCTGAATGTTTGGCTCGTGCTTGTTTCAGCCTCGGTGTGAAATCACCTGTAATGTCAGGCTGCTTCGGTTGGTAAAGTGGTCTCCCAGCAGTAATGCTGAGTTTCCCAGCATGCTGTGTGTTTGCGTGTTGATAAAGCAGTTTGCATGGCTGGATAGACAGCAGGGAAGTAGAGCGGCGCTCTTCTGGCTCGTTCATTCAGGCCTGAGCCACCATGGAGCTCCGCGGCCTCTCTGCCAAGTGCTGCAGTCAGTGAGACTGGAGCAGCTGACCGTCAGGAGCGTCTGCTGCACACCGACTTACATTTCCTGCTGCGTGATTCACGCCTCTGCTGTTTGTCGTCGTTCAGCCGTCTGCAGCACTTCCTGTCTATATTCACTCCGTGATTACAAAGTGCTTTTAGTGGGAGGAGATGAAGTGACGCTCTGCTCTGAGACGTCTGCAGCCTCCTGATCGACAGCAAACGACGACCGTGGTCAGCTTGAATTCATGGAAGTGAAACATGTTTTCATGGCGGAAAGCAGTCACTTAATGCCTTATTCTGCATGACCATATTCTACAATCACTAGTCCATTAACTAAGAGTTTTCCCCCACCAACCTCCTAATTACTGCTTCTTGACAGCCTAAGGAGGTTAGCATCATAAAGTGCTTTATAATGGCTAATTAAGAGCTGATATGCATGCTAATAATCAGCTAATTAATGCTAAATATCTGCACCTTTACCAAAAATCTTTAAAACACCCCTGAAGATTCTTGCAGCACGGTCCTCTGCTGTCATCTTCGTGCTTTCTTACTTCGAAACCAGAGCTAAAATAGACTTGATTTGAACGTGGAGCGACACCTCAGCTCAGCCAGAACTCACTAAGCACAAACTGCAGCCCGAATGAGGCGAAAACAAATGGAAATGTGATGTCTTGTAACTCCGCATGACGTCTCTGTCAGCTCCTGTAGGTGTTGGATATGGATTACAGCCTAAAATAGATACGAACAGTCACCCAGAAAAAATTAGATGTGATCAGCTGTTTGGAATTGAGCATAAAGGCCTCAGTGTGCGGGGAAAGCTGCTTTGAAGGGCTCAGTTTTACAAGCTCCTCTTTGGAAGAGGCTGAACCACAGCAAAGCTTCCCTCGAGGGAAATGCAGCTTTGTAACATCACTGGAAAACAGCAGTAAAGACGACAACAGCGTCTCTTACAGGTATATATTTCAGTGTTTTAACAGCAAATGCAGTAAAACAACATGACTGTTTTACTACAAATAAAGTATTTTATGAAAATACGTGAGTCTGCTTCTCATGAAACCAACAATGAAGTGATGCTGCTAACACAGAGCTCCATTGTCTGAATATCTATTAAAAACACATCAATGAGCCACACTGTCGCACTGGCTGACACGTTTCTTCACCAGCATGAACACACACACACACACACACACACACACACACACACACACACACACACACACACACACACACACATACACACACACACACACACACACACACACCGTCCTGCTGACACAAACACTCCAAATGTGGATTAATCCGCTGCTGAAAGTAGTCCCAAACAAATCTTCGTCACTACAGTTAGCAGATGGTTTGGCCAGTTTATTAGGTACAGCTAGCTAAAGCTAACGCAGCCAAATACAACAGTCCTGTAGTTTGGAGGCTGCAGTTTTGTATCAGTGCTAACTAACAGAAACCGCTCTGTGTGTAACTGCTAACCGCTAACTGCAGCCTCCAAGAACACCAAACAGTTCAACACGTCTCCTAAACAGCTCCAGCAAAAACTCAATCTTATGACCTTCATGAAGCGTTTTGCGTGACGGCTGTATTAGACTGTGTTAGCTTTAGCTGGGCGTACCTAATAAACTGGCAACTGTGAGTGTATTTGTGAGCTGGACTGAAAGACACAGGAATTTTGGTCTTTTACTTGTTGACAATCAGAAAAATAGAGAGTAAAACTTGTTTCAACCTTTGAAGCTTCACAACCAGAATGCAGAAATATGACTTAAAACTGCATTAAGCAGTATTTCTAGATTAACGGACTGTATAATCTGAAAGGAGTCAGGTTGAACTAACAGGATTATCACCCAACAGCTGCAGTTTGCATCGACTTTATAACATCTGTCAGCTCATTGTTTAATAATGAAGCTTCTTTCATACAAGTGGCAGACAAAGTTAGCAACCTAGCTGTGAAGGTTATGAAGGATTTAGCAGCTTCAGGTGAAGGTAGAGACCAAAACAGAGCTAAAAGAGACACAAACAGGACTCTAAATGACTGATCGCGTTGCTCTGTGGCTGCTGGAGGCGTAACTAAAGACTGTTAGCTAACGCGTTGTTATACGATGATCTCATGTAGTTGTGTTTGCAGGCTGTTCTACTGCCCTCAGGTGGCCAAAACTAGCATTACAATACCGCCTTAGATAACAGGATGCAAGTATTTTCTAGTCTTACTATTAAAGAGAAGTGAAGGTAAACAGCAGAGTGTGTGAATGAAAAGGACAAAGAAGTCCTCTGATCTTATTCTGCCCACGCAGAGTTTCACACTTTTCACATTAAATCAGATAAAGGCCGTCTTTCTTCGTTCTCATTTTGAAATGGGCCTGGAGTTCAAATCCAGGTAGCATTAAGGAATCTTAAGTCACTCTCATCTTCAGAAAGCCTGACATTTACCAGGCGTGTCCTAAAAACTCCAACACACACACACACACACACCGCAGGGGTTCTTTAAATACTGATAAGAGGGCGAGGGCGAGCGCTGTGCATGAGAAGGTTGGTCGTCCAACAGGTCAAAATCCTTGGAAACTCGGAGAAACCTGTGTTATGTCTGGATTTTAATGAGTCGGTGTGTGCTGAGTCGGCCTCCAGCAGCTTGCAGCCTGGAAGGGAGAGTTATCTGTGCTTTAATCAGCCCAGAACAGAGGGAGAAGGAGGGAGAAGGAGGGAGAAGGAGGGGGAAGGAGGGAGACGGAGGGAGCGCTCCCTCTCCTTCTCTTTCTTTGGGTTTGTAATAAGGCTTCTCGCTCTAAATCCTTTAATCTGAGCAGGAATGAAGGCTATATCTCTGTCTTCTGGCTGCAAAGAACAATCTCTCCTTCTCTTTTCCTCTCGCACACATATTTTCGCTCGTGCGCTCACGCACACACCGAACCGCCGCCGAAACAGAGGCTGCCTTGTTAATTGAGAGCTAGTCGAGAGCTGCCTCTCCTCTGTCTTTCTGTTTATGTATATGTGTAAAGGTTAGCAGGAGCTGCGGAGCGGAGGCTCAAAGGCCCGCAAAGTTCGGAAAACTTGCGAAACTTTTCAGAAATGTACGTCGATGCAGAGAAAAGGGGTTCAAACGTTTGGACAGGACTGACATGCACGAGCAGAAGCGCTGAGGTTTCTGAGGTTTTGGCAGAGCTCCACCTGCGCAGGCGGTGCTAATTATTTTTTGATACGACTTTAGAGAAACAAGCAGTTTGGAATGAAGTGCCTTTACGTTCAGCTCTCATTCGATTCCTCCCGCTCGCTCCGCAGACGAGACAGAGGTTTAATTTCCAGCGTGTGAAGAGAGGCTGTAAATCTGTTGGATCCTGTTCAGACGTAATGACTCGACAGCGGGAGCTGCAGCCGTGGAGGCTTCGCACCTCGGCTGCAGACACTGTGTGGTCGCACGCCATCGCCCTCCTCTTCCTCTTCCAAACAACACAGGACTTTCTATCAGTTTTTTAATTTCTCCACCCATAAGCTGCCCTTCAGCCTGCAGCTGATTAGTCTGATTACAAGGTGATTTATAATCCGTCCCGCAGATACCTCCTGGTTTTCTTGAAAAAGATGATATCGAGTGATTTTAATTTCCATTCAGGAAGTTAGGCGATTAGCGCAATCTTTTCATCGCGTGGCAATTATCAGCGTGTTGTTTGAATGAACTCATAATGTGCTAACTTTGGGTAATGAGCACAGTTTCAGCCGGCGGCGGCTTTAATACAAAAATATCAGTTTCAGGCATCAGACTCATATATTTCAAACCTTATTTGAAATCAAATGTGCACTCAGGTTGCTTGATATGCAGCGTTACTGCCTGCGCTGGTCACTGATTCTAATCCCATCCACAATGTGTGTGTGTGTGTGTGTTTGTGTGTGTATGTGGGTCATCCCCCCCCCCGTTAATAATGGCCCCAAACACCCAGTTTTTCAGCAAAATTGCTTCTTATGTAATTTAAAGTCCTTCCACAGCAGCGTCCTTGGTGTTAAAGTGAATCTACAAGAAGAGCTGCAAACTTTTTTTGCTAGCTATAATAGCTAAATGCTAATCTATTAGCTGTATTAGAAAAAAGCATGCCAAATTAGCTGTTAGCACTTCCTGTTTGCATTGTGCCCACAGGTGAACAGACAGCTGTCAGTGGATCACTGTGATCCTGAAGAAAACTTAAAAACGTGACGTTTCTCAGGCAAGTTCTGAATCATCTTTTCTCTGCGGTTCTGAGCAGATTCATGGACGTCACAGACGACCATCGCTGTTAAATAAAAAACACTCCCTGTGTGTTCAGATTTGACTGAGCCACACTGTTGATCCATCATCACCATGAACACACACACTTCATTTTGATTCAATCCCACACACACTCACTAGAGCACTGACTGTGGATTAATCCGCCGCTGAAAATGGTCCCAAAAATGCACCATTTCCTCCTGTTTGCTTGTTAAAAAGTGTCAAGCTGTTGAATCTTTTTTAAAAAAGGCAAAACTATTTATTCTTCACGTTACGTTACAGTCCTTGCATTCAAACCTGGGGGACTCGTTTCCTCTAAAGCCAACAAGAACCTTTTTTGATCCTTTACTCTTTCCGTACACTGACAGAACACCTGCCAGGTGTTTGATCTGCAGCTGATTTTTTCATGTTCAGTTTGCCTTTAAATCATCTGGATCTGCAGCCAGTAAAGTCGACAGAAAACATCAATCATGACATCTTAAGGACTTAAAAATGAGCTGCTGTGAGCCGTCTGCACGCTCTGACAGTTCGTCCCATGTGACCTGAATGCAGCGTCACAGGAAACAGGACGGCTAACGAGTCCTCGCCGGCATGCTTGAGCTGCTCTGACTTGAAAAGTTGCTGGAAACGCTGCTCAGATACGAGAGGTAATTAAAGCAGGTGGTCTGTCGGTACGCAGGGATACGAACACACAAGGACACACACACACCCAAGTGTGTGTCATCGTCAGGTTAATGGGAGGTGTACCAGGAGAGAAAGTGGCTGTTAATCGCTCGCTCCAACGCAGAGGACACAGCCTCTAAATTACATTTGCATAACACAGAATTAATCTGCGCGTGAGTTTGCCGCCATGAAATGGGATCGTGTTTTATCTCTCTTTGTCTCCCGTCCGTCTCTTTACTTCCCTCTTTACCTCCGTACCAAACTTTCCATGCATTGATGTAAAGTCATATTTATTCAAGAAGATTGATTTCCTTCCTTCCAGGCAGTCGCTGGATTTCAGCTCATTTCGGTGTGCTGTGAAAATAAATTTGCACTGACTTGAGAGTTAAGATTGGTAATCCATCACACTGAACATTTCCTTGCATTTATGTTGTTTTTTTTTGGCAAACTGATGTTGTTGCAAGCAGGGGAGCATTTTCCAAACCCACCACAGTGATGCATTCAAAGACCCAATTAGTTCATCAGCTGCCAATAAGCGTCCAATTAGCAACCCATCTTCATTAAAGAAACTGCACCCAGAGGACAAACTGAAAGGAAATTTGGATAATGTGGTGTTTTTCACATTAAAAATGTTCATCAGCCATCTGGGAGAGTTCAGATGTCTTATTGTCCTTGAATGCACCGCCTCAGATTCCCCATCCTGAACTGAAAATAGACAATTTTTCACTGCAAATCAGACTCGTGTGAGCGACAGTGATCGATCAAATGTTATGCACGACCTGATCTTTGTGCATTGATCACCAGCCAGTCACACCAGTGTCAGGTCTCCAGTTTGTGAACTGGTTTATGAGTCGTGGTCATTTTTAAGTGCTGTTTCCTGTATTTACTGCTCATGAGTGGCGTCCCAGTCCGTCCTCTGACAGTCTGTCTTTGTTTCTGCTCGCTGTGTCACTGCCCTGCCGAGATGTTACCGAGTGGTACTGTACTGTGTGTGTGTGTGTGTGTGTGTGTGTGTGTGTGTGTGTGTGTGCTTAATAACTGCCAGCCTCTCAGACCTTCTATCATAAGACTAATCCTCTTCTCAAAGGTCGAGTCATTAGAGGGTCTTATTGTGTCGCTGTGTAATAATGTCCACTCCAGATTAATACAGAACAGACTTACAGGAGTAATTTGCATCATCTCAGGTTTGCTCAACTCTTCATGCCGCCGGACAAATTACTTCCTGGTGGCCATTTTTCCTCTTCTGCGATGAAGTGATGTCATTTCTGTCTTTCATGACCTTTTAGAGACCCGACGATCTTTTCCAGAAAGTCTTCTGTCTGTTTGTTTTGGCAAACCCAGACTCTCCTCCAGCACCTGAAGCCGTCTTGAAGTCTGGGTCCTCTTTGTTGGTCTCCACATTAGACGGAGTGTGATGCCTTCGTGGACTCTGGGACTGGTTGAAGAGGTTGTGTGTTGGTGATAGATTGGCTCTGTGTGTGTGTCTGTGTGTAGTTTTCTGCTTTGGTTGTCTCAGCCACGCTCTCCTTCAGGCCTCTTCATTACCACCAATAACAACTCAATTTCCCCGGGGCTCCGCCAATCATAGCAGTCATATCCCCTCCAGGCCCGGCCAATCAGCTGCAATGTTCCTCCGGCCTGGTGTCATGAATGGCTAATGACGCCCGGTGGTGGCCATGAATGCAAATGAAGCCACATGAGGGATTTTCTACCTCAGAGGCAATTTGTCTGCCATGTTGGCCTCACGTTGGATTCGCAGTAGCAGCGACTGGCGCTTCTCTGGATCACTGGTGTGTTTTGACGATAGGAAACTGGAAAGTTCGTATGATGATACGTCAACATCATGTTAACGTGTCATGCTTGTCGGCTTACATAGAAGACAACAGGTACAGCCTACAGGTGTTGTCGGGTTCTGTTCAGACAGAAAGGATCTGAATGCTGGATCGTCTTTGTGCTAATTGGCCTCAAACAGCCACCGTACTGACTCAAAAGACTTTAGCTGTTAGCTAGCTGTTAGCTAGCTGGCAACTGTACTTTTTCCTCCAAACTCATGAAGGCAAGCAAAAATTTAATCGAATTTGCCTTTAATCACAACCACTCGCATCTATCTGTCGACTCTCTGCCTCTGAGCTTCGCATTTTCTCTGAATACGTCTTCAGAGCGTAAACCGTCGACCATAAATTTCGCCGTGAACGATCCAGCGCTGAACAGTTTAAAGTTAGGTGAACAGGAGCGTTATGAAGAATATTTGCTGCTCTCAGCATCATTAACACTTCGTTGATTTCTAAGAAAATGTTACAGCCCGTAACGTGACGTAGCTCAACTGTCAACATTAAGCTAGCTAGCTAGCTAACTTAGCGAGACGAGTCTTCATGGTCCACAGAGTCGACGTCTGATGACATCATGAACTAATTGATAACTAAATTAGCTGGAAACTGCTTGGTCACTGATTTTTAGTCGACTGCAGCAATTATTCGTTGCACGCCTACTTACGAACAAACTGGAGATAAAATACAAGCCTGGAAGGGTCCAACTTGTTGCATTCTGGGAAATGTAGGATCCAGTGTCTCAGCACTTTGAACAAACAGAAAACCTTCAGGACATTGTTATTGTGTCTTTCGTGAGTCCACCATCTTTATGAAAGTGTATAAAACTGCTGTTTAAAATCTCCTGGAAGTGTTTGCGTTTTCTTCTCATAGTGTGACTGATGTTGGCAGCAGGAAGCCATTTTTGGCTGCACAGAAAATCCCAGCGAAAATCAATTAAACCTGTTTTTTTTTTTTGTTTTTTTTTTTTGGAGCTGATGAAGAACGTGAGCTGTGTTCAAAAGCTCCACATATGTCTGTTAAATACATCTTTAGTGAAGGTTATTTTATCTGAACTACTATTCCAGAGGTTTAGGAGGACGTTTCACACGCAACTGTGTTAATAAAATTTCCATCCAGTGAAAAAGCTTTGATTGCCGTGCCAAGTTTCCCACTGGTGCAGTCACATGATTTCAGAGTTTTCTCCCAGACAGGAAGAGATAAGACGTTTAATTTTGTCTCGGGAGTGAAGCATCTGTGAATTTGAACATTTTAAATGTGTCTTCGGGTGAAATATTAGAGTGAGACCCACGTCTGGAGAGACAGACGGGTTGACGCGCAGACGGAGAGACAGACGAGCAGACAGACGGGACCAAAGAGGGAGTTTCAGATCTGGTTTGTCCCCGGAGATCTCGGGTGTCAGAAAACCAGTTTGTTTGAAGTCGCTCCCATGGGTGAGGATGTAAAGACCGGCAGAGAAAAGGGTGAGCGGGAGAGAGAGAGCGAGCGAGCGGCAGAAACAATGTGAATTACAAAGAGAAGTTAGAAAGAGAAAAGCTTGGAGAGGTTAGAGAGAGAAAGAAAATCAGTCAGGCTTTATTCCCCTGGCTGGAGCTCAGCAGACATTCCTGGGTTTAGTTTCACTCCAAACTTTTTAGCAGAGGGGTCAGCGCTCAAGACTTCTACAAAGTATGCACTCAGGATTTTAATGAGACACAGATTGCTGCTATGTGTGTGTGTGTGCTTGTATGTGTGTCGCTGAGTGTTTAGGCTGGTCTCACTTTTCCATCACAACATTTGCATTTCATCCCCTTTGTTGGAAAAGTTTCCGACCAAATATGTGTGGCTGGTGGGTGCCGGTGTAATCTCACACACACAGACGCAGAGACAGTTGTAATACTGCGTTTCAGCAGCTTTCCAGCGAATGCATTCATTCCTAAATTCTGTGAACCCAAACGGAGATATGCCAACTCTTAAACAGCCGTACAGATGGAAAAGCCTCCCTAAGCGAGTGCTGATGTGTCTGTGTAGGTGTCCTGCACACAACAAATAACCAATTAACAGTCAGTCGCCGCCCGTCGGGCTGCAGCTGACGGTGTTTCCTTCACTGACTGAGCTGCAGCTTGCAGTTAAAACTGCTGCAGGCAGATTATTTTAATGTCAAAGGGCAGAAATTCCATCATAATCTTTCAGTCTTATTTTAATTCAAGTATTCTGAAGGAAAACTAGACTTCTGCACCTGCTCTGGGAGAATTTGTCCAATCACAGGTCATCTTTCAGAGAGAGGGCGTCCTATTGGCTGATGAAAGTCTCGCCTCTCGTTATGTTTGATGCCACGGAGCTCGTATCGGCGACTGGTAAAGAGGCGTGATGGTGATGACTCCTGAGTGGTGAGGGGGCTCTGTGGTGCGCTGGCCTCTCATCCAGCTGTTAGACGCCGTCATGGCTGCCTGTGAAGCCTGCGGCGCTCTGCCCTGCAGCTACAACACGCTGGAGGGCGTCTGTGAGGGGGCGAGTCGCGGCGAGAATGATGAGGGTCTCGGCGCCGTTTGGAGCCGGCCCCGCGGGGCATGAGGATCACGGGGCCGCTGGCTCCTTCTGCTGCCCCCCCAGCTCCCGGGTTTGATGGGAGGGGCTTAGCGGCGTGATGCAAGGCGGAAGGTTTTGCATCATGTTTGGCTGTTGCCTTCTTTAATCATTTGGTTTATGAATGTGCAGAAAATAGAGGCAGAAGCTCCTCACAGTCTCCCTGAAAACTTGAAAAATTCAGTATTTCTAGATGAACGTTGTGTCAAATGGATGTGAATCTCTCATAACGATGAAGCCACGGATGATTCTGATGTTCCAGCTTCTCTCTGCTCTGTGGAGCCTTTTAGTGTCCATCAGCTGATTGTTTTGGTTTTACAGCTTTACTGTTTTGTGTCATACTGTCATTTTCGGCTGCTGATGGTGGCAGTAAGCATCATTTCCAGTTGGTGAAAGCATCATTTGCCATTGCAAGAAAACTCTATTATATATAATTTATATTACGTTTGTAGTGAAGGCTGCAGAGAAGCTGCTGATCTTCTTTGCTTATAATAACTGAGCTAATGCCTCCAAGAAACATCACACCTCACTTTAACAATAAGCGTCCTCATCTCTCGTCTTCCTGACAGACGATCTTAAAGTCAAACTGCTTGTAAGGATAGAAGAGGACACACACACACACACACACACACACACACACCTTTCACACCTTTGACTCACAGCTTATTCGTGGGCTGACACCAGTCAGGTTTAAAGAACCAAAGCAGGAGGATGAAAGACAGAAAATAAGGCAGAGAGGAAAGAAAGGGCCAAGATGGCTGACAGAGCGCGCAGATAGATCCCGTGTGGAAACCAAAGATGATTTTCCTTTGATGTGGCAGATGCACACATCCATAACAGGCCCTCTGAGAGAGAGCGAGGCAGCGACGGTGAATCTACCTGCTGTCTTCGTGCCTTTTTCCACTGGGCTGCAGCAGGAATAGAGGATTTAATGAGGGGGGGCACATGACAGGGACAGGCTGTGGGTCAACGTGCAGCTCAAAGCAAGACAGGCGTGCTTTTCTTTTCTGACCAGTTTAAAGGCGAGTGAAAGCAGGCGTGTTCCAGCTGATAGGCTGCAGCGTGAGTGCTGACCTGCGTCATCTGACGGGACACACACACTTCATCAGGCACAGTTCAGGTGCTTGTTGCGCAATTAGGCGTCCGAAGGAGCCGACGTGTTGTTCAGCATGTAGTTTAACTCCTGGGAGAGCTTCTGCTGCATGATGGGAGGCTGGACGGTAAATGTGTGAAAGCACCAGCATTACCACATCTGAATCCACTAATATGACGATGAGCTTTAACAAGAAGTTCAACCAGCCAGTCAGCAAACAGCCCAGTGTCTTTAACTGGTCATGATGTAATGGGAACAGTTCATCCACTGATCCTGCCGGAGCACACGGGGTCAGATACGAGCATGGACCACAGAGCAGAGCCCGATTTTAGCTGTTCACAGGTGGATTCATAAGTACTTTAGCTTTTTAAGTTAGGATAAAACCACAATGTCATTGCATCGTCTGATTGGACAGTTAGCTTTCACACCAGCCCAAACCAACCGCACTGAATTAACCGGGCCAAGGGCGCGTTGACGTGGAGATCGAACCGGCGACTTAGCGATTAATGGCTGACCCGCTTCAGCCACCTCACGCACATCAATCCGCCCCTCGAGACAAAAATTGGCTGGCAGAGCGTCGACGCAGCCTGTATGAGAAAAAGACAATGGACAGCTCATCACTGTGGAGTTTAGGGAGGCAGGAGTTTGTGAGGAAGGTATTTTTAGCAGCAGTTTCCTGTGGAATTCATTCAGGCAGTCTGTCAATATAGATTTGGCCTGACCCAAAAAGATTCCTTTTGTTTGTATGTTGAGTCGGATTGAAAAGTTTCCCAGAATGGTGCATTCAAGTGCAGTCATTTTAACTGTGCACTCAGAAGTTTGTGTATGTTTTGGTAACTATCCCCCACTGTAGCACTTTCTAAACTCTGCATTGCGGCCATTAAGACCACCTGACTCTTGATATCAGTGGATAGGCAATTTAGGTGAGCAGGTGGTTGGAGAGATAAGTCTTTTCACACTAATAAATCCCTTTGCAATGAAGCCAACTGAAGTGAATTCAATTTGGAGGGAGTAAAAGCACAGTGGAAGCGCCAGTCAATTGACCACCAATCAGAACTATCTGATAGCTGCTGTAAAACCAGTGATTGGCCGGTAAAACGCCGGATCACAGGAGCAGAAATACACGGACATCATGCGACCGTAAGCGGTTTGATTTATTGGACAGAAGGCAGAGACGTAATGAAAAACACCTCCGTGATGAATGATAATGATTAATGGAGGAAAATGATCAGCTGAACTTCACAGTGAGTTTAAGTGAATCAGCCGAGGATGACCTGATAGTTGCGTAAGGAGTAAACAGAGATGAGAGGCGGGCGGCGTCATTACCGCCAGCGTGGCGTTACTGCACACTGGAGCCTTGTTTTACCGCCACGGGCCGCAGCTATAATTAAACACACCCATCCAGACTAATGGAAGGAGAAACTCGGTATGTCAGACAACTAATTGCTACACTCAGTCTCTCTCTTTTCACACACATACACACACTCTCTTCTTTTGTCTTCGCTAATCTAATCTGGCTCAGCAACTCTCACTTTTTTGGCCGTTACCTCCACCTCCTCCTCCTCCTCCTCCTCCCCGCTCGTTCTCCTCCAGTAAAGGATGTTCTGGCTTTAATGAGAAGCTCCTCATTATTGCTCTCAGCGTTCATTCGTTTCTCCTTGAGCCTCTGCTGCTGCTGCTGGTGCTGAGCCTCGCGGTACAATGTCAGAGCGCTGCTGAAATCTGCTTTGTTTAGGGGACAAGCAGCGAGCGTCTGTGAAGTCGAGTTCAGCGGGTTCATTGTCACCGAGTGTTTGTGCTCACAGATCAGTTTAAGGCTGTAAATTCAAATAATTTTCATTACGGATTAATATGCTAATTATTTCATCTTTCACGCCGTCCCAGAGCCCAGTGTGACGTCTTCAGTTGTCTTTTTATGTTTGATCAACAGTCCAAAACCAAAAGATGCTCAACTTACAACAATGTAAACAGAATAAAGCAGCAACGTTCAGCAACTGTGTTTGATTAATGAGTTTAAAGACAGGAAGGGCGCGATCGCGTCGTAGTTTTACAGCATCAGAAGCACTGAGAGGCAAACAAACGCGGTTTGCGCAGTCACCTCGTATGTGTCACTCTGTTCTGGATTAGATCACTTCTGGTTTTGGAGGTTGGACCAAACAAACATTTTGTTTCTGGGAATTTTTGACAATTTTCTGACATTTGACGAGTTGAAAACAAGGAAACGATCATGAAAAGAATGATTATTTGCGCTTCACTCTTTGACAGCTGTCTCTCTTTTCTGTTTTTCCACCAGGCATGATGGAGCGGTGGTGGGCGTGGCAGTTTGCTCTGGTCGCCCTGGCAACCATATACCTCAGCCCCTCCCAGGGCAAAAACACGGAGTTCCTGTCCGACACCCTGATCAACAACGTGGTGTCCGAGCCTCGTACTGGCCGGCTGTACGTCGGCGCCGTAAACTCCCTCTACCAGCTGACCCCTGACCTCGACGTGGAGTCCCGCACCGAGACGGGCCCCAAACGGGACAACCGGCAGTGCACGCCGCCTGTCACCGACGCCTGCGAGGAGGCCGTGGACACCGACAACCACAACAAGCTGCTGCTGGTCCACGGCGCCAAGGACGTCCTGGTGGTCTGCGGCAGCGTCTTCAGAGGCATCTGCTCTCTGAGGAACCTGAGCAACGTGGAGCAGCTGCTGTACTTCAGCGACACCAAAGGAGAGAAGTCGTACGTGGCGAGCGCCGAGGAGAGCGTCTCTGTGGTGGGAGTGATGTCATACTTCACCAAGGATCGAGACAACTTCACCGTGTTCCTGGTGAGGACGAAAACACACCCAGACACACAGCTAGATAAGAAACTGAATATTAATCACCTCCATCTGTGATACTGTGAACAAATGAAATCAGATTTAAATTAAATAAGCACCAACATTTCTTCACATTGATTTTACAAGATGTTTTATGGTGTTCTGATGTTCCTCAAAGCCCACATGCAGAAGCTTTTTTAATCCAATGCCTCCTACGATGACATTTAAAGGTTTACCTTCCTCTGGCTCTGAGTTTGTCAGAGGTATCAGAGAGGCTGTGGCCTCAAAGTGGGCCGGGGGACCAGCCAGGCCCCTTGAGGGACCTTCAGCAAGCATTTAGCAAAAGAACCAGAAGCTCAAAGGAGAAAATGTCATCAGTTTATCGTATCTTCTCTCTTAGGTTGGCAAGGGATACGGCAGCCATGACAGCACCAAGCTGATCTCCACCCGCATCCTCCAGGACTACGGTGATTGGGTGGTTTTTGACAGCATCATCGAGGCCTCGGCGGTCCAGGCCAACCCCTTTGTCCTGCGATACCTCCACGACTTCCGCTTCGCCTTCAAAGACGGCGGCTTTGTGTACTTCCTGTTCTCACGGACGCTCGGGGTTCAGGACACCAAGAACTTCACCTTCATCTCCAGGATGTGCGAGGACGATCAGGGTTATTACTCCTACACCGAGCTGCAGCTCAACTGTAGCGCTACAAACAAGTACAACAAAGCTCAGGTAATGATGATCCACTCGTCAGCCACCAGATTGGCTGTCAGAATTTTATTAAAAAGGCAGCAGTGAGTCGGAAAAACACATTTGGACATTTTACGTTTGGATGAGTTTGTGTTAAATTGGAGCCTTTTTGAGAACGCCTCTGTCCTGACCCCTGAAAAACTTTAGAAATTGGATTTAACGTGCTCTTGAACTTGAAACAGCTTCAGTTTATGGGGTCTCCACTCTCCCTGAGCCTCTGTTAAATCAGCTAAATTTTCACTGTGAATATCTAACATTCAGCATTTTTTATCTCCTCCTCGTCCAGGCTGCTTATGTAGCGACGCCAGGTGAGGTTTTGGCTCAGAGCATGACCAAATCCAACCAGTATGGACCAGTTTCAGCCTCTGACAAGGTGCTGTTTGTCACCTTCACATCTGATGAAGACCCCTCCACTTCTGCCATGTGTAGGTGTCATCATCATGCTAGCAGATTTTGACCTTATCTAAAAACTTATCCAAGTGTTTTAATGTTTTTTAGAACGAAGTTTCGCCGTGGGACCAGCAAAGTGGTTGGGTTTTGGCATGAATTTAAACATATTAGCACCAACTTGTGAATACTTGGTTGCCCATGTGGCCACAGTTTTTTCCCTTTGTTCAACATAAATCTGTTAGGAGATCTTAGGTTCAAAGTTCATTCTTGACCTTAAAACAAGAGCTGTAGCTGAACGTGATGTTTCACCTACAGTACAGGTAGTGCTGCAACAGTATGGTCAACTTAAATGGAAAAGGTAACAGTCATAAATCTGTAGATATCTTCAAATTTCGAGTTTCCCCACATGCACCTTTTCTTATCAAAACACTGTAAATAATGAGGGTTTTCCTCGTCTTTGTTTTTGTTTTGTGATATTTGATCGTTTGCCAGAAAACCTGGACTCGGTGTGTTCAATAGAGCAGAGGAACGTGTAGGAAACAGGTACAGACGGTGTTTTTGCTCCTGTTTGCAGGTATGTACCCTCTGCGCTCTATTAATAAAAGGCTGGTGGAGATAATAGGGGCCTGTTACAGCGACAACGGCATCATTAACGAGAGGGCTGCCGTCTACTCGCCTTACTCCTCCAAGTCTGAAGAGCTGTGCAGCGGCGGTAATCAGGTGAGAAAATCTGCCTGTGTGTCAGAGATAAAGAGACTCTGAAAGTAGAGAGAAAGAAATATTGACAAAGAGTCAATAATTCTGCTTTAATATGAATGTTTTATGAGTGATTTTAATTCCCCCTCTGCTCCTCCAGAATAACATGGCCCTCAGATACAAGTGCGGAGCTGAGTTCCTGCCCTCCCCACTGGCCAGCAAGGCCGAGTTCGCCTTAACAGCCGAGCCCTCATTGGTCCGCAAGGGTCACATGACCGCTGTTGCTGTGGCTGTGGAAATGGGGCACGCTGTGGCGTTCCTGGGCACTGCCACCGGAGAGGTAAAGACTCCCCGGCCGGCTTTTCTCCCTCACATTCCTCTGGCCATCTTTGCTTTTGTTTCCTTTCTTCTTTGGTTTTTCTTTCCATGAGGGGAGTGCAGGGATTCCACTTTACAAGATCACATTTCCTGAGCCAGATGTGTGAAATCAGAGGAAATTAAACCTATTTATGTTTTCTGATGCTGTTAGAGGTTTCTATTTACTGTAAAGACTGTAGTAAAGCAGCCCTAAAAAGACAGTTTTAGAGTAAAACCTAAACATGGCCTCATTAAAGTCGTGGTGCTGGCTGAAATTTCACTTACGGACATCTTGAACCTCACAGGGAAAAGAAAGAGTGTTGTACTGAGCAGCTAAAAACTGTTAGCTTGGTATCTCACTAGCTAGTTATCTTAGCTGGCTAGCTGGTTAGCTTACTTTAGTTCTCACAGGTAAGCTTTTTAAGTGTTTTCTTTGGCAGGAGTCAAACCAGAGATCACATTATATATGTAGCCATCTCACTAGCTACTTATTGTAGCTAGCTAGCTGGTTAGCTTACTATAGTTCTCACAGGTAATTTTCTTTAAGTGTTATTAGGTCAGTCATTCTCTAGCTAGTTATCTTGCTGGCTTGCTCGTTAGCTCACCATAGTGCTCACAGGTAAGCTTTTTTGTCAGTGTTTTCTTGGGCAGTAGTCAAACCCAAGATCACATGATAAGCTAGTTATCTCATTAACTAGTTAGCTCACATAGTTCTCACAGGTAAACTTTTGTTTTTTGGGGCAGTCGTCAAACTAGCATCATATTATCTACTTAAATGGCTAACAGGAGGCCCTGCTAACAAGCTAACTCTCTAGTTAGCTCACATAGCTAACCTAGTATAGGTGCCATCATTCTCTTTGATTTGACAAAAGCGGACCATTCTTGTTAGAATTCAGTTTAAAAACAGCTAAATTAAGGGTTTTTATTCTCACCTTTAACACATTTGGATGGACATTTGGTGTAATGCGTTATGTTTTGAGTCCTTTGGTTTACTGGAAAGGAAATGTGTACAGTGTTGAGCACTGTGTGATGTTGTACTACGACTAATTACAGAAACAGTGTTAAAATGTATGTACACATCCAGTCAATTAGTCACTTCCTGGTAATTGCACATTAATGTAATAGTTCAGCACAGAAATGTTATTTGTTAGCTTGTAAACATTCAGTTCAGTTCAGAAAAACAGGAAGAATGAAGGAAACTTTCCAAATAAAATGCCACAATTTTTCCTTGCTGCATTATCACTGCTGCATTCATCATTTAGGCGTCACTGGGCAACATGAAAATAGCATCCTGTTGCCTAACGACTTGGCATATATTTAGCATTTTTGCTAAATTACAATTCTCAGTAACACAGATGGAGAAAATCTTCCTGACACGTTTTAGAAAAGAAAAAAAAAAGCTTGAAGGAGCTGAATGAGTCCGGAGAAAACTGGACTCATACTTTATTCTTTATTTTGTGGTGAAAAAGCAGCATTTATTGAGTGCGAAGGAGGGTGCAGGGTGGCGTTTGAATTTCAATGCGTGCTAATGCAGTTTCTGTGTTTCTGCAGGTGTTGAAGGTGCATCTGTCGGCCCATCCTGAGGTGTACGGGCGAGCGCCGGCCGAGGTCACCGGCGACAAGGTCAACAAGAACCTCCTGTTCGATTCCAGCCTCCAACACCTCTACATCACCACCGAGAAAAAGGTCAGACTCACTCAGACTCGGGCGGGTTGATTGTTCTTCTTGCTAAATCCATTTTTCTCACCTTCCATCTATCGAACACCTCTGTGTCGCCACATAAAGAAGGTCAGGGACTCAGTCATGTGCTTACTTCTGCTCTTTCATTTCATCCATCAGGTCAGGACTTAATGAGTCTTTCATTTATTCCCTCTGTCTTATTTGATCATTTATTCATTCGTTCGACTAACAGCAATACATCCGTCTACATTACCGCACAGAAGTCAGCCATTGATTTATTCACTCATTCTTTCTCTCTGGACCCCTTTGTTTTCCTCTGCGTTTTCTCTTCATCTGTCTCTCTCTCCTTTGTCCTTTCATCTTTCGGTTGCCATCTTTCTCTGCCGCCACACTAAAGTGAAATTGATGTTATTGATTCAGAGATGAATTAATTAGAATGCACTTCAAGAGGGCAATTCACTTTGATCAAGTCAAGTGACGATACTCGAGCTTGTTCCATCTGCTCATTTAAATTTATTAGACCTGCCTCTTCCTGTCAGAGAGGAAAATTATTTCCACATCAGGTTGGTTTTACTAAGATAGCATCCAAAGACCTTCCCTTTATAAGAAAATATGACATAGACTGAAGAAAAAGAAAGAAAGAAGAAAAGGTTGTGTTCGTGCAGGATTAATTCATGTTTCATGTCTGAGGATCCCAGTCAGACCAGTAACACTGTGTACAACTGCATCTACAACAACACTTATATGATGAAGCGTCTTGGATGTGATTGTAACACATGATTAAGTGCTGAGGCAGCACATCAAAACCAATGACAGCTGTGACAGTAAAACCATACAAACACAAAACCAAAACACATGTCCCAGATGGAGCCCAGATTTATCACCTATTTCTTCTCCAGATGTTCCTCTTTAGAATAAATACATAAATAAAAACAGGAATGATCGTACAGGATTTTTTTTTTCCTCCTCGTTGCAGAGCGAGCTCGTCAGGCTCGGCTCCGTGCCGCCTGTACTGGCCCCATTCGGACATTATTAACATTACAGGGGGAAGTGGGGAATGAAATATTCACTTTGCTCCTCTGTAATTTAACTCAAGTTAGCCGAAAGAGAAAAACCCAGGAGGCAAAGATACTGCATGAGGTGAATTTGAGCCAAAAATCACACTCCTCCTCAGAATCATAACTCAGTCATCTTAACACTCGGACACGCAACACATATTGATATTATTCAGTGTGTTACCTTTGATGCCGACGCGAGAAGTCATAGAAAAGGACACTTCAGAACTTGCTTGAGAATTATCAGATTTTTAGGTTTTCTTCACCATCAAAGCGATGCAGTGGCCTTTGTCTGTGCATCCATGGGTGCATTGCAAATGGGAACTGTTAAGAGTGAATTCCAGTTACTTTTAATGGTGTCAGTTTTTTCCATTGCCTTGAAGCTCCTGCATGTTGTTCACAATAACGGCTCCTTCACAATAAAAGTCTGTCATGTGCACACAGATCACCAAAGTTCCAGTCCAAGCCTGCCACCTGAAGACAGACTGCCACTCCTGCGTCTCCATGAAGGATCCATACTGTGGCTGGTGTGTCCTGGAGGGAAAGTGAGTCACTCTGAGTGGGTCTGTGTGTAGCATGTTTAGCTAGTTACAATAGTTCACCAGCTAGCCCTACTGGTTGTCTGTATGTCATATAGCCTTTAGCACAGGTGCATACAGTATCTCCATCTGCTTCCCTCACAGGTGCACCAGGAAGCAGGATTGCAGCAGGTCGACGGAGGAGAACACCTGGCTGTGGTCGCCCAATCAGCAGTGCGTTCAGATCGAGTCCTTCAATCCGCCGAACATCAGCTGCAAGAAGACTCAGCAGGTAGGAGAGAAGGAGTGATACTGAGGATGTGAATCAACATGCATATTTCTCTGAGAGTGGAATCCCCCTGAGCTAAGTTCAGTTCTTGCTGAGCTCTGCTTAATTCAAACCAGTCAAACCTCCTGAAACTCTAATAGAGTTGGAGGGCTCTGTGTTGTCAGAAGGATTTCAAACAGGTTCCTAACCTCCGGTGCAGGGACCTCCGTGGGCCCTCAGGGAAGTTCCAAGGACATTATTAATGCACGGTGACATTATCGCTCACAGTTTTTGGATATGAGCCAGATGAGTATTGCATGGAGTCCACATTGTTTGTGCTGACAGTTCCTATGAAAACAGCTGTGTGTTTGCAAGCTGATTCAGCTCAGAAAGTGAAATAATGCTTCCTCAGAAATGTTGTCACACCCAGAAACTGCTGATGACACCTCGTTTCAGTGAATTACGCATGAGCAACGGCACCAACAGCGCTGATTTCATTTAAGTTCAGAACAACACAGTTTGTCATTACTGACCTTGTTACAAACACTTCAATATTGCCATTGTCTGCTGGGCTTTTGGTTGCAGTCACTGGACTGTAGACTTTTCCAAATGTCAAAAAGAGCAGAACAGAGCCGCTAACGTTAGCTTAAAGTCTGTGGCTTCCTTACAGTAAGTAAAAAATACGATATTTCGCTCTGAAATGTTGTGAAAGAGAAATAAAATGGAATTACTTAAGTGTAAGTACCGCAAAATTGTACCTCAGTACAGTACTTGAGTATATGTACTTTCCACCACTGGCTGTAGTTTGCTAGTTAGCCGTGCGTGCTAACGTTTGCAGCTTGTGTTAGAGCAGACAAACACAATCTGCTCTTTACATGTTTGGTCTCATGCTTTTGGTAAAAGATGGACACCACCATCCAAACTACTCTCTCTAGTTTCACTAGAGTCACGTGATCTCTGCTACCAGCAGGAGCAAACTGATTTCTGACACTATAAAATTCAAAATCAAAACGCTGCGGCAGCCATTTTATCCTGAAGACGAGCAGAGGAAGCCGTGGTGCAACGCTTGCCTGAACCTGACGGCTGAACTCTCTGAATTAATGAGGAATTGATCAAAGAGCTGATTTTCCAGAAAGACGTGCCGTCCTTCAAGATGTGCAACACCAGACTGTCGACCAGCCTCCCCTCCCATCACGCCTCTCTACTCTTAAAAGAACTAAGAAGTTAAAGCTCTCAGAGTTCGGTCAGAAGTTGTCCGACACATGCGGTCGGCTGTGCACGACGTGTACGATGGATCCACGAAGCTTTAAAAGGTTCAGCCGTCAACAAGTTTTCCTGGAATAACAAATGAAAGCTGCTCAGAATGTGTCTGTGTGTAGATTGAAAGTTTGGTGATTTTAGCAACACGGGTCTCACAGTCGTCCTCATCAGACACGAGGAGGCAACAAAACAACATTACGGGCGCCTGATAATTACAATCAGGTCAGGTCATAATAAACAACATGCAAATGGGAGGAGGCGGTGGATCCTTCTGGAGACTTCGGTTTTATATTTGTCTGCTCGCTTCAGGAGCAGCTCTTCTGTTCTGACTGGTCAAATTTTCACTCTTCAAAGCTGCACTAATCAGTATTTTTGCTTTAAGTCAATGTGAAAGGTGCCACTAAGACCCTGAGCATTGTCACCAGCTCTGCAGCTCCACGAAGCTTTAGTGTCCTTCAGCTCTTTGTTTTGGTCTCGTTCTTGACATCTGTGTTGATTTTTAGGATTTTCTCATGAGACAGGGCTCTTGTATAAGGCCTGCCTGCTGCTGTCTTCATAAAGACCTCACACCTCATGTATTCTGTATGTAATTATTGTCTATATATGGTTGTTAATTCAAGCCTTTAATGAGTCCGATCTGAAGTCCTCAGTTTTTGACACAAGTCCAGATCTACGTCTGCAGCTCGGCTCATTTCTGACTCTCATGAGGTTTTAATTTGTCGTGCATCACATCAAATACAGACGCCGTGATCGTCTGAAGACACAAATTCAGTCACAACTTTTTACACTGGCAGTATTTCAGGACTTCATTACCTGTGACTCCTCTGAGACGCCGTCAGTTCCTGGTGGGACGGACTTGAGTGCAGCTTTCAGACGACTCTTTAAGTTTGACCTCAGCAAACACCAGAATTTCTTCTGGGACCAGATAGATGGATCTGCTGCATGTTAATTAGGGAGTTTGGGACTCTCCTCTCCACCGCAGCCCCTGGTTTGGGATTTTAATCTGATAAGACAGTTGGATTTTAGGTTTAAAAAACGTTGCCTCATGCAGCTTTACATTCTTAAAAAGAGGAAAAAGTCTCCGGTGAATTCATTCAGGAGCTTCTCGGTTACCCAAGATCAGAAAGTTTGAAATTAAAACTTTAGCGGTGAAATTAAAACGGTTAAGGTCAGCGAGGAGTAATGAGGAACTAATGTTTAAACAGCACAGCTGAATATCAATTATTTCTGCAGCACACACACACAGACACACACAAGAACAAATGACAAACATGGTTGCACACACACACACACACAGGCAGACGTATGCAGTATTCATGAAGGTTATCCAGTTGTACTCAGATTCTCACTCGTTCTGTCTCACTTAAACATGTCTTTGTTGCTGGAAATGAAAGCGGATCATCAGCTTAAATTCAAACTGGCGAATCTAACAGAGACCACCACAGCCGGCCCAGCGCTGCAGCGCTGCAGACCCCCCAGCTCCAGCGCCCGCACTCTCACAGCCTTTGAATACAAAAACCATCATTTCAGATAACGACTCATCGTGTAAATATCCTGTCTGATCACAAGTAAAGTCTAAAACATACTGATGCAATTCATCAAAGGTCCTTTAATATAGTGTGTCATCTGTCGCACATTAACCTCAGTAACCTGCGGAGGATCAGCCGACACCTCTCACCCCGTGCTGAGCGGGACCTAACGTCGCTCTAGCTAAGCTAACCGAAGCGCTAGCTGCTATGACAGACAACCAGGATCCATGTGAAACGGCTACTGAGCTCTGTGTGTCTGTAGCCATCATGGTTTTAGACTTTTGATGTTGTTGTAATGATAATGAAGATTACTGAACGTACACACACATCTCGATCACCTCCGGTCTTTTTCTGTCATGCACACACAGGAAACACTCCTCTCCGTCTGACAATGCTCCTCTCCTTCTCCCTCCCTGTGGTGCTCCTTTATGCCTCCATTAATCCTGCTCCCTCTCTTTTTGTGCTCCTTCTCCAGGTGGATATCCACATACCCACCCACCCCAGACTGAGGCCCTCTGATAGGCTGCAGTGTGTTTTCGGCTCTTTCGTCAGCGGCGCCGTGATGGTCTTCGACAGTCAGGGACTGATCACCTGTTCGCTGCCTGACCCTGTGGAGATCCCGCCCACGCCTGACCAGCAGGGTAGGTGGACACATGGACATAAGTGTGTCTTAATATAAGGATTCATGTGTCATTTTTATCCGGACTCCTTGTCGCTCAGTTTTGTCTAGCAGGCTGCATTTCCATCCAGACCCCTCAGATCATCAGATATGCGCCATGAATCTCCCAGAAAACAGAAAAGATTTGATTTAAAACAAATATCTTCCACTTCCTTTTGTTAAATTAAATTTGTTAGCGTTCATTCGTGTGTTGCGCTGCACTCCAGCTGCCCTGTTTAATGTGTTTCATTCAATTTTCCTCTTTATTAATAAGCTCTGTTTTGCTTAGTTGTTGTTGTCCTCTCATATTGCCTCGTGTTTCTTCTGTGTCTTGTCTTCATGCATTTTTATGTCTTATGTAAATCACTTTGATTTGCCTTGTTGTTGAAAGATGCTGTACAAATATATTTGCCTTAGAGATTGGAACATCCTGCCTATTAACAAGCCTTTTCTATTTATTCTTAATCAAAACAAGCGCTAAGAACACAGATAATTTAGCTCTGTTTATTTTGAATGTTTTATAAAAAACTCCTTTCTCTGTTAACTGCCATCAACTGTGTTCTCATGAAGTTTAAGTTCATCAAATCCTGGTGTGGTTTTTTAATTAAATGCATTAAAGAAATAGTTTTGCATTTTGGGAAATACTGTAAGCTTATTTCCTGTCTTTCAAAGAGGATTTATACCACTCTGATGTCTGTTTGCTAAATATGAAGCCACGTCTAGGAGGGGGTTAGCTTAGCTTAGCTTAGCTTAGCCTAGCTTAGCACACAGAATGGATCTTACAGGGAGCCACTGTAGGAAAGCTAATGTGGGAGAAATATGATTTCTTACATGTGCTGCAGCTGATGGATTTTATTACCTTTGGACAGGGCCAGGCTAGCTGTTTCCTCCTGTTTCCAGTCTTTATGCTAAGCTACGCTAACTATAGCCTTAGATTTTATCTAGAAAATATGAGTTATTGATCTTCTCATTTGGGTCTGAAAGCAAATATTTTAAGCACAGATACTGTTTAGATCTCTGAACATTTGTGTGTGTGTGTGTGTGTGTGTGTGTGTGTGTTCAGACTACGTATCTGTCCCAGTCAAGGTTCTGGTGAACGACAAAATCGAGGTGACGTCTGGAGAGTATCATTTCTACAACTGTGCTGCAACTGTCAGGAAGAACCAGAACACGCCGTAAGATACACCACACACACACACACACACACACACACACACACACACACACACGCACACACACACACACGCACACACTCTTGAAAGGTGCTCATCGTCAGTGTTTGTGTTGTGTTTGCAGGTGTATCTCCTGTGTGACCAGTGAATGGGGCTGTCAGTGGAACGCTCAGGATCACAGCTGCAGTGACAGAGACGAGGCTGTAGGTGGCGATCACATAGTGAAACCACAACAGGTGTGTGTATCTGTGTGTGTGTGTCTCTTAGTGTATTTCTGCCTTTTCAAGGTGCAGAAAACTGAGAGAAACATCAGATTCTTTAAAAAATGTTTGATATTTGCGCCTCTCGTCAGTGTGATTCCTCATGTAACATTGCTTTGAGATGACTTTGAAGGGCCTGGCTTCGTGTTGATGTGATCACTGGACTCAGTATTTCTGCCTCTGTCTGTCTTCCTGCGATAAAGCCTCACAGTTGTCCCCAGTTCGAGTCTCCGGAGCCGCTGTTAATCCCAGTGGGCTTTGAAATCCCCATCGGCTTCCAGGGCCGAAACCTTGACATCTACATGGTGAGCTGAGCCGGGCGGCGCTCGGGCTGCTGATTAACATCTTCATTATCATCGACTGCACGGCTGCATTTTGTTTGGTACCTAATGTCCCTCTGTGTGTGTCCCCAGGGCCGGAGGTTTACCATCGGGACGGAGCTGATGAAGCACACAGAAAAGCAGGTCACACAGGAGCAGGGGTCAAAGTTCAAATTCACAGGCTATGAGGTCAGTGTTAAGGACGCTAATCACCCACAGCAGTTAATCCAGAGCTCTTTGATATGTGCAGCCAGATGTAAACATGATGTCCAGGTTTCACCTCAGAGGCTCCAAATGATCTCTACAGTTACACAGAACAGTCTTTATTCTTATCAGAAAAAGAAATTAATAGTTAATTTTTTATCAAAATTAGTTTAATATTTGGATGTTAGCTCCAGGGGTGGTGATGTCATTCACTTTGGTGTAAACTCAGATATCTGTACAGATGTTCATGCTCCTCAGAGGATGAACCCTGCTGACTTTGATGATCCCTTGGGTGAGGGTTATAACATGCTAAACTGAGATGGAACACATGGTAAATGTTATGTCTGGTGAATATCAACATGTTAGCATTGTTATTGTGAGCATGTTAGCATGCTGATGTTAGCTCAAAGCTATTTTATTTACCTACTTGCTAACTGCAAATACAGGTGTTTTTGTAATGCGCCAGAGGTTTACAAGAGATATGAATGGTGATTTATTTTGAAAATTTACTGGATTCTCTGCACCGTTCCTGTGTCTGACTTCCTGTCCGGCTCCATCTGCTCTGTGCAGTTTGACGCGTTGTCCATCAAAAATAGACTCTGCATATTTTGTGCAGAGGGACGCTTCTGAAATGGAGGCAGATAGAATCAACTATATAAATATGACATTATATACAAAACGTGTATAAAAATAAAGTTATCTTTAGAAGGATCGCTCAGTTTTTCAAAGGAAAATTATTGAATTGCACAATTTAGCAGTAAGAGATAAACAAGAAGGCAGATTCTCATCTTTAGTGTCGATAATTGATCTAAAACTTTGCCCAGAAATACATTCAAAGACTTTTCTGCAGCAAAAATTCTCTCATTAAGTTTAATGAGCAAACAGACTTAAAAGCAACATGTGAGTGTTTACAGATGAGTCAAAGGGCCGAGCGGTGACGTCACAGCAGAGCTGATGATAAAACCCGTCGACGCTGAGATGGTCGCAGAGCACACGGACGTTATTCAGGAAGATATAAATATCTAAAACCAGAAGGAACCGAGTGCTGCTCAGGAAGACGTTAAGATAATGAAATCAGCAGAGGAGGTGAAACAGAAAGCACTCTGTCCGTCTGTCCGTCTGTACGGTGGCACATTAGTTGTTTTTCTGCCTCTGCACCTAAATTAAACCCATTTGGTGCACTTAAAGAAACACTCTGGTTCTTTCATCGTGTCCATTAGCGGCCTCGCAGAACGACTGCGTCTCCTCTGAACTCCCCGCTCGCGGCGTGCAGCTCGGCGGCGAACGCCACCAGCCCTCAGAGCGGAACCAGGGAGCGTGTCATCAATGATAATTAGACAATTAGCCAATCATTAGCGGGTAATGTGTGAGTAAATGAACGTGACTGTGAGTCAGAGAAGGCTCCCGAGCTCGAGCTGTTTGCTTTGTTTTGCCCGGCGTTGATTTTGACACGTTGTGTTTATGTTTTAATGATGTTTGTGGTTTATTTGAGCCTCAGTGTCATAAATGCTGGAGCTCACGCCGACGTCCATGCGTGTCTCATGGCGCCCCCTAATGGCGTGCAGAGCAACACAGTCATTTTCACTGAGTCACTGAGCTGCAGGTAGCTTGTAGTGTGTGTGTGTGTGTGTGTGTGTGCGTGTGCGTGTGCGTGTGTGCGTGTGTGAGACTTTTAGCTCTCTTCTTTCCAACACACCCCTCAGCTTTTCCACTTTTCTGCCTCCATTGATCCTCGCCTCATGCTGAGTCTGACACTGCCAATATGCATTTAAAGTGTGTGTGTGTGTGTGTGTGTGTGTGTGTGTGTGTGCGTGCGTGCGTGCGTGCGTGTGTGTGCGTGCGTGCTTGTGTCACTGCCCATTCTCCTCTCATTATCTTGTATTTGTCTCTCCGTGATTCTCTTTCTCTTTCGCTCACACACACAAACAGAACCTTGAGAAAAATCTCCTGTGATTTATGGCTGCAGGAGTGTGTGTGCATGTGTGTGTGTGTGTGCGTGCGTGAGTGTGTGTGTGTGTGTGTGTGTGTGTGTGTGTGCGTGTCTGTGCACACTTGTGATTGTGGGTGCTGACCTTCACAGTTAGATAGATGCAAGGTAATTTAGTGTCGAGCTCCAAATAGAGAGAAATGTTTTGTTACTGTGTGTTAATGCAAACCTGACAGAAAGTGTGTGTGTGTGTGTGTGTGTGTGTGTGTGTGTGTGTGTGTGTGTGTGTGTGTGTGTGTGTGTGCGCGCGCGTGTGTGTGTGTGCGCGCGCGTGTGCAGTTTGCCTATGACAAGCAGCAGGAGGTGAATGTATCCTTCCATATCAAAGAAAGAGACACTGAGAGGAAGATTGACAGCACCCTGACAGGTTGGTGTGTTTCTTACACACACACACACACACACACACAC
>JBBMOE010000062.1:1424800-1461182 GCA_037975065.1 Chaetodon trifasciatus | reverse complement strand
AAACTGCCAGAAGTTCCCTTTAATGTAGTCCTGACTTAAGTAAAAGTATTGAAACAGTAGCAAGAAAATGTGCTTCAAGTACCAAAAGTAAAAGTACTCATTATGCTGAATGGCCCAGTCCAGAATCTTATTACAACAACTGACAGATCAGTTAATCACTTTAATGCTGCAGCTGGTAAAAGTGGAGCTAATTATAATTCCTTTGTGTTCTGCTGTGTAGATTAATCCACAATAACATGTTTTATTTGTCAATATTTTCTGTAAATAATCAGAATCTGTAAAGTAACTAAACTCAGTAGAAGTAGAAAAGAATGGAAATACTCAAGTAAAGTACCTCAGAGCTGTGCTGAAGTACTGAAGTACTTTCACCACTGATTCTAGTTAATGGTGAGAATTTAAACATGATTTAACAGAGCTTTTTTATCTCTTTTATTTGTCTCTTGAAGAAGAAGAAGGATGAATGAATGAATCCCTGCGTCTGTTTGGATGATCGACTCCATCACTTCTCGTTTGTTTAACGATTGATCAGATCAGTTTCTACAAACAGACAGTCAGTGTCCTCCTCTCGTCAGCGTGACAGAGCTCATTTCTCTCTCTCATATCGTATTCACCGTTGGTCTCCTTTTCCTGCACGCCTTCAATTTGTTTCCTATTTTCTCCGGAACATCGGCCGTTTGTTTCAGGCCCGTCTTCATTTCCTCTGGGCGGCAGCTGATCAGGTCAACAGTTGTTCGTTATTTCCACATCAGCGTTTGAGTTTTTCATGGAGAGCTTTTAACTGGCGCGGAGAGCGGAGGTTTAAATACACGGAGACGCCGAAATGACTCGTCATGAGACGCCGAAATGACTCGTCATGAGACGCCGAAATGGCCCAAACGCAGCGTTCAGATGATGAACACTGAGCTGCTCGCAGATCGTTCGTCTCTGCAGCTGTTTAATGAACGCTGTCACAGGGTCCTGGAGTACACCGTGACATCACTGCAGCAAGAGGAGTTAAACCAGCTTTAAAGGGTTGGCTCAGGTTTTTAGATGGAGGCCGGCACACCTCCAGTTTGGAGAAGCAGACAGGTGAACTGGCAGCAAAAATTGAAAAAAAAAAAAAAAAAAGCAAAAATAAGGCCCACTAAAAAAAAAAAAAAAGTATAATTGTACGCTGTATTTAGACTATTTTCACTGCTCTTCTTTGGCGTCAGACAGATGTTTTTGGACGTGGAACTGAAGTCACCAGACTCCTCTGACTGTTTCACCTCACAGAACAGGGGAGTCGCTGGTCTACCCTGCCTCTGTCGGTTAGTTTGCTTGTCTTATACGGACAGTTCGGATTGGTACTAACGTGTTAAAACACGAAAGCCCCACAATAACACAAACAGACGTACCCCTCCAGGCTGTGGTAGACCTGCAGCTCCCGTGCTCTGCGAGGTTAAATCGATGTTTTTGTCAGAGGAGTCTGGTGGCTTTGACGAGAACGCTGAAACGGCTTCAGTTCCCTGCAGGAAAGAGCTTCTGCAGGCAAGGAAAGCAGTGAAAATCCTCTCAATATAGGGTACAGTTACACTGATGCTGACTGTTTAGGTGGCTAAAATATGTTTTTCGGCAGTGCGTTGCACTTTAAATGCTGCGCGCACGCAGTCGAAACACACCAACTTTTTTAAAGCAGCGTCCTTTAAAAAGATGCTCTCTTTAATCTGCTCCATCAAAGACGCTTCTTGTCTTTCTGCCTGTCCTCCTGCAGATCATCCCTCGCTTCGGCCCTCTCAACGGCCAGATCTCGGTCACCATCAAAGGCTCCAACATGGGAATAAAGAAGGAAGACATTAAGAAGATCACAGTGGCCGGAGTGGACTGTGCTCACCAGCAGGACAGATACTCCGTCTCCACCAGGTAATTTAAGAGGGTGACAGCGGCCACATTAACATGCAGACGGGAGCGCGGCGTGTTGTCTGCTACACGCTGAGGTGAAGCTCTTTACATGAACCTTTGACAGCCGGCGGCCGGTCATTAATAACCGCAGATAGCTGAGTATCAGCTCTGCCAGTGTGGCTGAATGGACGCCTCTTCTAAAGCAGGGGAAACGTCAACAGTGCGGCTGGTTATCTGAGCTTTTTGTCCATTTTACGATGTAGTCAGAGGGCTGTTTAACAGACGTTTCAAAGCCACAGTCACATGTAAAAGTTCTCTGGTTTCACTCGCACAAAGCAGGACATTGAAGGCGTCACACTGGGTTTATACCACATGACTCAATAATGGAGGTTGCAGGTCTCGCTGGAGGTCATTATTCCGCCTCTTTCTGTCCACAGTGTGGTCTGTGAGATCGGCCCGGCGAGGAGAACCCCTCCCTCCGACCTCCCCTTTGAGCCAAACAACAGCGGAGCCGTGGAGGTAGAAGTGGAGGGAGGACGAAGAGGGACGTCTCAGGTCATTTTCACCTATCGGGTACGTCTGAGCGCAGGTTCATATGATCCTGCTGTTAATCTCTGCCTCTACACGCTGCTATGAGCTATAAGAGAGCCGCAGGTCGGGAGATCACAGATGAAACGGACTGAATTTAAAGCCACGATTCAAAGGCTCAGGCAGCGCTGTCTGCAGCTGCCAAAGATCATTTATGAGGGAAGAGGCTCCACTCTGTCACGCTGAGCGCTCCTGTCGCTCCGGCGGAGTGAGACGTCTCCTCTGAAGCTGCTCGAGTCGGTTTCATTCAGGCTCAGTCCAGAGTTTAAGATGGTCACAGAAGCTTCTGTGTTTCAGCTCTTTAACTGCTGAAACAAAGATTATTGAGAGACGATTAAAGCTCTCAAATCAAATTTTATCCGCATTTTTACCCTTTGTTGACCCACAAATCACCAGTCAGTGCTCACTGGGTAATGATGCATGTCCTCTCCTGTATTTAAAGAACCCTGTGGACTTTTTTTTATCACTCTTTCACTGCTTTTACGAGCGGTTCCCTGGTCTGATTGCACTTGGGTGACGCCACGCATGCTCCTGCTGCCGGTTTCATGCTGTTCCACTCGTGGATGATTAGCAGTGGAAAACTCAACGGGGCACCTTATTACAGCGGCGGCTGAGTGGTACAGCATGCATCCTGTCTGCTTCACAAACCCCAGAATGCACTTCTCTCCTCATTTCATTTCCTGGTGTGCCAACATTACAGTAGTTTGATACCATTCATGACCTCTCTGCTATCAGAAAGACTTTGTTTCCTGTTGTTGTTGCTGCTAAAAACATCTCGGTTCAGCGGCAGGAAGCTTTTAAAAGCGTTAAATGTGGCATCCTGAAACCTGCGCACACCTCATCAAAGTTTCTGAGGCAATACAGAACATTGTGTGACACAGCCACTTCAAACCGCCGAGATCAGATCCCAGGAACATTAAAAGGTTTCTAACAAAGCGAAAGCCTTCCTCTCGTGTGGTGCAGGGAAATCTGCTCCCTAAAGAAGCAGCAGTGCGTGAAAATATCCCTCGCATACAAATTCAAGAGTGAATTCAGCTTCCCACAAATAGAAAAACAAATATGATCAAAATACAGACGTTCCACCTGCTGTTCTGTTTTGCTGCTCCAACGAGGCTCAGTTGTTTAATTTAAATGTTTGGTATTTGTTTTTTCTTTTTTCTGTCGAGCTGACAAAAAGCTAGTTAAAGCAAACTGCTGAGACCAAAACGACTGATTTGCTCCAGCAGCAGCGTTTCTCTGGATGTAAACGCTGAACTTAAAACCTCCCTCAGCTCCTCTTGATTTGTTTGTCTGACTGTCGCAACAGAAATATTAAACCTGCAGAGTCGCTAACAGGCAGACCGACTCTCAGAATGAAGGATTTGACTGAGTCTGAAGGACGGAAACATCGTGTTTTAAAGCATTTGTTGGTCGTATTTTCAGCTAATTTAAAGAAACGCCTCAACTCAAAGTTTAAGGTCGCAAAAATGCCCAAACTCTCTGATTTTAGCTGCCCAGGTGTGATTGTAGACTGAATATTTGGGGGTTTTGGATTCACGGTCAGATGAAAACATGAATATGAAACGCTTTTTCTAACTTATCCCGAACATCTGATCCCAAACAGTTAATCTGTTGATTGAGAAAAGACGATCAATCAGCAGTGAAAGTGACGGCTAGCTGCAGGCCTAAAGGAGAGGACTGCTCATATCTTTAACAATTTATTAACAAAATCTAACGTACAGAACTCATAGTAAAGGGTTCAAATCAGGTGTTGACCATCATACAGCAGGAAGAAGTGTCTTAATATCTCACATTATATTTTAAAATCGATTAAAATCTGATGATTTCTCTGTAACTTTAAATATCTGTGATTAAATAAAGATTAATGTGAGAAAAATTATTATTTATTTAGAGTTTAACACTCAAACTGATTTTATTTGCCCCGCTGGGACTGTCTAAACTGTCTTTACTGTGGACATGTTAGCTTATCTACACTCCAGGAGACACATTAGCATTAATGTCCTTTTAGCCACATTAGCGCCACCATCTCCACCAGCTAGTTGCTAACTTCGGTGCTTGTCAGGTGGTGTTTCAGAGCTTTTCTTAATGTGTTTTTGCTGATGCAGACTGATGAGAGCGATAACTGAGCCCTAAAACCAAAACAATGAGCTGAAAGATGCTAAAACGCTTCATAGCGCTGAAGTGAGCTGCTGTCAACATAAAACCTGATGAGTGCAGCGAATGAAAGCATGAGGTGTAATGAGCCATTTTATGTCCTCTGAGTTGACTGATTTGTCCATATTTGTCCATGTTTCCACTCGTCATGTCTCCGCTCGGGTTTCAATTTCAGCCTTTTTTAAGCGAGATCAAAACACCAAAGTGTCTGTTTCCTTTGTCTCACAGACCAAATATATCCAGCGTCTGCGCTGCTCTTCTGTTTGTGTGTAACTTCCAGCCAGGCAGAGTTGTTATGAGTTCGTCTCTCTTCAGGGACATTCGCTCTTCTGTTTGCAGCTCTGTCTGCCAGAGCAGCGAGAACAAATCTGAAACACCAACACGCCGAATGTCGGCGGCGGCTCAGCACACACACCTGTGCCACGCTGATGTAGAAAACACTGTTTTACGGCTTCGCTTTGGATTCAAATTTACGGCTTTTATTTTGCGTCCTTTTGCGCTCGATCGCTGCGCCTTAAATCTCCAGACACATTGACTTCTTGCTTTATCGTCCCGTGTCGTCCTCTTGGTCTGTCTGTCGCACAGAACCTTCCAGCACCAGCAGGAAACCAGCTGGCGTGCTTCAGCCGCCGCCGCCGCCTTTATCAACGTTCAGCTGGTGAAAGCGTCTCACGGTGGAGTTCTTCAGTCGCGCTCAGTTGTAGTTTTGTTTCTAGCCGGAGCTCGCCGCCTAAATCCAATCAAAGTGAGTTATTTAGCCGTACGATGCGGCGCTGATCAAAGCGCTCGTACCTGCAGGACGGCAGCTGAAGCACAACGCACCTGATGAAAGTTTAATGTTCCTCATTTAATTTTTCTCTTTGTTTTGGTTCCTGTCTCCGCCTTTTAGTTTGACTGACCTGAGCTTTTTATTCTGTCTATGAAGTCTTATTATTTTCATGTCAACACCTTCATGAAGCATTGCCTGAAAATAATTGGCTCCAAAATGGGGCCAGAAAAGTCTCCTGAGCGGCGTCACAGATCGTCATGGACGCGGTTTGGACACTCTCAGCTTCACCGTGGTTGAAAACGATGCTTTTACCATCCTCTCTGTCCAGGACCCCAAACCGGTCTCCGTCCAGCCGGCGAAGGGTCCGGCAGCCGGAGGAACCGTGATCACCATCAGGGGAGAGGACCTGGACACCGCCACCAAAGACGACGTCGCCGTCACTGTGGGGGGAGTTCCCTGCGAAGTGTAAGCCACGCCTCCTCGCAGTCTGATGCGTTGGCTCCCGTCCTCCTCAGCTCACGCTCTTCCTCTCTCCTCCTCAGCCTGTCGTTCGGCACGCAGATCACCTGTAAGACCGGGAGGTATCGAGGGCAGAAGGTGCCCTCCGACCCGTTAACGGTGACCGTCAGATACGGTAACAACACCAACAAAGACGTCTTGGCCGCGTACCAATACTCTGAAAACCCCAAGATCACAGACTATTACCCCAAGGGCAGCTTCTTATGGTGAGCAAGTGCTTCATACAGTTTGATGATGATGTTTGAGCACTGAGATGTCCTAAAATTGATTTCCACCTGTGCGTGCGTGTGTGTGCAGTGGTGGTCGAAAGATCGTGGTGGTGGGAAACAGTTTCGACCTGATCCAGAGAGCTGCAATGAAGGTCCTGCCCTCCACTGACGAGTTCTCACAGAACACCGCACCTGTCGAGGTAAGAGCCCCTGAGTGACCAGGTGAGCTGTGGGTGACGCCCACGCTTTCCCACCGAGGAGAGAAACTCAGACGCGCCACGTTTTTATGCTGTTAATGCAGAAATTGACTCTCTGAAGGGTGGAAGTTCATAAAAAAAGACATTCCTGAGCTCTAAAATGAAAAAATAATTCTCAGAAATGTTTAAATATTCAGAATTTTCCTTTTTTGTTCTCGTCAGTGTCTCTTTGCTTCAATTTTAAGACGATAAATCTTCCTTGTTTGGAGTCAGAGTTTCCTATAGGCTACAGGAGGTGTACTGATCAATCCTGCAATGAATGCATAATCAGTTAAACTGTACGATATCAGAGTTTGGAGACACTGACGGGACTAAATCAAATGTTTAATGGAGGCGCGGCGTCGGCCGGCGCTTCTATTTCACTGCTGAACAGCTCTGAGTGACAGAGTCTCTCAGGAAAGACTCGCTGCAGGAGAGAGGAGGTGAAGCCGTTTCATCGCCGCTCCTTCAAAGCCGCCGTCTGAACCGGGAAGACACAGTGGGGGGGGGGGCCGAGAGGGAGACGGAGGGGGGAGGAAGTCTGAAGTAAAAGTTACACCTGCGCTGAAAATGTGGAATCACTTGGACTGATTCGCCGCAGACAAACTGTGAAGCTGTCGGAGGCTTTTCTCTCAAACATCAGTGGCTTTGAAAAGCTCCTCAGCCTCCGCTAGTTAGCCGGACACGCTAACGTCTGCAGCTAACAGGCCAGACGCACAGCTCAAGTCCTGCTCTGAGTTTCAGTTCAGAAAGGTCAAAAAAAGAAGTTAAATGGCGTTTTCTGCTTTAATGTTGACAGAAAAATGACACCATCAGAGTTCAGACTGGATCCCTAAAAGCCTCATTTTCTCTGTGAAGTTCTGTTCACTGCGCACCATCTCCAGAGACGAGAGAGGCTCGATTTATGGTATGAAGGAGAATTAAAATGCCTTCAAATGAAAATCAGCACACAGGAAAATTGTTACCAACCCCCAACCCTGACCCCCGACCCCTCACCTCGAACCCCTCCACCAACCCCTGCTGTACACTGCAAAAAACAGCCTTCAAAAACAAGGGAAAAAAGGAACAAAATGGGGGAAACATTGCTTAAAATAAGCCAAATAATCTGCTTCACTCAAAATCAGTAATAAAATCTCAGCGAGATGTTATAATATCTAAAGAATATTTAAGGACTAAACAGCTTGAAACAGGTGAAAAACTGAGTGCGAAGATGATTTAATTTAAAATACTTACTTTTTGCAGTAGTTTGTAGTTACTTGCAGTCTGAAATCATGATCATGTCTCTCATGTGTCCTGTGCTGTTGGATGCTTGGAGCAGTAATACCACCTGTAAACACTAGAGGGCATCGAAACATCGTCCGTTTCCACTTAAATGTGCGCTTTTAAAATGATTGTTTGCAGCTCAGTCAGAGTTCAGCATGCAAGACGTCGTTAGTTTCAGTAACACGACAGTTCACAGATCTTTGCATCAGGCCTAAAAAAAGCATTAAAACAAGATGAAGAAGAGACTTAAAAAGAGGATTTTATGAATGAAGAGAAAAGTCGTTTTTAATTTAAGGCAGCGGCAAACGATGTCCTCAGCTTTGTTTCAGAGGGACTGAAGGTCTTCTAACCCTCTGCTGTGTTTCTGTCTTTGTCTGTTTGCACGACTCCTTCAGCTCGTCTCCGCTTGAATTCACTCTGTCTCACGTCTCTCAGTTTGTCCAGGAGGCTCTGAGTAAGAACGACACCGTCCTCCAGTTTCACTCCCCGCCGGTGAACTGCTGCTCGGACAGCCAGTCCCTCAGGACGCTCATCCAGCTGGACAACGTGATGGAGGAGCTGAAGGGCTTCGACTACCACCCCGACCCCACCTTCAACAAGCTCGCCAAGAACGTCATCACCGAGACCAGCATCATCATCGTGACTGTGAGGACGGACGGTCAAACTTCGGCTAACGCCGCTCTTCATCCCTCGATCTGTCGGGTTCACTCTCTTTTCCTGCTTTCAGGGTCGAGGTTTCTCCAAGGCGATGACGGCCAAAGAGGCCCAGGCGTTCGTTGGAGATGCTTCCTGTCACGTCAACATCCTGCAGGTAAACACACACCGAGAGGACGCTGTAAGAAATGAGGTTCACGATGGATTCAGAATGGATTTCCGCTGTGAAGATGGAGCTGATACTGGTGTTTTATTAAAGGAAGGATATCAGAGAGTCGCATTATTCACATCTGAAACTGCAGCGATGTGGGTTCAGCCGAGTCTGGCAGGCGATGGCGTCATGCTGCAGAAACACAGCAGCAAAAGGCAGAACTGAACACGAGAGGTTTTCCTCCTTTCTGTTCAGAATAAGTTAATCGGCTGAAGTCGGTGTAAAGTTTGGCCTTTCTGTAGCAGCACACCTGGAACAAAAGCCTGTTTTTGAGTTGCTGCTTGAGGCTGCTGCTGCTGCTCCCGCGCAGCTCGATACCAGCTGAGAAACGGCTGCGATGAGTCGGAAAGCTGACCTTCCTCTTGAGCTCAGGTGACTTCTGTGTTGATATCAGTAATGAAGGTGAACTGACGGAGTCTGTCGTCTCTGTGCAGGATGATAAGTTGATCCTGGAGGCTCCTTCATCGCAGCCCAGAGCCAGATCCAAACGCCAGCGCAGAGACACGACCAACGACCTGCTGGAGCTCGTGGTAAACACACAATAACGTTATTTAGCTTGTTCCTCCTTCAGATGATAAAAAGAAATCAGAGTTCTTGCGGCTGCAGCCGTCATGTCTTTCCATTCAGGCGGGGTTAACGTTACAGAGGCAGGCTGGGAATGAATTATTCACTGTGTTCCTCTGTAATTTAACTCGTCTCTCGACGGGATTTTAACCATCGGGAAATGACAGGATATGGTCTGTAATAAACTTTGACACTCAGCGTGATTTACGCCTCCTGAGGATGTAATTATCTGCCATGTCCAACACAAACAAACGTCCACAAACCCACAGAAAGCAGACGGTTCAGAACTTGCCTGAGAATCATCACGTTTTTCAGTTTTCTTCAGGATCAAAGTGATCCAGTGATGAGCGTCAGTGAGCTCACTGCAAACAGGAGCTGCTAACGGCTAACTCTGCATGTTTTTAATGGTGCTAATGTGTTAAAATGTGAGCAAACAAAGCCAAAGATCAAAAAGAGCTGCAGCTTTACATCTGCTGGAGTACACACTGAGATCTCTCTGCAGGTAAAGTTCGGTCACGGCGAGTGGATGGTGGGTTCGGTCTACTACGCCAGAAAAGACGACATCCCTCTGGCTATCATCATCCCCGCAGTCATCGTACCGATGCTGCTCTTCATCGCCGTGTCCGTCTACTGCTACAGGTTGGACCAGCAGTCAGAAATATGAGCAAACAGAGGCGCGTTTGTTCGTCTGCGTGTTGATTTGTGTCTGCGTTTGTGTGTTAACAGGAGGAAGAGTCAGCAGGCAGAACGAGAGTACGAGAAGGTGAAACACCAGCTGGAGAATCTGGAGGAGAGTGTCCGAGATCGCTGCAAGAAAGAGTTCACAGGTAGACGCTCACCTGGCGGCTCATACTGGTGGTGACGAATCAGACTCATCCAGTAAACTCAGAGCTCACTGCGCTCGCCAAGACCCTCGTGGAGGTTTCCAGCGTCCGAGCCAAGCGGCACAAACATCTGTCCGCACACACTGCGTCCACACACTAGAGGACGTCGCCGCTTTGACAGTTTGTCTCCGTAATGTCTCCATAAAGTCCTGCCAGCACGATTCAGCTGAGTGGACTTTGGCTCAGACTTCACACACGTCCCTGCAGGTCTTCTCGGGAGCTCGGTGGACCGTTTTCAGCTCAGTCTGACAGCTCTGTCACCGAGCTGAGAGGGTCAGCAGACTCATCAGACGTTTCCAAAGAGACTTTAAGAGCGTTGAATCCTTTTAGGACGTATAAAGACGTTAGAACGCTCTGCAAGCGTAGCACAAGAGGCACAAGTCAGAGGAAAGAATGGAAATGCTATAGGTAGTAAAGTAAGCTAGTTAGCAGGACATGCTAATGATGGCGTCTTCACAGAGAGACCGTCCACACAGTCTGTTCACTGAGTGTCACTGCAGCCAGTTTAAAACTCGGTCAGTTGAAAAGCGTGATAACAGGATTCTCTGATTTTTCTTGCGTCTGTCAGATCTGATGATAGAGATGGAGGACCACACCAGTGACCTGAGCGAGGCCCGGATCCCCTTCCTGGACTACAAAACCTACACCGACCGGAACTTCTTCCTGCCCTCCAAGGACGGCGCCAACGACGCCATGATCACCAGAAAACTGCAAATCCCAGAAGCCCGCAGGGCCATCGTGGCTCAGGCGCTCAACCAGTTCTCCAACCTGCTGAACAGCAAGACCTTCCTCATCAATGTGAGTCTCTCTCTGTCCCTCCCTTCTCTCGTCTGTCTGCCGTCCCGTCAAACGTAAAATCCGCCATTTTTCCTTCGCCCAGTTCATCCACACGCTGGAGAGCCGCCCGGACTTCAACGCCCGCGCTCGGGGTTATTTCGCCTCCCTGCTGACGGTGGCGCTGCACGGAAAACTGGAGTATTACACGGACATCATGAGGACGCTGCTGCTGGAGCTGATGGACGAACACGTGCAGAGCAAAAACCCCAAACTGATGCTGAGGAGGTGACGAAGAGACGCTGACACACAGATTAAAGTTTAAATCGAAAGCTGACCTCTGACCTCTGACCTCTGCTGATGTTTTATCTGTCGTCCTCTGTTTGTGTGTCCAGGTCAGAGACGGTGGTGGAGAGGATGCTTTGTAATTGGATGTCCATCTGTCTCTATCAGTTCCTCAGGGTAACAGAGTTGTTTTTATTTCCTTCTTCTTCTTCTCCTTCTTCTTCTTCTTCTCTTTCTTCTTCTTCTTCTTCTTCTTCTTCTCTTTCTTCTTCTTCTTCTTCTTCTCTTTCTTCTTCTTCTTCTTCTCTTTCTTCTTCTTCTTCTCTTTCTTCTCGCGCTCCTTCAGTTATAATTGACTCAGAAACTTTCCTGTGTCTGTTTTGTTGAAACCTGTTTGCTGCTCCTGTGTTTCTGTTTTGCTCTTCAGCGTTTCTATAATTTAACATTCTTGTTCTGAACATTTTGTTCACGCTTCAGCTGCACAGTGAGTTTTCACACCACGAGCGTTTTTTATGTTTTGGTGAGAATCAGCAGCTGAATTTCATCCCTGAACCCCGACAGTCCTGCTGTCCCCCTTCCAGATCCAGCTTTTGTTGTACTTAAACACGTTAAATACACAGAAAGCCTGTGGTCACATGTTGCAAAGTACTTGTACTCAAGCGCTGTACTTCAGTACAAAGTAAACATGAAGTCTTTTGTTTTTTATGCCACTTTAAACTTCTACTGCAAAACATTTTACATTTTTAAATGAACGTTTGAAGAAAGAATCTTCTTCACATTAAAAGCAAACGAAATCTAACTGGAATAAAACTGAACGTTTGATTTGGAAGTTGTGAAAAGGGAGCGTTTGATTCGCTGCACCAGCGTTCTGTCAAAGGAAACTGAAGTTTAAAGAGGTGCAGCCGGAGAGAAGGTGTTTGAGATCAGCAGGTGTTTGAGATCAGGTGTGACTGCGTCTCTGTCTCTGTCTCTGTCTCTGTCTCTGTCTCAGGACACTGCTGGAGAACCTTTATACAAACTGTTCAAGGCCCTGAAGCACCAGGTGGAGAAGGGTCCAGTGGACGCCAAGATGAAGAAAGCCAAGTACACCCTGAACGATACGGGACTGCTGGGGGACGACGTGGAGTACTCTGTGCTGGTCAGTACACAGAAGAGTCATCAACAGTCAAACTGAGTTCACTGACAGCAGTTCTCTAAAGTGATCCTCTCACCTGTTACCAGTGAGCCTGTTTACCTGTGGAACGATCCAAACAGGTGTTTCTGGAGCGTTCCACATCTTTCAGTCTGTGAAACGTGATGCTGCATCAGATTGACAATAAGCAGATATTTACAAAAATCAGTGAAGCTGATGAGTGAAAACATTATTAAATATATTAACTTTGAGCTGTTCTCAGGTCAGTTTATGTCAGAGAGGATCAATAAGTGATCACATGCTGTTTTATTGGTGTTTCCAGACTTTTTTTAATGTGAAGTGTTTTTAAATCCTTTTATTCATTAAAAGTTTTCAGTGTTTTCTGCTCCGACATCAGAATTTAGATAAAAACATCTTGATCTTTCATTCAGAACTGAAACTTTTCGTTAATTCTCAATCAGCAGAAAGTTAATCTGCAGCTGCTTTTATATTCGATGGTTTCTGTGATTTTTTTTTTTTTGGTTTTTGAGCCTCCCAGCATGCTTTGCTCTGCAGACTGTGGTTGTGTCTGTAGTCATGAGTGTGTGGCTGACAGGTGTGTGTGTGTGTGTGTGTGTGTGGTGTCAGACTCTGCAGGTGTTGGTGCACGGGGAGGGACCAGATGTGACTCCGGTCAAGGTGTTGAACTGTGACACCATCTCCCAGGTGGGTTTGTTTTCTCTCTGCATCAGGACATAAATGTTTTATTACGTGTGAGCGTTCTCACTTTGTGTTCCAGCAAACTTTAGCACTTGATTTTACATCACACAGACAAGCAGGCGCTTTTACAGGTGACGTTTTAACGCTCTGCTCTCCAGGTGAAAGAGAAGATCATCGATCAGGTTTACAGGAATCTGCCGTACTCACAGAGACCAAAGGTGGAGAGCGTCGCGCTCGGTAAGACCAGCAGATCAAAGATCAAACACTCCACAAACATTAGGATCAGATTATTATACTGAGATTCATACAAGTATTTCATTTTACTGTCACTGAAAGCTGCAGCATCAAGGTCACAAAGCAGGAGTTTGTCACCCCCTGCAGGCCTGAGGTGGAACTGCAGGGTCACTTTCAGAATAGGTTTCTATCAGACTGACTCATATTTATTGACTGCACTTTAAAGAGAACATCAGACATAATAATTCACACTGTGAGTGACTCAGCTTAATTACCCTTAATTAGATAAAGAGAGACAAAGAGAGAGAACGTCGTTAATCCCACAGAGACGACTGTCAGAGCAGCTCACAAACAGAGAGCATTCAAAGGATGAATGACCTTTAATCACCACAGCACAGCACAGTCAAGCTTTCTTTACCCTCTGTCAGCAGATGTCTTCTGTCTTTAAAGATCATTGTCTCCTCCGTCCACAGAGTGGCGTCCCGGCTCCACGGGTCAGATCCTGTCCGACATGGACTTGACTTCCCAGAAAGAAGGACGCTGGAAGAGGCTGAACACGCTGGCTCATTACAACGTGAGTCCAGTCCGAAGACGCGTCGCGTCCGGACACGTACAGACAAACGTCTCTGACATTAAAGCCGCTGACTGAGAGACAGACTGAGAGACAGACAGCGCCGTGACGACTGAGAGACAGACGATCAGGATTCATTCATGTGTCTGTCTCTGATTTCATTTCTTGTCTTGCAGGTTCGGGACAACGCCACGCTGGTTCTGTCCAGAGTTTTACACACACAGTCCTTCCACCAGCACCAGGACAGCTACGAAGAGAGTACGAAAACACACACACACACACACACACACATGCACACACACACACACACACACACACACGCAGCCTGAGAACACACAGTGACTCTCAGCTGTCACTCAAAGCGTCAGCGCTATCAGATGCTGAGAAACAGGAAGCAGACTCTGCTCTCAGATAACCAGGCGTCACATGTCTCCTGAGCTTTAGCAGCTGGACGAAGTCTGAGAAGAGTTTCTCTCCGTGTCGCCGACAGAAAACTCGCTGCTGGAGGACGACAACACCTTCCACCTGGTGAGGCCGGCCGACGACCTCGATGAGGTGAAGTCGAAGAGAGGCAGCATGAAGGACAAGGCCATGACCAAGGCCATCACTGAGATCTACCTGACCAGGCTGCTGTCAGTCAAGGTGTGTGTGTGTGTGTGTGTGTGTGTGTGTGTTCACATAAAGGTTATGAATGCAGCGTGTTCGCTCTCATTCATTCACCTGGTGACCCTTTGTCGGGCCCGACCCCTCAGGTTGAGAAGCACAGAAGTCTGTAAGAGCAGCTCCAGCATTAATGAGCAGTGACAGAGCATCACTCTGAACTGACTGTACTTTGCTAATACTTCATATCGTGTTCTTCACCAACATGTAAAATCATGCCTTTTATATACGTGTGTGTGTGTGTGTGTGTGTGTGTGTGTGTGTGTGTGTGTGTGTGTTACAGGGCACGCTGCAGCAGTTCGTGGACGATTTCTTCCGCAGCGTCTTGTGCTCGAGCTCCGTCGTCCCTCCGGCCATCAAGTACTTCTTTGACTTCCTGGACGAGCAGGCGCTGAGACACGACAACGTGGACGAGGAGACGCTGCACATCTGGAAGACCAACAGGTAGAGGACACACACACTGGGAGACACACACACTCTGGGAGAAACACACACACTCTGGTCAGTTCTCTCACTTGTGACTGCAGGACGAGCTGCTGCTTCTCGTCCTGTAAAACTTTAATTTACTGTGAGAAGACGAGAGGAAAGCGTGTACGTGAGCGAGCCGTGTGATCCGGACAGGAAGCGGGAGATTCTCCGTTGATGCGCTTCAAACGGCCTCACGTGGAACGCGTCAGAACGCCATCAGAACGCCATCAGAACGCCGTCAGAAGGCGTCTGACAGCTGATCTTTTCCGCTGATTCGGCGTCTGCCAGCTTCTCTTCAAAGCCTCTCTGAATCTCTGCTGGAGCGATACGACATAAGAGGAATGATTACACTGCTCCTCACACTGTGTGTGTGTGTGTGTGTGTGTGTGTGTGTGTGTGTGTGTGTGATACCTCATCAGCCAGACTCGAGTGTAATGACGTCCTCGTCACTGCTGAAAGCCGGATCTGATCGTCAGTCTGTTATCAGACAGACGCTCTTCTTCTTCTTCTTCTTTAACTTCTCTCACACACATACACATGCACACACACACACACGCTGGGCAGTGAAATATTGATCAGCTGAGGTGAATTATTGACGAGGGTTGTGATCTTGGAGGCAGAGACAGAGCAGATGAAAGGATGGAGGGAGGAGAGACGGAAACGAGGGACGGAACGAGTCCTCACAGACAGACATGAGCAGTGATGGAATGTAACGTAGTACTTTCACCCAAGTACTACACTTAACTACCAATTAGAAGTACTTGAACTTTACTCTTTTCTTTTCATGTGACTGTGTGCTTCTCCTCCACCACGTCTCACTTTTTACTCATCTGAAGATTTAGTTTTTCTTTACAGATGAGGATTTTTATATGAAAACACATGAAGAGTTTCTAAAATTTAACGTTTTCTAATTAATCAAACTCCCAATAGATCACACAAGTTTAGTTGAGTCGATTGGTCCATTGATCAGTTAGATGACTGACAGATAATTGATTATTTCAATGGTTTCAGTGATTTTTGCTGCAGAAACGTTGGATGTTGGAGCTCCTCAGACGTTTGATTTGTCCCAGAGGACAAACCTTTAATCTCATTGGATGTTTTGGTTTTGAGAAGCTCTAAAAACTTGAAATGCAAATGACGTCTCGTACTTTTTATTTCAGCTTTCTTTCATTAAGATGAGATCAGGAGTTCTGGCCTGAATCCACTGTGATGACGGTCTACCACAGGACATTTGAACTCACAGATTTTAGTTTCCTCTCGTTACCTGATGTGACGTCCAGCTGCTTCTAACCTGACGCTCTGACCTGAACCTCTGCGTCTCCTCAGCCTGCCTCTGCGCTTTTGGGTGAACATCCTGAGGAACCCCCACTTCATCTTCGACGTCCACGTGACGGAGGTGGTGGACGCTTCGCTGCACGTCATCTCTCAGACCTTCATGGACGCCTGCACCAAGACGGAGCACAAGCTCAGCAGGGTCAGTTCACGCCAGCGACGACCACGGCGAGTTGGTTTTCTGAGCAGCTTTGAAAACTGATCTGAGGTCTGTTTCTCTCTCTGACTGCAGGAGTCTCCCAGCAACAAGCTGCTCTATGCAAAAGAGATTTCAACGTACAAGAAGATGGTGGACGAGTGAGTTTGTGGCTCTGAGCGTTGTGAACGAGCAGGCGTGTGGTGCGAGCAGCTGGGCTACATGTGGCTCTGACAGCTGCCGAGGTTTCCGCTGAGAAGCCGACGGCAGCAGAGTTTATTAACACAGAGCGAACGGTTAGGAGAGTCAACAAGCTCAGCGGCGACTGAAGGAGGTTTTAACCCTGAGTTAGAGAATCAGAAGGCAGAAATCTGCTAAATATCTGTTCCACTGTTCCTCCTCCACGATCACCTCCTGATCAGCTCACCGGCAGCAGGTAGAAATCAAGCTAAAATCTACACCTGCTGTCATTAAATCCTCTGGTTGGAGGAGAGACCCTCTTTTTCAGGCGGTCTCTGGTTTGAAACAGCAGAGTTCGTTTTACCTGAAGCAGACGGGCTGAGGTTTACCTGCACAGGTGTCCGAGTGTGACGCTGAAACAGGAAATGAGACGCAGGTTTTTAAGTCTGAGACACAAACGTTAATGCAGTTTGCTGTCACACTGTGGGGACTCGCCTTACCTGTGGGGTCCCCATGACATAAATCATTACGTTTGAGGCTGAAGACTGAGGCTAAGGGTGAAGGTTTGGGTGAGACTCCAGGAAATGAATGTAAGTCTATGTAATGTCCCCAGAAGTGATGAAAACTTAATGTGTGTGTGTGTGTGTGTGTGTGTGTGTTTTCCACAGTTACTACAAGGGCATCAGACAGATGGTTCCAGTCAGTGACCAGGACATGAACACACACCTCGCTGAGGTGTCCAGGGTATGAACCACCTACTCTGTGTGTGTGTGTGTGTGTGTGTGTGTATGTGTGTGTGTGTGTTTTACTTGCTCATGTCTAGCCTGTACATATTTCTGGTAGCAGAGCTGTGAAACACCGTACTTATACTTGAGTATTTCCATGTTACCCTCCTTCATACTTCAGTACATCTCAGAGTTCATTCTGGTTCTTTTCACTCTGCGTTGATGTGAACACAGATTAAGACAGAACACATAAAAACATGTGATGGTTTCAGAGTTCAGATCTGCTCCGCCTCGACAAACACAAGGAGAAAATAACTGTTTTGACGTGTTTCCGCTTTGCAGCAACACACAGACAAGCTGAACACCCAGGTGGCCTTACATCAGCTGTACCAGTACGCCAGCAAGTACTACGACGTGGTGAGAAGCCTTTTCTTTCTGTTCTGCTCACGGTGAATTTCTTAACCTCTGTGTTATTTAAAAGGGCCGAGACGAAGCACGCCGCGACCACTAGATGGCAGCACAAGCAAACTGTTCAGCCCGGTGGAGCCACTCGACTGAATCTCTGCAAGAAAACACAAATATTATCGTGGAAATGTTGATTATTTTCTGTCAGCTGCTTCACTTTAAAGTCGTTTTAGTCAAAAAATAATGTTATCGTCTTCCTCAGATCATCCAGTCGCTGGACGAGGACCCGGCGGCCCAGAACAGACAGCTCACCCTCCGCCTCCAACAGATCGCTGCCGCCCTGGAGAACAAGGTCACTGACCTTTGACCTCTGACCTCAGGGAGGGGTCGGGGGGAGGAGCTAACGGCTACTGAAACGCAGGTTGTTGTTTTCCATTTTAGGACTCGAAGAAGGACGAGCTCGCGGACTCTAACGAACGTTTGACCATGTAAGGACTGAAGTGGGAGGGGCTAGAGGAGCCGCAGGAAGCTGTTGGCCACATAAGGACTGAAGGGGTAACTGAAGTGTTAGTGGTGGAAAGTGAAGCGCTGACGTCGACTCCGGCTGTACGGTTAACGGCCACGTGCCGTGACGTGGCTGCAGGCGGAAGCTCCCCGAAAACAAAGGGCGATTTTTTTTTTTTTTTTTTTTTAACGGTTGCTCCAGCGTTCGGTTTGTGTGACTCGGGCCGAGCCGTGTCTGCGTTTGGCTTCTTCTCTGCACCACAAAGTTTAATTTCCCCACACAAAGACTTTTGGGTGGTTGAAGAACTGAAGGAACGAGACGTCGCCAAATACTCTTTTTGTTACTCAACCCTTCTGGACGTTCGGATTGGACGCCCCGGGACGCTTTGTGACCACTCGTTTCTCATCGTGTTGCGGTGAAGTGTGTGAACTGTGGATGTGAGGTGAACTTGCTTCCAACTCCTGATCCGAGGTCAGTTTTTCACACTAAACGGTAACCAGGAAATCTGATCTCTGGTCAGCTGAATGAACGTCGACCTTTAACCTAAAAATAATCAGCCAATGAAAACCCACTACGGTACACACCACTGGCCAATCGAGGGTCCTGGTTTGTCTTGAGGGCACAGCTGTGCGGAGTGAATTCAGGTACGATGAGTCCAAAAATCAAACGCAGCGTAGACTTCTCTCGTATCGTGGCCAAATGTTGTTTTCATATCGGATCAGTCGGCAGAGTCTTTCTCTGCAGCTTCTGATTCTTCTTCGTGTGTTTCTTTTTAACGGACCGACGCAGTGCCACTTCGTTTTATTCTTTTATAAAGTGTTAATCAGGGTGGTCCATGTCATAACCTGTGTGTGTGTGTGTGTGTGTGTGTGTTCGTTCGGTAGTTATCAGCAGACCAGCTTGTTTTTACTGTACGTGAGAAACGTCTAATCATGTGATCGAAACAGCCAAACTTTTATTTCTAAGTGTGATTTGCTCTTATAATCTGCTTAATTTGAGCGCTCCCTTCATGTAAAACGCTGCGTCTTTTTTATTTTTTAAACTTTTCTGTTGAACCGCACACGTAAGAGGAAAAGTGTCTTCTGAAGACGGAATCGTGGATCCTTCAAAAAGGTTTAAAATCAATCCAAAATCAAGGCGGGAAAGCGTTAAAATGGATTAAATCCATGTATTTAGGCCTCGCTCGAGCATTGCCAGCATGTCGAAGAAGAAGCATCAGTTTATTTGATGTTAGCAGGTTAGCACAGTTAGCATCAGCTCTGCTGTCCACATTTAAAACCAGTTTACTGTCCTCCTCCTTTTCTTTAAGCGATATTTAGAATGCATTAAAACAAATCAATTAAACACAATTAGACATGACAAAAAGTCATATTTCCCAGAATGTTTTCTGTATTCATCGCGCAGCGCCTGCATGTGCCTCCTCCTCCTCCTCCTCCTCCTCATTCTGCTCATTAAATGTCCCATAAGACATCCCTACATTTTTTAAAGTGGAGCAGTGTCATCATCACATCTAAAGACCTTTTTAAGCAGAGTGGCTGTTTGTTAGAGAAATATGAGATAAAAATCACCAATTATTTTAGTAACCGCTCTGTAAACGAGTGAACCGTGGACCAAGTTATTAGACGACTCCGAGCGCTCTGAGGGTTTAAGTGCCGTTACACACCTGAAGTGTAGATGAACTCATGATTTCCTCCTGTGCTTCGTATTATTAATCACCGTCATGTAGCTGCTTCGTTCTTTGCCTTCTGAGCCCGGACCACGTGCTCTCTGTCGCGCTCGTTCATCTGAAAGGTTAAATATGCAGTTTGTAAGCTGGATGGTGGACCGTCGCCTTCGGGGAAGGAAGCTCAAAGCCTCAAAGCGTCTTTGTTTTTTTGCTTTGGGGTTTTTCTGTGAAGTGAGATTTATTGATTCCAGCGTCTTCAAGTCTTACAAACTGCATCTTTAAATTCTGAAGCAATACGACCTTCAGGCTGGTGCTGGGACTTTGTACTCCCATCTCCTCAAACTGTGGACGGACGCACGGCGAGGTTCGGCGCCCGACGACCTCCACACACAAAGACTGAAACGAACCCATCCGAGCTTCTTTATTTGTGCTTCTCGTGAGCTTTCTGTGGGCATTTCTCTCTCAGACATTGGTTTTTAAGCCACTTTGGTGCCAAATAACTTCAGACTACGTGTGTGTGTTATCGGTGTGTGTAAGAATCGGACTGTGGTTTGACTTTTTGTTTGACTGTAGAGATGAGGGGAACAAACAGTTGTGTGTTAAATGATCTGGTGGTACTTTTATAAAAACTGTTGAAATGTGAAACTTTTTGGGAGGTTGTTTCAGTGACTTTTGGCAAAACTTTCACCAGCTTTTCAAATCAAACTGTCACTTTTTGTTGCCGCCATAAGAGCTCAATCTTTACTCGACAAAGGCTTCAATTTTATTTTGTGAAACATAAAACATCTGATTCTTTCATCTCTGAAGAACGTCTCGATCTTTATTCCTCGCCAACACTCGCTTCTTTCTGCCTTCTTTTTGCCACCGGCGAGTGCCTTAAAGAGAAGAACTGAAGGTGGATTTGGAAGTAAAAGCCAAAAAAAGGTGTCGAGGCACATACAGGTGTAGACAGGTCTGAAGAGCACAGTGGAACATTTTAGAGGGCCGAGTTGGTACTGTCAGAAGTATTTTAAGCTTGCACAAAAACAAATTTAGACGCCGTCACTACCATCAACTGTCGTAAACTGTTCAGTAAATTTCACTTCAGTGTCAGAAATATATATAAAAAACAAAAACAAACGCATAACAGGCAGGTAAAATCGTCCCCGGTTGAACCAGCTGTTCAGACATGAGTTCTAACATGAAAAGTTTCACACGTGACTGAATTCAAACAGATTAATTAATGTTACATATTTCCACCCTGTGACCTCCAGGTGGAACTGTAGCTGAACCAGCTGACAAAGCTAACATTAGCATGCTAACACCTGACCTGGATGATACAGAGTACGGTCCACATGTCTGATCTGAAACTTGAACATTAAGCCGATAACATTTGACTCATTTACTTAATCACGTCTGTTGGCTTTGCATAATCTGACATTGCCCTCCAAAATGTCTGAATACTACCAAATACTTCTACTGAATACCACCTGTGGTGCACAAATTTCTCCATGTACGCATGAAACAAACATCTCCGCTCACAAAGGGTACATCGCCTCTAAAACCATTTTTTAGAAGGCAGGCTAGCTTGTGATGCTACAGTGACGTAATGTTTAATAGCTGATTGCTCGTCATTGGACAGCAGTAAGCATATTTCCTAGTAACTGATTCACATATTACTGAAGCGCTGGCTGGTAGAACTACGGTAGAACCTCACACACAAATTTAGGAATGGATTTCTGAACAGCTGGTGCAGCTCACACCCGGCGTTTAGCCCACAGCTAGCTAACCTCTGTATGCTAGCTTCTGTAACTCACTGGGTTTAATCACAAATGACTTCTTCTTTGGGTCTTTATGAAATGTGTTTTCTGTCCGTATTCTACCCAAAATCATTCTAAATAGTAACATTTGAGGGCCTGTTAATTTTAATGAAGATCTAACAACAATTCGTTAGCATTCAACAGTATATTCCATTCGTCCTAGCCCAAGTTTCACAAACAGAAGCTAGCTCAGAGACCAGGCTGGATTTGGTTTTTTACAGTTGAATGTGAAACTGGTGATTATCTCTGCCTCACCAACGGCTCTGCAGCAATTCATTTTGCCATGTACTTCGTCATTTCATGTCAACGCCAGCAGCTAACGCACTCTTAAATAACATTAACGATAAAGAAAGCAGCCCGACGCTTTGCCCTTTGACCCGTCTTTTTTGTCAACAACGTGGAAAATTAATTTGCAAACCACTAACCTGGAATACTGGACAGCGAATGATGGATTGTGAAAGGTGTCGGTTTAACTCCCACAGTTTTCTGTATATTCCCCATGTTCCACCACAGTTTAGGAAGTGTTAGCGGGACGTGAGCTGCACATGTGACGTTTAGCTCGGCGGTTTTTAGAGGCTCGTGTGAAATGACTGGATGAAGGATCAGCACAGGGAATGAGCCTTCGCTGTCAGTAGGTTTATTCAGCCGCTGTTTGAGGATCTGTGTGTTTTAATGATGTGAAACTTGTTTTATGAGGCACGAGTGAACGACTGTTCGGAGAGATTTTGAATGTTACAGAGAAAATTGCCCACTGGTACTGATGTCTGACCAATATCACAAGGGTGAAATGTGTTTATACCATTGTATAACGGTTTGTATATCAAATACAACTTTCCCATTGTTTATTCTTGTAACATCGTTGTAGGAACAAATGGTTTGGATGGACTGGACCAAGTGTAGACTTTTGAAACCCAAATAGCACTACCAGTAACCAGGAACCAACTGGTCTGGACTGGAGCCCAAATCGGTGACTCTTCTGAGGAGAAATGGGCAGAAAAGCCAGATCTAGGAAGTCCAAATATCCAATAAAAGATGTTTATACAAATGGAAAGTGTTCTTCTTTTGTTTTGGTGCTTCAGCGGTAAAATTAATGTTAGCTTTCGGCTGATTGTCAGCCAGTTACTCATCTAATCTCTCTGGAGTTAAAACATGACAACACTGCCTCCCTGTGTTCCTCTGAAGAACTACACATTCAAACAGCAGCAGACTGCTCTGTAAACCCAGGTCTCAAAACATCCGCTGTCCATATTTTTTTGATGTGTAGTATTACTTCAGCTTTATTTTTCTAACAGGAAACACGAAAGAATTTGCTCTTGAGAAGCAGCTCTAATTATGATTAAATACTTCATACACCAAATACACCATCAGTGATGGAGAGTAACTTAGTACATTAACTCAAGTACTGGATTTAAGTACAAATTACATTTATCTGAAAGCTGTAGTAACTAGTCTCTTTTGATATTTCACATATGATGTCTGAAAAGGTTATAAAGTAAATCGTCTTATTATTTAATGGAGCTGCAAACGAGAAGAATTAGTGAAGAAGTCAGTTTCATTTTCCCACTTGACAATATTATGGGACTCGCGGTTGGAGCGTTTGATTCTCCAGATTAAATCGTCAGTCTGAAAGATTAAAACCACCATTAGAAAGTATTTAGTTGTTAAATGAGGAGTGGGAGGTAAAAGTTTATGTGCAGAAAAACTCTGAGGCAGCAATTAACTATGACTCCCAAGATACATTTCGGCAAGAAACATCCAATCCCTGAGTTTTAAATTCTGGCGCGTTGCTAACGATGGAACGTAAATATGGCGGCGCTGTGAAAACTGAAAACACGATCAGCTCAAACTTTTAAACTCTGGCTCAACTGTGGACAAAGTCCCCAACCACGCCGTCACGTTTTATTCTAAAGCGTGATAAAATGCTTTGAATTCATAAACAATAGATACATACTGTCACAACAACCGCTGTTTCGCGCCTCAGAGGATTATGGGTATTGAAGTATTTACATGTCTGCCATGCCAAAATTACGGACAAACGCTATTTCTGAAAATCGCTGAAATCTGCCGCCATGAAATAAACGTACATCAACAATGGCAGCCCCGTGTTTCTGTATTATTTCTTAAAGAAATAACTGAAAATACAGACGTGGGGAAAACACACGAGCGGAAACAGCAGCACGTCACGCTTTGATTTCCTGTGCGCCTTCATTTATTTCTGGGCCGATGGAGTGTTAAGTCCGCTTTGCGTCTGTATACTCAGCTGCTAGTTTTAGTTTGCACTCATGCGACATGACGTTAGGAAGCTAAATTTCTTGTGAAAAACGCAAATAACTTCAAGATGCAATCACAACAACAGGTACAATTAACGCCCACAGCAAACAAACAATTACAAAACTGAGGAAACTCACCCATGAAGTTTGATCCACAGATCAAATTGGCAGCCTACTCAACCAATTACAATCTTTAGCACTGCCTCCACCGATAGAGCCAATTGCAACGTATTTTGCAGATGATTGACGCTTTGTACAGCCAATGAAATTCTGAAAACGAGGATATGACCCTTCAGGAGCTAAAACATAGTTGAGTTCACTTCAGATGGGATATTACAGTGTTTTAAACGAAATCTAAAGATATACAGCCCTAATATAAATATGTGTCCTACATATACTTATCTAGATATAGTAGCCTGTTGTTTGTGAACAAATGAAAACATTGGAAAAAAAAATGTAAATATAATTTTTTGTGGCATTATTATCTGGAATGAAAACACTGGAACAATGTGAACACAAGCTTTAGTTTCTGCTAAAGTAAAGGAGGACACAGAAGTCCAGAGATCCTTCTGTGTCCTCAGTCCAAATCCACGACACGTTCCTGTTCACAGAAGTTAAACTTTATTTAGTTCACAGAAAACTCTGAACAGAAAATATCAGAAATTGGAGATCTCATAAATTCATCTTATTATTCAAGAGCGTGTAGAAAAGTGTCAGCTTAAATAAACTTCAGCATCTTAAATAAACTTAGAATAAATAATTAAGATGTTGGGTGACACTTCAGGTCATGGGCTGTAATTTCCTCCTAATTTCCTGCAAAGTTTCCTGGAAAGAACGATGTCATTTGGCATTAATGTAAGAGAAAGAGACAGAATCCAATGAGTGATGTCAGAACTGATCACCTGATTGAACCTGTGAGTCTTTTAATCAGCACACAGCAGGGAAAGCAAACAAATCAAATACATGGAAAATTAAGTTTCTAATAAATTAATACATTCTTCTTTCAAGGAACTTCCTCTTTTTACTGTAATTACAAATTTAATTCCAACAAAAGGATGAGGAAATTACAACCTGTAAAGTGTAAAGTTTTATTTCACGGGTCCATAATTTTTGAATAATTTCTTTCTTATTTACAAAAAGTTTCCTGGAAAGAACTGAGCGATCTGTTACTCATTATAGGGAAAATAAAGTGTTCAGGTGGGATCCTTAGAAATAAATAATTCAAATTATTTGCTGGTGTAAACGAGTTTTTTAGCAGCAGCTTTTCTGAAAGTTCCTAAAAAGAGTGAACATTTACATGTGTTCAAACAGAACTTTTCACTCGAGAAAATGCCCCATTTTTCCTATAATTAGTATCAAATTCCAGAACTATTTCCAGGAAATATCTTAAGAAATTACAGACCCGTGAAATAAAGCATGACCACACACCTTTCGGATGATGGAACAAGACTTAAAGGAACAATCTGACATTCTGGGGCGTCCTGATTCACCTGTTTACCCAAATTGAAGGTGACCGTCTGTCAGCCGTCTGACTGCGAGTAAGATGGAAAACAGGAAGAGTTCCTTTTGTTACGTATCAGGAACTTCAGATGAGGCAGGTGAACAGACTGAGGACAGACACAGGGACTGTTTGGGATGAAAATAATCTGAGGATTTTCAGGTTTAAGCATCATTTAAAGGATAAGTCTGGAGATAATCTACATTTTTAATCGACATATCCATCAAAAGACCAAAACCACCACTGAACTCAAGTATTTTCTATGTAACCTAAACTTCTGTATTTTGTTAATCTCAACAAATTCCACAAAAAGACTCAAACCGCCGCTGAATGTATCCGCTGACATGTTTTCACTGCGACTCACAGCCTGATCGAGCTTCTCCCTCTGTGCCATTCACCTCCACTGTTGTCCAAAATCTACTATAAGCACATCAGCGAGCCTCTGCTGAACCGGCCGACGTGTTCCTTCATTACCGTGAACACACACACCGAAGTTTAAGTTAACTGAGCCCCCCCCACACACACACACCCTCCTGCTGCTACAAACACTCACTAATGTGGATTAATCCGCTGCTGAAAGTAGTCCCCAACATACGCACTATTTCATCCTGTTTTGCTTCAGAAACTTTTGAAGCTAAAATGTTGAATGAGCTGCAGCCTCCTCCTCCTCCTCCTCCTCCTCCTTTTCTGTTACATATCGCTGTGAATCTTTGGGATTAGTTCTGTTATTCTGACCAAACGAGCTAGTTGAATTCATCACCTTCTGCTCTGATAAGCAGCACCTTCTGACAATATTAGACAAACCCATCAATAAGAAAAGAAGCAAACGAAGTTAAAGTGCAGGTATGTGCCTGTGACTGAGGCAGAAAAGTGAAACTAAAACATTAAAGTAAACTTTCATTTGGTAATTATTCGATGTATTCTCTGGTTGGTGTGAAGATTAAGGAACTAAAGTGTGAACTGAGGTCTCACCAGAGACCAACCTGTGACAGCTTTCTAACACCAACGGGGCTGACGAGGGTTTGTTCAGAACACCTTCGTCACACGTGTCCGCTGCATGAAAGGGGTATCAAGGTGAGGTAGGTGAGGACCGATGGAGGTTGGGGACAGACTGGGTGTCTCAGCTGAGGTAGGTGAGGATGACAGACTGGATTGGCAGCCTGCACACCGGACACAGCTTGTTCCTCTTCTTCAGCTTCCTGGCGCAGACGTAGCAGGACATCAGGTGTCCGGTCCGTCCGTGGACGATGCAGCCGTTCTTCGGCCGGGACTGACAGATGAGACAGGGGTCCAGGCACGAGTCCGGCAGCCGCCACTCTGCGGATGTGCTGCGCTCCAGCTCGGGGACCGCGGGGGGAGGAAGAGGAGGCGGAGGCGGATCGGTGGGGGAAGACGGGAAAAGCTCCTGGGAGTTGCTGGAGGAGGAGGCCTGGGAGTCAGAAGTCCAGAGCTTCTGCTGGGAGGAGGAGGAGGAGGGCTGGGAGGATGAGAGCAGATCCTGGGAGTTGGAGGGCGAGGAGGTGGAGTCCAGACCAGAGAGAGTGGAGTCAGACAGACACTGCGACAGGAGGGGCGTTTTCGCCCTTTTCCCATCCGGTACGTCAACTCCTTCGTTCTCCTCAACATCAGAACCTTCAGGAGACACAACCGACCGATAATCAATCAATCAATCAATCAATCAATCAATCAGTCGATCAATATCTTACTGTTTGATTCTCCTTCATCCCCACTTAGCAAAGCACACTGTGCTTTTTAATCCTGTTAATTATGTTAAATATCGTCTGACCTGGGACTGAAACCCACCTGGAGCTTCTTTGGCTGCTGATTGGTCGGTTGGCTTTGGGGGCAGGGCTTTAGGGCTGGAGGAAGCCGACTTTATTATATCCTCAGGCAGCCAATCGCGGCGCAGTGTCCAGCAGCGGAGGCAGTTTCTGGGCAGAGGCGGGTTCAGCTCGTCACACTTGATACACCGCCAGTAATCCTGAGGAGGAACACACACACAGTTAGACCTACACAACAAGCGTGTGTGTGTGTTTGTTTCATGTGTGTGTTTGCGCTCAGACTCACAGCTTCAGTGATCTCCGTGTCTTCATCAAAGGAGTCCTCATCCTCTGCCTCAAAGATGGTGACCTCATACACCTGGACACAGACAGACAGGTGGACGGGTGAGAAGAGGGGCTGGGTGTTTGTGCGCCGATGCTTTTGTTTTGAAACAGCTCAGTAATTTCCTAAAACAGCTGCTCACTGTAGTTTAGTGTTTGCGACAGGAGGACGGTGTGTGTGTGTGTGTGTGTGTGTGTGTGTGTGTGTGTGTGTGAGAGACTGAGTCAGAAATTAACTACAGTGTGTGTTCATGGTGATGAAGGAACAACAGTGAGGCTCACTGATGTGTTTTTAATGGGGCTCAATGGCTCAAAGGAGGAAGATCTCTCACACACACACACACACACACACACACACACACACACACACACACACACACACACACACAGCGTGTCAGTGTCAGTGTGTACCTGGTCATCTGCAGACAGAGAAGCATCGTCTTCGTTATAGTCGTCAGACGCGATGGACTCCACCTCAAACTCAACGCTGAAGTTGTCGCTGTCCGAGTCTGAGGCTGCGACCGTGACCTCTGACCTCCCCGACTGAACGCACACACAGTCCACGTTAGAAACCAGCACAACAATTCTACACCAGTAAAATGAAAGCCTGTGTGTGTGTGTGTGTGTGTGTGTGAGTGTGAGAGAGAGTCACCGAGCTGTGCGAGTCAGACGATTGGCTGCTGTGTCTGTCCCGCCCACTTCCCAGTCCACCAATCACACACCAGGATAGGCTGTCATCAAAGGTTAGGGAGTAGCTGTCGGACCTCCTCCTCTTCCTGCCCTCTCCTTCCTCTTCCTCCTCCTCCTCCTCCTCCTCATCGTTCTCTTCTCTGTGGGAGGGTCCTGGGCAGATCAGGTGGGCGGAGTTTAGCCACAACATCACAGGTGTGTTTAGGAGCTGTAGTGAAACGCCGGCACGTCAGAGGCAGAGCTCACCTGGGTCGCTGTTCCTGCGACGACTCCTCCTCCTCCGTCGCGTTCTCCTCCTGTCTGGTGATGAAGAGCGACTTTCTGAATCTGCCTCCTGAAACAAAAACACAAATTCAACGTCCCATTTCGCAGTGATCGACAAGGATTTCGTTTGTAACTCAATAAGCGTTCAAACTCTCTCGACCAGGAACCAAACCCCCTTTAACATCTGCTAATTTTGCTTTACATCGTGTTTGTCCGTTATGAGACACTGTGTCCTCTGTGCTCTTTAGTGTTATTGTCTTTTGCTGAATTCGGCTTTGATTTTCCAGCTTTAACATGGCGTCAGGCTTCAGTTCTCAGCTCTGTTGACTGTTCAGACATTTCATTCTAAAACCTGTTATTAAGTCAACACTCTGTGTACAAAACACACACAAACACTACAATTATGTCTTATTTTGAAAGGATTGCAGCACAGCATCAAAATCCCCTGTGTGTGTGTGTGTGTGTGTGTGTGTGTGTGTGTGTGTGTGTGTGTGTGTGTCTCACCTCTGTCCCTCTGTCTGTCTGACTGTTACTGTGTGGTTCACTCAAGTCTGACGTCGACTCTAAGAAAGAGAAAGACGGGTTAGTTTGGTCTGAATCTGAGCAGCAGGCAAGAGATGACGAAGAGAAGAAGGAGGAGGAGGTGAAAGGGGAAGCTAAGAAGAGGAGAAACACACGAGGAGGAGGTGCATCGAGGAGCACGGCGGCAAAGAGGAAATTAAAAAGAGGAAATTCTTCTCGACTGTTCATCATCACAAGAAAGAGGAGGAACAGGGTGAGGAGCTGAGGAGCTGAGGAGAGGCAGAGGGACCCGCAAAGTTTCCATTAGATTCAATCGTCATGACAACACAAACACAGTAAAACATCCACAGGGGATCCACAGTGAAGGCGGTCCTGTTTGTTTCTGAGTGTGGATGAAGACCAGCCTTCATCTGTCTTAATCTGTGGATTATAAGCTGCTGGAGTAAATGATCAGGTCTGTGCAGTGTGGAATGTAGAAGCCGGGTTTCATGCACAGACTGGCTGTTGTCGTCATTGTTATTTCACGCCTCTCTTGTCCACGCTGCTATGAATTATGGGTCCTTTGCAGGCACACTCAGCACCTGTGGACTCGTGAACGATCCCGTTAAACCTGAGTGTGAAAGCGTGATGAAGACAAAGAAGAGCAGTCCTACCTTGACTTTTCACGGCCACGAGGTTCTTGGTGATCATCGCAAACAGAACCCTGAAACATCAGACATGTTGGAGTTACCTCGCCGGCGAAGGCTGCGACACAAAGCGTCATTTTTCACGTTTACAGGCAGAACGTGACGCTTTACGTCACTGACAAACTCATTTCAGAGCAGAACCAAACAAAAGGTGACGTCTGAATCTCACCGCGGCTCCTTGACAGAGAAGCTGTCGACTCCCAGCACCCGCCCCAGTGCATCCTGGGAGCAGTGGACGATGTGCTGCTGCTTCTGGTCATACAGCTGCTTCTGGATGATGTACTGACCCAGGTAGAACATCACCTGCGGGAAGACCATCACAGGTGCAGCCAATCAGCTGAGCAGGTTATTAAATCTGGAGTGTTTTTATCATCAGCTAACAGCTGATATCAGCTGACAGACAGACGGACAGGCCGTACCTCCTTCATGGTGAAGACGTCTTTCGTGGCTCCTGCATGCTGCAGCAAAGTCTGGAACTCCACCTTTGGTCTGACCTGAACACACACAGAGGAAGCGTCAGGTCAAACAGTAGAAGTCAGAGTAGCCAGTAAACAAGTCAGCGACTCGCTGCGCTCACCAGTTTGTTGTCGTCAGCGGCGTTGGCGTTGACCTCCCCGTCAGCTGACATGATGATTCTGATTTCTGCACAGAAACCGCTTATTAGTGATAAACATATATACATGAACGTAGGACAACCTACTCAACTGACATCCTCTGCGTGAGTACACACGAAACACACCCACACACCCCTTTCATTCACTGTTGTGCAAATCTCATCTTTGTGCGCTCTCACCTGCCGAGATAAGCTGCAAACGTTGGTGAACGCACACCTGTTCCAACTGATTTCACCACTGAACCAGTAACTGTGACATCCTCTGACTCACTCACCAAATGATTGTGACATTTTGAGAGTTCTTCAGTGAAACAACTCAAAAGAAACTTAAGCAAACTTTGCAAAACAGCTGCAGCGAACTCTTCATCATTTGTGACTTTTATTCAGCTTTAAATGCAAAACCTTCGCTTGTTTCTTGACTTTTCACCAGTTTTATCACAAAGTAGGAAGAAGCGAACTGTTGGAGTGAACTTCTTGTTGGCTTTTTACACATCCAGCAGACACACAGACACGGCAGCAATCACTGCAGTTAAACTCTGTCTGCTTAATGAATGTAAGTCTAATAATCCTCCTCCTTTCAGCTTTGTTCTGGTCTCCACTAACTCCTGGCAAAAATGTGCAGTTGTTTAGCTGCTGAACGCTCCTCAGTGCTCAGCAGCCAGCTGTTTACTGTCTGTCTGTCACTGGTGGTGGACAGATGGGCTCCAGCAGGTTTACAGCTGCTGCCTAACACGCTCCACACAGCAGAGGTGGTGATAATTTCACAATAAAAATCTTGATTAGAGCAACTTTAAAGGAGACATTGAGGAAAATTCAATGTGCCGTCATCCAGTAATTTCCACACGTGGCTGCTGTTCAGCAGAAGTTCTGCATCACTCTGACTCCGCGGTGTGTGTGGACGGCTGAGGTTCACCTGACATCCTTCAGCTCACCTCGACTGAGTCAGACTAGAGAAAACTTAACGTGCCAGAAGTGTTTTCTCCTCTTTGACAGCGTGCTGTCCTCTCTGTCAAGCTGAGAGACGGGTGGAGCCTTCAAAAGGAATTTACTGGATCCACTCATCAGATCCAAATCCTCTTAAATCCCTCATCAAATCTCATCAGCTTTACCTTTCAACTCTGCAAATAACAAGAAGCCAAAACAACTACAACCCCATGTTCAGTAATCCCAATCGATGCTAATGTCATCGATGCTGATTAACACAGTGAAATCTGACACAATCAAAAAGCCTCTGCGGTCGACTGGACCAGTCACCAGGAAACAGTTACCAGTTAATTCAATCCAGATCAGGAACAGCAAGAACTTTGCCTCAAATGAACACAGAGTTGAATTATCTCCAGTCTGAGAGGAATGAGTGCAACTCATGGTTCAGCTTTATGTAGTTTGTGCTCTGGCATTTACCTGAGCTGACCTGTGAGCAGCGCCTTTGCATATTCACTGTAAGAAGCCATTACGTGTCCTACTGCAAACTCTCAATCCCAGTTTATCTAAAACACAAGGGTGATGTACTCCTCCATTGGGCAAGGTAATGCTTCTTTGCACATGCCTGCACAGCTCTTAAACTACATTTTACAAGTTGATTTACCAGTTATTTAAAAAAAAATAAGTACAATCATGAAATACATACACTCAAACTTTACTGTAGAAGAACTCACTAAATACAAAAAGTCATGTCTTCAAAAAGCAACTGACATTTGTCCAAACTGACAACAACAGAGCAGCCAAAATAATAAACTGCCCAAAAAAATGTCAAATGTGTGATGCATGACCCCTGAAAAAACAAGTTTAAGCCTAAAAAACTAAACCATGTATTCAGTTTTTAATGACACTTTCTTTGAATGACTCTTTTAACAGAACTGTATGATCATGGCGTGATTCAGTCACTTATCACAAAGGTCAATAGTTAATGAAAAGGAGTTATTTTTTCAGTAATCATCATCTGCAGTATTTTTGGGTATAAATCAGGTGTAAACAAGTCTTACCAGTTTTTGTAGGGTGAAAAGTATCAGCAGTCCATCCTGTGCAAGAAAAAAAAAGTGCAGTCAGAGTGGAGCAGAGAGGAGCTGCAGCCTCTTATAGACCTACTCAGACATGTCAGGACTAGACCAGCGTAAACGGTCTAGTCTAGCCTAGCTGGGGCCTATCAGGGCCCAACAGGGCCACTCCAGGCTGAGTCAGCTGGAATATGATGTACTTTCATGTAAACTGCCAGTAACAGCTGATTCATTCACAGCCCAGTAGACATGTCAGGACTAGTTCATGATGACTCACGCGTGTCAAAATTAAATAACCACACTACCCAGTCTAACAATATCACGCTAACCAGAGTTAACCAGGGCCAAACAGGGCTAGATCACAGATACAACACTGGCCCAGTGTACGTCCACAGCAGGACTGTCCTCAGGGTCCAAGGAAAATGAAGAAATGAGTAAAAACGCAACCACACATCACTTCCCCATTTACTTTATTTGGCAGCACATCAAGCTGAATTTAGTCTGATCCAAAAACATCCGAGGAGTGATGAGTCACCGGACCAAGGGGCTTCTCCAGTTCACCCAAAAACACGTTTAATTAACGGTTTTCCTGTCTAAAAGCCTGCCTGGAAATGCATTTTAAAAAGCAGACTGACTGGAAATCTACAAGAAGCAGACTGAAGAAATGTACTTCTTTAATGTAAAATATCAGAAAAATACTTTAAGACTTGTCAAAACTCTCATATATCTTCAGAAACAAGGAAAAAATGCATGAACAATCAATCAAATTTATTACATCAGATGCCTAAAATTAATTGATCTTGGAGTGTCTGTCCCACATTAAGACCCCCCTTAAACTACACACCACAGCCGGCTGACAGGGCTGAGCTCAGTGACAGAGCAGAATCTCCTCATCCAGAGAGTTTGACCTCTGACCCCGAGCCCCCCACCCCCCCGGCCTGAACTCATGCCGGTCAGCCTTGTTATGCTGTAGGCGTTACATGTGAATATGTCTGGGCAGAGGTCTGAGTGACTGTACAGAAGAAATGACTCGCTCACGCGCAGCTCACAAACAGCAGCTGAAACAAACACATGCAGAGAAAATATGCCCGGACTTGTCCCGCTCTCCTCCTCCTCCCCTCCCTCAGACTTTCTCCTTCACCAACAGACCTGATGAGGGCAGACGTAACTCTAGCACCACCACAGGACACGTTAACTACCCCTTGACGCGTATCGATGGAAGATTAATGAGAAGAAACTTCAGTTCAAAATGCTAACGGATTTACTCTTTTTAGCAAATTAAAAGCTAATGCTAAAATTAGCGTTTCACGCTTATGACAATATAGCAACCACGGATTAGCATGCAGTAATGTACGATTAGCAAATCGAAAATAACGTTACCCAACAGACCACAGTCTCGCATATTAGCCAGCATGCTAAAAACACAGCACTCGTTTCTACTTCAATCTAAGTTTAATCACAACATTCACGGCTACCTATAGTTCCAGAATCGGCCCAAATTAAATGCAAAAACAGCTGTCCCAAAACAGTCACAACTAAATTAGTTAAGGTGAGCTAACTCACAAAAACTTTAGCCGAGCTAAAACTAGCTACCTCACGTTAACACAATTTACATTTAAGACTCTGAAAACATAAAGCCGTCGGTAAAACCTGCAACAGTAGTGAATTTCATCTTAGAAACCTTAATAAATGCGTTCCATCTTTTCTCGTTTTCCCGTAATCCATAAACAGGGAGTCCAGCAGGCGAGCCGCGACCAATGCGCTTCTCCTCAGTCCTACACAGCCAAGAAAACACGAGGCTCCGCGGCCTGCTAGCAAGCTGCTAAGCACACTGCTAACGCGCTGTTGTTATAGCATTAATCCCTGACTTAACAAAATGTAACCATAATGAACCTACCTTATCAGTGACTCTTGGTGAATCAACAGCGTTTATTTTCCACTTTACCAGTGAGTTGAACTACATATAGTGTATCTGCGTACTGATCAGTTGTTCCTCCTAACACTTGTTCATGTGGTGCTCCTTCTGGCCGAACACTGACACTACAGCTGGAGCTCAGGCTAACGATAGCAGACGTACAGCCATGTACGGCGGCCGAGAGAGCGCGAGAACTGCAAATAAACACGACAACGCATGCCCTGCAAGTGGAAAAATCTATGTACCGTAAACGTTTTCATCAGTTTAAATCAACATACTTATTTCTCATGTCCTCACAGGGGGAAAACACTAATTTCACTTTGAATGCCCATATCTGAATGTTTGTCAAAATCAACAAAAATATAATGAACTATTAAAAAAATGTCCTGTTCGCCAGGTCATCTTCAGTACCAGTCCAGGACCCTGGAACCAACACAGAATGTCTGCTGTGAGAATGGCTTCAGCTATTGATTTTCATGTAATGTGCATCTGGAAGAGGAAAACAAATTCGAAAACAGGTGCACACACACTCAGTTGCAGTTGACCATCAGCAGCTCCACAGTATCAGAGTTTATTTAGACCGATCTGAACAAAGTTCACACTAAACCATTATTGGAAAGACAGGCTTTTATTTTGAAAAAAGACAATTCAAAAAACAAAAGTGATTCAACCACTGCTGCATGTATGTGTATGTGTTTGTGTGCGTGTGTGTTTTCTTGTTGTGTTCATGGCTGTAACTCGTAGCCCAGCGGGTCGAGTCCTCGGTCCAACAGAGAGAGCGACGACTCCCGCAGCTTCTGAAGAAACCTCCTCAGCTCCTCTTTGGAGAAAACCTGAATTTGCAGAGAGAAACAAAGGGAGCGTGAAATCTGACTTCTTAAATCTTAAACATGCTCTGAAATGCAAGAGACCTCCAGAGGTCTCCAAGGTCTGAACTCATGTTTATTTTCATTATCAACGTCTGATTAATGACCTGAACGATCACTGCTCTGGCTTTCAGATAATCATCTGTACGTCTGCTCAGTGTCTGCGCAGCGCTAGTTACCTGGTAGAGGCGGTGCTGGTCAGTCGAGATGATGTCGGCGAGTCGCAGCGCCTCCTGGTGTCTGGAGGAGTTCTGCAGCACGCTCAGCAGCAGGAAGCTGAGGCGAGGCAGACACAGAGATCGCAACGCTGCCATCTGGTGGCTGCGCTCTGAGTCCTGCTCTGAATCCTGAAAACAACAAAACAATACATTTATCATTCTTGGTCTCCTGCTGAAGCTCCTGAGGTGGAAACAACCTAAACACGGACTTCCTGCTTCCTGTCGTCAACAGTTACCTGTCTGTTGTCGACCATCCATCCGCCATCTACAAACAGCAGCACATTGTAGATTCTCTCTTTCACATCTTCAGTTAGAGCGTCCAGACGGCTCGACCAGGCAGCCAGGGAGGCCTGACACACACACACACACACACACACACACACACACACACACACACACACATGCACACACACACAGACGCGTACTGATGAAAATCAAGTTTTTTTCTACAACAAAAAATTATCATTAGATAAGAGCTGTGGCTGTGTGTGTGTGTGTGTGTGTGTGTGTGCGTACCTGGTACTCCTTCTCTCTCATCTCATTGGCTACTCTCTCGGTGAATTTGGCCTCTGGGACAGGTGCTGGCTTCTGGGGGGCAGAGCTGCTGTGGCTGAACCACTCGGTGAAGGCTTCATGGGCTTCCTGTGAGACCACGTTCAGATCAGGTAAGGGTTCCTTAAATGTCTGTGAACTGATAATACTGATACAGAGACAGGTGACAGACCAGGTACGCTCTGATGCACAGGTGTTCTCTGATGGCGTTCTCGTCCTCAGCAGGTGTCGCGGTCTGACCGACCCCCGCCCACTGGCAGTAAATCTCCCTCATCGAGTCCTCTGGTACTTTAGAGAACACCGCCTTGGCTGCATCGTGTTTCTGCAGGGCTGAAAGAGAAAGAGGCAGGCAGTCAGAAGAAATGCATCATGGTTCCTCGCTGTCAATGATGGGAGACAGACGAGATCGCGGACAGTACAGATCAATCGATCAATGACACAAAAGACAAAAAAAAGAGTACCCAGAAACTTCCTCATGATGGCGTTGGACTGCTTCAGAGACTCAGCTCGATGGGCGGGGTCGAACAGCAGCCAATCGATAACATCAATCTTCTTTAGGTCCTCCTATCAGAGCACAGCAGCAGGTTGCCGTGTTTAGCTTCACTATGTTTGTTAGTTGCAGTCAAATTTTAGTCATTTTAATTATTTGAATCAAATTTTCATCAATGAAATTTTTGTATCAATCATGCTTTTGTCATGTTTTCTATCTT
>JBBMOE010000062.1:1372300-1419800 GCA_037975065.1 Chaetodon trifasciatus | reverse complement strand
TGCACTAACGTCTGTTTCACTGCTGTAGATGTTTGTGGTTGAGCTCATTGAACTACGTTATATACTGATGGCTAGTTTAATCTACAGCAGTGCAGCATATTCAATAAAATGATCTTATGTTTGCAACGCTGCTTTCCTGTGAGAACCACGTATCTCTAAAACGTTTCATGAGCTCAAAACAGCCTGTTTTCAGATTTGTGGCGATGCATTTTCCAGATATAGATAAGATATTATTCTAAGTCATGACTTTGCATTTGCATACTCATTACATTGTTTAATCATCTACATCTTTTCCATCATGTGTTTTCCTGGGTTTAGCTGACACAGTTTTCAGTATGGAGTATCTGTCCTTAGATGATCTGTGCTCTGTGCCCTCCAGTCCACTGGTGGCCGCTGTTGCTCAACACACGCACGTTAAACGGCATTAAACACAGAGGAAACAGGAACACACAGGACAGTTTTTAACCAGCAATCACGCATACATCCAGCAGGATTGCAGGGAGGAAAAACCACCAGTGGTGCAGCGGGGATTCCTCACTGCAAAGGCCGGGAGTGGAGCTCCGACTATCGGGGAGAGACGCGCGGTCAGCCCGCTAACTCGCGGCGTGTTTGTGTTGCTGGAGGGAGACAGACAGTGAAAGACACGGAGGGGAAGAAGCGGGGAGACAGATGGGAAGATGGAGACCCCAGGTAAACTTTTCTTATTGCGTGGCAGAATGGGAGACAAACGGACAGACAGACAGACAGACAGACTTCAGCAATTAATCCGGTCTGAGTAAAATGAACTGTTTTTACATCTGTGTCTTCAGACTGTCTTTAAACTATGAAAGTCGTGTTTATCTAATAGCAGCACACATCGTTTAATCTGTTATTTGTGTTTTACCCGGCATCGGTTCTAGACTTTGGGCAGTGACTCTGTGTCAAAGCCAGTCTGTGTTCACAGCATCACGCCCAACTTCATTAAAAAAAACACCTATTTTACCGACAACCGTTACAAAGCGAGAACTCTTCTTTTATCCGTGTTATTAAAGTTATTAACTGGATTGATGAAAGCAGTGGTGGAGAATAATTATGTATATTTACTCAAGTACAACATTAAAGGTTTTTGTCTTGTACATGACTATTACCATTTCATGCTAGGCTACTTTTTCTACGCAGCGTCTCGGCTGCTGTAAATCACTTTTTACTCGACATCGTGACAACTTTTCAAGTTTTAAATACAATAAAAATATCGTCAGCAAATGTTGGGCAGACTGTCAAACGTAAAACTGCCCATTTCACTGTTAAACTAGGCTGTTTTATCATTTCCCACTCCGATTCATTTATATGTAAGCTATGTTAGCTTTAAGCTTTTTCATGTTAGCACTGGTGGAGATGAAGCTAACTTAGCTAAACTTAAATCTGTGAGTATCTCAGTGAAGTAAAAGTATAAGGTTCCATAATATAGAATTCTTAAGTACCTCAAATTTGTACTACAATGCAGTACTCGATTAAATGTACTTTCCATAAAGTGCTTAATGTAAGCTTAACCTCCACCAGCTGTAACATGAAGAGTAGGTCATTGTAAATATCATTAGAACAATATTGCGTAATACTAAAGCTAAAGTTCTGCTCCTGTATAATGAATCCTTTTTACTTTTGTTTTTTTCACCACATTTAGAAAACTGTACTTGAGCATAAGTAAGATTCTGAATGCATGACTTTTACTTCGTACTGCTTCTTTTACTGCGACCCTTTAGGTTATCTTAAACAGCACGATAACTATTCTTTTCCAGCTTCTGTTTATGTAACATAATGAAAGATGTTGGAGCACTTGCATCATCCTCTTTGATATGGCTGAACTTCCAGACTCTCTAACTTTCACTTCCTCTCTTCTTGCAGTGTGATCAGTTAAACAAAGCTCGGCTGGGATGAACTAAGCTAAGAAGCTTCCAGAACGATGGCTGAGATGCTGTTTGGGATATCAGCCAACAGGCGCATCGTCGCCGGCCTGCTGGTCAACCTGCTGTCCTCCATCTGCATTGTCTTCATCAACAAGTGGATCTACGTACACTATGGCTTCCCCAACATGACCCTGACCCTCGTTCACTTCGTGGTCACCTGGCTGGGACTCTACATCTGCCACAAAAGGGACATTTTTGCCCCCAAAAGCCTCCCAGTTCGCAGGATCGTGTGGCTGGCTCTGAGCTTCTGCGGGTTCGTGGCCTTCACCAACCTTTCCCTGCAGAACAACTCAATAGGAACATACCAGCTGGCGAAAGCCATGACCACACCCGTCATCATCCTCATCCAGACCACATACTATAAGAAGAGCTTCTCCACCAAGATTAAACTGACGCTGGTAAGGAAGGTTTAAGTATTGCTCTTAGCAGGAGTCACTGTGACCACAGTTTTCTGGAGTTCTGCTACTCAAACCCGACAGTCGATGAAAAAGTTTCATGTGTCAGGTCATGTTTGGCCTAAAGAGGTTTATTAAGTGTACAAAATTTACAAAACATCTTCAAAAACATACAGCACACCATAACTGAACGGTAGAAAACATACATACACGGGAAAAAAGCAACATAAAACCACAACAACCAAAAAGCAGCTTTACATCCGTCCAGAAAAGACAGAAAAACACCCGTTTGTTTCACGTGAACATCCTGTAGTTCACGTCCATCCACCATCAGCTTTAACAGCCCTGTGTCCAACACCAGTCCTCCATCCTGAGCGTCTCCAGGTCAAGAGAGAAAACCCTTTTGACGTTAAATGAACTCTGTACAGGAGAAAGTTCTCGAGTGTCTTCCAGATGTGCAGAAGTGTCTGATCATTGCCTTTAAGCACGGAGCTGCTCCTCTCATGTGGTAGCACATTAAAGAACTCTTTGGACCACAGAGTAACAGCAGGAGGCTTTCACTCAAATACACAAAAACATCCTGTTTTGTGTCCCCAGAAGTTGGTCTTGAGCCGTCATTTCCTCTACCTGTCTGTCTCCAGGTGCCCATCACGTTAGGCGTGATACTGAACTCGTACTACGACGTGCGGTTCAACCTGCTGGGCACGGTGTTTGCCACGCTGGGCGTTCTGGTGACATCACTTTACCAAGTGGTGAGTAAATGACACGAAGCGTCTCTGAGACGGACGGACACCGTGGTTTCTGTGATTGGACAGGAGTTAACATAAATGTCTCTCTCTCTCCCTGTCTGTCTTGCTGCTCGTCTCCCTCTCTCAGTGGGTGGGGGCTAAACAACATGAGCTCCAGGTGAACTCCATGCAGCTTCTGTACTATCAGGTATGACTCAGCAGTGTTGGTAGTATCACTGTAGCGGCACTTGGCTTCAGTAGGACACGATGACATAATACTAAATGACTCTTGATAGAGTTTATCAGTTTGTTTTCCTCTCCCACACGGCTGCATGATGCACGCTGTCTTAAGCGTGTTCATGCTGGCTGCAGCTTTTGGGTGAAGCTGTTTATGACTAACAGACTGGTCTGGACTTGATTTCAGACTTGCTGGTTTTGACTTGGATCCCTCTCACTTCAAACTTTTTGCTTTTGTCCTGGGACTTGATTTGAGACTTTCATATGGGACTTGTTGGACTTGACTTGTGACTTCACACAGGACTTGAATTTGGCACTTGTTCCTCTTCATTTGAGACTTGTTGGCCCTGACTCGGGACTTGCTGATTTTCATGTAAAACAAAAAAATGCCTTCATTGGCTCTGATAATGTTAACACGGTGACTGTCCCGTCAGGCTCCTCTGTCGTCGGCCTTCCTGCTCTGCATCGTTCCTCTGTTTGAGCCTCTGACTGGAGACAGAGGAATATTTGGACCCTGGTCTCTGCCTGCTCTGGTCAGTCAAAAAATCTGATATTGTACAATATTGTGCTGACTGTGTATAAATTAAACTCTTGGACTCGGTTGCACCAAGTGTGTGTGTTAAGTCAACACTTTGTAGGCTAAGAAACTAACTGTCTTCAAACTAGCGAGATGCTAAATTGGGTTGCACCAATCAAACATAAGAGATGTCTTAGCTAGAAAAGCATTTAGCGTCCCACTTTAATTTAGTTGTGCTGCAACCGGCCCCAGGCTTTTATTGTCAAAAAATCCTTATTTTGTCCATTGTCATGTTGGGGTAACAGTGTTGTCCTCTTGTTGCCTAGGTGACAGTGCTGTTTTCGGGTGTGGTGGCGTTCCTGGTCAACCTGTCCATCTACTGGATCATCGGAAACACCTCAGCTGTCACGTATCCTCAAATGAAGACCCTGAAGGGTGTTTCAGGGTTCAAGGGGTCAAGGAGAGGTTTTACAGGTCCGCAAAGTTCCAGGTTCTTTAGTTCTTGTTGGGGTTTAAAGACTTTGTTTGGTTTGGAGGGATTTTTGAGGAGATTTCAGGTGTTCTTGGAAAGATTTGAAGGTTTTGTACGGAGCTTTCTGATCTTTTTAATGGATCTCAAAACAACCTGAGGAGGTCTTCGTTCTTCTCTCTGGGGATTTTAAAGGGTTTGAGGGCTCCTTGGCCAGTTTATGGTGTTTTAATGGGGTCTTTGGTTCACTCGAGGAGGTTTTGGTGTTTTAGGTAATCATAATGTTCTTGAGGAGATCTCAGGTCTTGAAAGGTTTTTAAAAATCAAGGGTCCCTGCAGGTCTGTAGGAAATGCTCCTAGATCTTAGGTTTAATTGTCATGGATTTCGTACACGTTGTTCTTCTCCTGACTCTGGTCCACAGATACAACATGTTTGGTCATTTTAAATTCTGCATCACTCTGGTTGGAGGATACGTGCTCTTCCATGACCCCCTGTCATTCAACCAGGTGAGTCTTACTGTGCTGCTCTGACGACTCAAACCAGCAACCTTCTGGCTCCAGTCCCACACCTCTTTTCTCTGCCTGTCTCTCTGTCCTCCTGTCTGTCTCTCAGGCTTTGGGGATCCTCTGTACTCTGGCCGGCATCCTGTCTTACACTCATTTCAAGCTGATGGAACAGGAGGAGGGGAAGAGCCGCCTGGCTCAGAGACCATAGGCTGACTCATCTGTCAGTCAGCTGCATGGACTCATGTGAGCAGCTGCAGAGAACTCTTTTATATACAGATTTTGTTTTAGGAGTATTTTTGTAGCAGAGTAAAGACTTTCCCTGAGGTTCCCTGAAGGATTCGGTCTGTACGAGGCGTCGACACACCCTCTGCTCTTCACACTCTTCACACTGACATGTTGATTTTAAGGGAATCTGAAGCTCATCACACCGGCAGAGAGATTTTGTTCTGGACCGCACTTTGAATGAACTCCACCAACTGCTGAAATGAAAATCAAATGTTCAGTTCATGAAACTACAAACTAGAAAAATCAGACAATAACGTCTTTGTTTTTATTGAAAGCTGATGAAATAACATGCACAACTTTCTTCAAGCAGCTTTTACACAGACGGAAGCCGGACGTGGAGTCCTTCGTCTCATCCCTGAATTCCCAGCTGTTTGTGGCGTGTTTCTGTGGACGGGTTGGACGACCTTTGATACACTCTGTGGTTTCCAGGTCAGCAGTCCAAAGAAAACCACAGTATCATGTCGACACAGGCTGGGCAGAGGTGAAGGACAAACTCTGGTAAAGATAGACGACAGTCTATCAGCCTGTAGTAACAAAGCTCATTGGTTTTTGAGCAGGTTGTGTGTAGCTGCAGTTTGTGGACTCTGAACAGTCCAGAAACACCTTCCATCAGGTACCACCTACGAGGGATTTGTCATTTCATGAATGTGTTTGCTTTAAAGTGACCGTTGCTTTATATTTTTTAATAACTGCTTGGCTGCACCATTCAGAACATCCACACGTAGAGTAATGGACCATCCGCTGAATTACGCTTTGGCCACTTTGGGACCTCAACGCTGTCTTAAAATAATAGTCCAGCTGTTCTCAAGTGGTCCACATTAATGATTTCAACGCTCACTAACCAGTCGGCCAGCGTGAAACACACTTTTGAGCCGATTACAAATGACACTTTCACTCAAACGCTAATAACTTATGATGAGTAACCTGGTGAGGCATTATTATCACTGCAGACAGAGGCGCAGCAGGCTAACCGCTAACACGCTAACATGCTGGTGCTGGCAGCGTTTACTTCTCACCAACATTTTCTACTTTTTCATTTCTCATTTCATTCAATAAGGAGTTGTTGAAGATGGAAAAAGGTCTATAAGCTAACAGGACAAAACAGTTAATTCAAAAGATGTGTTTGCACCATCGACTCTAAACTGTCTAAAGCAGTTTATACTCAGACAGAAAGAGGTTAAATAAAACCTGACGGAGAGACGGAGCCTTTAAACAGAGACGTTTCCTGATAAACAAACAAACAAACAAACAGCAGCAGTGTTGGTTCACAGTCTTTTATGTTGCCAATGATTTAAATAAGTTTTTTACTTTAAAGGTCTAAAACATTTCAGCTTCTAGTTTCAGGCTGCTCTTAGTCCGCTCAGTGTTAGTTTCATTTTATTTTATTTGTGGATGTTTTGACAGATCTTTGTGCCCTCCTTGCTGTGATTTACTGATTTCTGTGTTGTTTTTTTTTTCCTTTTTATGGAGCCGTTTCAGGTGCATACCTCCAGGAGTAGGTGTGATCTGTTGTTTTTGTAATATTTAAAACATGTAAACTACAGTCAGACATGTTACTGTTGAGTTAAAACCCCAGTCTTGATGTCTGTGACGTACTGCAGCCTCGCCTCGTGAAGCCCGACTGCAGACATTCAAACAGTCGCTTTGCAGCGTTCACTGCTCTCATTTCACTTTACTGTGCTGAACAAACTGTATTCAGTCTGCTGAATAAAGAATTATTTAGTGATGTTACAGCTGGTGTCTCTGCTGATTGACAGGATGTGGAGTTTCCATGGATACTCACACGCAGTGATGGAAGAAGTATTAAAAACTGTCCATTACAGGTGAAAGTCCTGCATTCCAAGTCATGAGTAAAAGTACCACAACTACATGAACCACTTTTACTACTTTATATACATATAGTTACTAGATTAGTCCAGTGGTTCCCAACCCCTGGGTCGGGCCCCTCTGAAGAGTCACCAGGTGAATCTGAGGGGTCGTCAGATGATTGATGGGAGATGAAAGAGGAAAAAAAGCTCTGATAGACAAATCTGAAGTGAGTGTTTTCTACTTTAATCAGCTTTTTGTGAAAATTTTGGCTCTTTGGGCCTCGAACAGTTGTTTAAATGAAGTCATGGGATAGTTTGGAGGGACCACTGGGAGTCAAACTGTAACAGTCACACACCAGTAACCTTCTGCAGCTGCCTGTCACACAGAACGTGAACATGGCTTCGTTATTAGAACCACACCTAAAGGGGAGTTTTCTGTGAACGGCTCCTCTGTGAGGCTCTGCTGTGGCTCTGAGCCGAGCTTTCACGACCACCGAATGTGTGTGTGAATCGTCCACTGTGTCAATAAAGCTACAACAGCAGCCCCTGTTCTCACACACACACACACACACACAGTGGCCGGGCTGGGAGGAAATTTCAGGTGAATAAATGAGTTGGAGAGAGTATGTTTAGAAATATCTGGAGTTTCCAGAGAAGGAAAATCTGAGAGCTGCTTTAAAACAACCTCACAAAGACTCGTTCTGTTTAGTTTAATCTGTTTGAATTTCAATTAGGTGACATGCGTTAAGATTGGTTTGATTTACCTCTTTAATGAACGAGATCAGTGTAGCAGCTTAATTATTTAAAGTTACATTTCTCAATTGTGTTAAAATACCACCATCGAAAACTCAACCACTACCAACACGTATACTGCCAATACTACTGGTACATATAATGAGTGGTGGAGGAAATATTCACACCTTCTGTAAAATAACAATACTGAAATATAATAATACTCCACTACAAGTACAAGTCCTGCATTGAAAATATCGCTTAACTGTACTTACTTAGCTGAAAAAGTACATAAACATTATTTGTATATATTTCATATATTAAACTGTTGCATTATTATTATTCAGCAATTAATATGAAAGCTGATCCTTATGTCACAGTCAATCGCATCGAACACTGTACTCAGGTCAATAAAGACATTTTGTGTTGTTTAGAACTTGTTGGCTGCCCCCAAGTGGTTAAAATAAATGGATGACTAAAAAAAAACCCTTCAGCTCTCATCGACGGAGCCTCGCAGACAGCCATTACAGTAATAGTTGCCGTTAGCATTGCCTGTCAATATGAAACAATTTTAACGCACCAAAATATAAAATTACGTAAGGATTAAATAATATTGTAATAGCATCAAACTCGAAAGTACAAATTCACCGATTCATATGAGAAAAATATAACTTAGTGAATTTAATTGTGATATTTTTAACAAGGCATATTTCGTGTGACCAATAATGGAGGGTCCTTTTGCCGTTCACACGGAAACCACCGCTAATGACCGATGTTTGTTTTGCTACACTTTGCAGGTAAACCTTTTCATTTTCCAACATTATTTTCACGAAAATGAGAATCGTTAAATAAACATTTATGAAATATATTATTGGAAGTTTACGCTATGACCACGTTATACTCACTAGCTGCCGGTCAAACGCTGCCAAAACATTTGTTTACATTTGTTTCAGTGCGTCCAGTCAAGTGGCCTAGCTAACCGCGTTAGCTATGCTAGTGATAACTCTGTTTTTCTTATGAATTTGAGTGCTCATTGAAAACGCTGCAACATTTTTACAATGCCATAAAACCAACCGACTTCTTGAGGCTAAGATTATTCAAATTATTCAGTCGCACCTCTACCATGAAATAGAAATAATGTTAGCGTTACATTGCTAACCAAGGCTATGCAGCTGGGCTAGGTGGCTAATGAACGCTAGCTGCTGCGTGGGTGTGTGCCAGAAAATGTTAGGTGAGAGAATTTATCTGTAGTTTACTTTACTGCCCATTTTCTTCGTGAAATATACAAGTAATATTTACGTTATTGACCCGTTGAGAATGGTATCTCTCCCTTTATTTTTCCGATTATGATGATGATAATAATAATAATAATAATAAAGTTTATTCATATGGAGATTAAACTGAAGCGACAAGTACTTGACAGAAAAGCGAAATAACCGACACACAAAATCACTCAAAATGTCAAACTGAGAATAAAAAGGCACAAAAAAATTACGTCAAGTCACAATGCAAACATCCTCAGTCTGTGCATCTCATTATCATAATATTTGAGTCACAGTCACCCATTTTTTGTAAAACACCAGCAACATATATTTATGTGTTATTTTGTAAGGAATTTTAATATATTCACAAGTAATATTGCAAAGAAAAATATTGGGAAAAAACAGTATATACCAGTAAGACTGATTTCTAAATTTTGGTTCTTTTTCTACAAATTCATCAAGGAGATTCATAGAGACATGTGTGGCCACCAGCGTTGCTTGGATTAGGAAAAGCTGGAGAAAGTTGGAAAAAAGGGTAAAAGTATTTTCTGATGTGCAACATACAGAATATTTATTCATACAGATGGCTGGAAAAGTCTTTCTGGAAATATCATTAGTACTGATGAGCAACCTTTTCTTGCTGTCTTTCCTCAGTATGCCTGCTGAATGCAAGCGCTCAGTAAACATGGATGAAAAAGACGTTTGCACCTTCAGTAACAAGGAAAAAGAGAAGGACAGAGACGGTGAGAGAAGACCAGCATCTGCTCGAGACAAAGCTAAAGACGAGGCCAAGATGAGCGGCAAAAAGGAAAGTGGCAAGGAGGAGAAGAGAAAGCGCCTTGAAGAGGAAAAGAAGAAGAAAGAGGAAAAGGAGAGAAGAAAGAAGGAGGAGGAAAAACAGAAAGCAGAGGAGGAACAGAAGAAGAAAGAAGAGGAGGAGAAGAGGCAGCAGGAGGAGCAGGAGAAGAAGCTGCAAGAGGAAGAGGCCAAAAGACAACGTGAAGAGGAGGCTGCTCTCCTGAAGTAAGTGATGCTGAACTTTGTTATTGTCATATTTTACCACCAGTGTCCCTCAAAGCCCGAGTGATTTTTTTTTTGTTCTCAGTCAGAACTCAGACATGAAATCTGTGGATTAACGTCCATTAACCTGCCAAGATATCACAGAAAAAAGTTTATAACTTCAGATCTTTCCTGTTAGTTAAGTTTCAGAATGTCCCATCAGCGTGGTTCTTGTATCACTGGAACACTGACACTCTCCTCTTTGCATTAATCTACAGATATTATTATGAATGAATGCAAAAAAAAAAACATTTTCATTTCAATTCAACTTCAAAACACTTTTTATTTCTCACAAAACTTTCCTAGAAAATGTGGAGTACAGCTCACATGCAAATTGATAGTATTTCTGAGTAACCCACCTTATTCTGAAAGTAAGCGTATGTGGCATGTCTGCCTGTCTAAGATGAATAGTGACTTTGACAAAATGTGAAAGCTGAGAGAAAAGCCTGGTCAAGGTTAAGGATGTGTTGGTGTATGTTTTGTGCAAAGCTAGACCCTTAGACATGTTACAACTTTGGCTTAATTTGTAAATGCTTGAGAGCATGCTGATATCAGGACGTCTGGCTTGTTTGAAAAGGCCCTAAAAGGAAGTGATGCATTTACTGTTGCCATATGTCAGCTTTATGTTTCCTGCCTCCAGACAGGCTGTGTACCAATTATATGACAAGAAATCCGAATCCAGTCTAAGTACGCTCTTACTGTCGTCTTGTTTTCATCACAAATCAATTTCCACTTCTGCAGGGAGAAGGAGGAGGGGCATCAGCTGCACCAGGAGGCCTGGGAGCGCCATCACTGCAGGAAGGAACTCCGCAGCAAGAACCAGAACGCCCAAGAGGGTCGGCCCGAAGAGGCTTTCTTCAGCCGTCTGGACTCCAGCCTTAAAAAGAACACCGCCTTTGTGAAGAAGCTGCGTACGCTTACTGAACAGCAGCGTGACTCGCTGTCCAATGACTTTGCCTCGCTGAACCTGAGCAAGTACATCGGCGAGGCCGTGAGCTCTGTCGTGGAGGCCAAGCTGAAGATCTCTGATGTAGGCTGCGCCGTGCACCTGTGCTCCCTCTTCCACCAGCGGTACACTGAGTTCGCTCCGTTACTGTTGCAGGCGTGGAAGAAGCACTTTGAAGCGAGGAAGGAGGACAAGGCGCCCAACGTGAGCAAGCTGCGCACAGACCTGCGCTTCATTGCCGAGCTTACCATCGTTGGCCTCTTCACAGACAAGGAGGGCCTTTCGCTCATTTACGAGCAGCTGAAGAACATCATTGGGACTGACCGGGAAACACACACTCATGTGTCGGTGGTAATCAGCTTCTGCAAACACTGTGGAGATGACATTGCCGGTCTGGTGCCCCGCAAGGTGAAGCTGGCCGCAGAGAAATTTGGCTTGACCTTCCCTCCGAGCGAGATAATCAGCACAGAGAAACAACAGCCCTTCCAGAACCTGCTACGGGAGTACTTCACATCACTCACCAAACACCTGAAGAAGGACCACCGCGAGCTGCAGAACACCGAGAGGCAGAACAGGTGAGTACGCCACCACAGTTAACCCAGGTAAGTGTTCACTATGATGAGACCTGAACATTTTCTCCTCTTCAGGCGTATCCTACATTCCAAAGGGGAGCTGAGTGAGGACAGACACAAGCAGTATGAAGAGTTTGCCACTTCCTACCAGAAGCTGCTGGCCAACACTCAGTCTCTAGCTGACCTGCTCGATGAAAACATGCCAGAGCTGCCTCAGGACAAGACTGTGCAGGAGGGTGTGTGACCCGTCTTTTCCTCTCTGTTTTTATTTTAAATGATGTCAGACAGTGACTCCTGTCAGCTGAACGTTTGTTTGTGTTCTGTATGTAACGTCGCCTCCTCCCTGCTCTCTCAGAGCACGGTCCCGGCATTGACATCTTCACTCCCGGTAAGCCCGGAGAGTACGACCTGGAGGGGGGGATCTGGGAAGATGAAGACGCTCGTAACTTCTACGAGAACTTGGTGGACCTGAAGGCATTCGTCCCTGCCATCCTCTTCAAGGACAACGAGAAGAGCAGCCAGGGCAAAGACAAGGACGATGCCAGAGGTATGTTTAAGACATCCGCTGACAGATGAAGAAAGAGGTTCACGCTGAGCTTTATTCCGACTTTACTGATGTTGCTGTGTTCAGATGGCAGAGAGGCGAAGGACGTGGCCAGCGCCACAGAGGAGCTGGAGCTGGAGCTGGAGGCTCTGGACATTGCAGATGAACCTCTTGAACTGGAGGGACCAGACGAGGCAGAAAATGAGGAACTGGCCAAAAAACTGCTGGATGAGCAAGGTAAACACACCACTGTGCCTCAGCGTGATGGTAATCACACGTGTCTTCATGATCCTCAGAGTGTGATCTGACTATTTCAACTGTTGTGTGTCCATCACGACACCAACGTGTGTGTCCGTCAGTCTAAACTAATCTCAGAAGTACCAGCTGAAGAGTCTGACGTGACTTTCTCTCTTTCTCTTTCTCTTTTTTGTGTGGTTCTTTATTTCTAAACTCTTTATTTCGGTCCGGCTATGTTTAGTTTTTACAGTTTTATTGTAAGTGGATTTTTATAAACCTTTATTTTTCTATTTATAGAACAAGAGGATGAAGAGGCCAACACAGGCTCCCACTTGAAGCTTATCGTGGACGCCTTCATCCAGCAGCTCCCCAACTGTGTCAACAGAGACCTCATAGACAAGGTGATGAGACACAAAGAGGAATGACTGCGATCTGTGTGGTGTTTCCGCCTGACCTCTGCTTGATGATTAGCTCTTACATGTTACACATCGGTAGAAATGAAGAATATCAGGGTGCTGATGGGTAAGGGACTGTGCATCTCTAAAATGATAAGCCCTGTGTTGACTCCTGCAGGCTGCCATGGACTTCTGCATGAACATGAACACCAAATCTAACAGGAGGAAGCTTGTCCGAGCCCTCTTCACTGTCCCCCGGCAGAGGTAAAGCTATACTCATTTGTTAACAAAGCAACTTAAATTCAAGATAATATGTCGTGTTGTGTTTATAGCAGAACTATCTTCAAGTCCGTTGTCACATTTCACAAACCTAACTTCAGCGAAGGTGTGTTGGCGGCCTCATCTCAATACTGTCCCTGAACGCATCCTGTGCAGACACAGATGGAGAGCTGCTGCTGCTCTGCTGACACGCTGCTTTAACTACACCGCCTGTGTCGACTAAAGCTGGCAGTGTCACACTTTTATTACTGTCGACAAACCAACCAATGATGTCAGAACGTACAGTCTGTCTGTGGCTCTCTGCTCCAGGAACAACAGTGAGGCTCACTGATGTGTTTTTAACAGAGGAATGGAGCTCTGTGGCTCAGAGGGAGACGATATATCAGCCTGTGATACACACTCTACTGTTAGTTGATACAGTCATCATTGGTTTTGGTCTTTTCATGAGATATGTAGATAAGTAAAATATAGAATGTCAACAGCCTTATCCTCTACGTCCTACACCACCAGGGGGTGCTATCACCCTAATTAATGTCTGCAGATCAGAGGAGCATTGACTCTTTCTCCTTCTGCAGGTTGGATCTTCTGCCCTTCTACTCTCGCCTGGTGGCGACTCTTCATCCCTGCATGTCCGACGTGGCTGAAGACCTCTGCTCCATGCTGAAGGGAGACTTCAGGTTCCATGTAGGTCCTCTGTGCAGCGTCTGTTAAACAATATGATGAGTTTATTGTGACTAGAGAAAACCAGTTAAGGTTTGAAACAAATGTATTAAACAAGTTAGAGGGTGTGAGTCCATGTCTTTCTTTTTTTAATCAAACTATGTCTTCTACTTTTTTTCTCACGTATTGTCTTTCAGTAGTGACGTTCACAAAGTCTCCAGACACAAACTAGCAGGACTCTTCTGTTTGTTTTTTATGACAGCATCGTGAATTACATTATTTTTAGTAAAAATTTTGTCGTGCTGTTGTCGGTGCTGTAGATTCGGAAGAAGGACCAGATCAACATCGAGACAAAGAATAAAACTGTGAGATTCATCGGGGAGCTGGCCAAGTTCAAGATGTTCTCCAAGACGGACACGCTTCAGTGTCTCAAGGTGGGTGGAAAAGGCTTCGTTATCTCTGAGCTGCCAGACTTCAGTGCTTTAACAGGAAAAGTCTGTGTGTGTGTGTGTGAACCTCTGCACCTTTGAGCGTCTGGCATCTTTTTAGGAGAGGAACTGTAAATAAAAGTACAGATAAAACGATAAGACAAAAACATGCAGAGAAGGCCGAGCCGCTTTTTAATCCCTGACTAATGTCTGCAGTGTTCTGTGTTCTGCGTATAGACCCCACCTCCACCAACGAGGCAGGGCAACCTGTAATACTGATGTTTTCATTTCAGGCTTGTGAGATTTATGATCTAATAAAGAGCATCAAATTGTTAGATCAAGAAGTCAGCTGTGAGTTACAGCTCGTAAAGGTGCCGTAAGCAGAGGACAACAATCATATCTCTGTTTTGAGAAAGACTATAGCTGTGGATCTTTTGAGTGATCGTTATCTCGAGCACGGAGCAGACCTTCATTTGTTCAGCAGCCCATAAACTCGAACAGGAAGCACCGGTAGAGTAACGACAAGCGCCAACTGTGGCTGGAATATCTGGAGAGGGGAGGCATTATTTGTTTGATAGAAACTTTTTAACTTGTCCTGTGCATTATGGTGGCTCACACTGCTTTTAAAGACCCCCTCCAATGAAAACCAGGTCTTTAACCCTGTTAATGTGTCCGTGTGGTGTTTTATCGATCTCATCCATTGCAGGACGGTGCTCTCCATATCACACATGTTATTAGCTGTTTGGTGAAGTGTGTGTGTTTGTGTGTGACCCCACAGATGCTGCTGTCTGATTTCACCCACCACCACATCGAGATGGCGTGCACACTGCTGGAGACCTGCGGCCGCTTCCTCTTCAGGTCCCCCGACTCTCACCTGCGTACCAGCGTCCTGCTGGTGAGTACACGTCGCCATCGCTGCAGGCCGACGGGCTGAAAGAGAGAGACAATAAGACGATGCAGGAAATAAAAATAGAGCTAATGCTGAAAGATCTGGACATAATGGCGAGGACACACATGACGTTGAGCCGTTTGTAGTTTGGTTGATGATTTTGTCAACCAGCTGATACTCAGCTAAACTCCCAAATATCAGTATCAGCTCTATCGGCTCTACTGACACTGCAGTCGAGTCTCAATGTAAACAGCTGATATTTTGTCATTTCCGTCTGCCTTCCAGGAGCAAATGATGCGTAAAAAGCAGGCGCAGCATCTGGACGCCCGCTATGTGACGATGGTGGAGAATGCCTACTACTACTGCAACCCCCCGCCCGTGGAGAAGACGGTGAAGAAGAAGCGGCCGCCGCTGCAGGAGTACATCCGCAAGCTGCTCTACAAAGACCTGTCCAAGGTCACCACCGAGAAGGTGCTGAGGCAGACCCGCAAGCTGCCCTGGCAGGACCCCGAGGTCAAGAGCTACCTGATCTGCTGCATGGTCAACATCTGGAACGTCAAATACAACAGCATCCACTGCGTGGCCAGCCTGCTGGCCGGCCTGGTCATCTACCAGGAGGACGTGGGCATCCATGTGGTGGACGGGGTGCTGGAGGACATCCGGCTGGGCATGGAGGTGAGGACAGAAACATGCATGGCAATATGAGCTGATGCAGGAAAACAAAGTAAACCAGCTGCGAGTGTTTCGTGACTCTTTTGACAGCTGACTGTCAGACGTGTGAGGAACACGGACACGTTGCAGGACACGAGAATGCCGCGTGGCAGCATCCTGAGCTGAAGTCATGCGGCTTTGCTCAACACTGTTTCACGTGGTTCAATCAACAGTTCAGGCTCTGACAACAGCAGCAGAGTGCAAAAATGTTGAGCAGCACACGCTAGAAGTCGTGCTTAACGCGTGTGTCAGATCTACCCCCTGACTGATCCTAAACCCAGTCCGTCCAGCCGGGGTTCATGTTGCCTTACTGATATTTTTACACTTTGGAAACAGAAAAAATTCATAGTTAGCAGCAGAATTCAAAGCTGAATTCTTGGCTGAAGCTAAAAATGCCACAGGCTGCTTTACAGAAAGGTTTCAACTGTCTGCTCACTTCTTTTTCTAATTTTTCTAAATATTTCTAAATTTTAGTGATCGGCACTTTGCAAAATATTTTTTTTTTTCAATTGCACAAGATAAAAATACGGATAATTAAGTATAGTGTTTCAGTAAAGTGTAGCTTTACTTTGGTAAGATTTCAACTTGTCTTGTTTTTACAAGTGAGTACTTTTACCGTGCTTTATAGCTACTTTTACTCAAGTACAGGATCTGAATACTTCCTCCGCCCCTCCTCACTCTCAGGTCAACCAGCCCAAGTTCAACCAGCGGCGGATCAGCAGCGCCAAGTTCCTGGGCGAGCTCTACAACTACCGCATGGTGGAGTCGGCCGTCATCTTCCGCACCCTCTTCTCCTTCATCTACTTCGGGGTCAATCAGGACGGCAGCCCCAGCTCGCTGGACCCTCCGGAGCACCTGTTCCGCATCCGCCTGGTGTGCACCCTGCTGGACACCTGCGGCCAGTACTTCGAGCGGGGCTCCAGCAAGAGGAAGCTGGACTGCTTCCTCATCTACTTCCAGGCATGTCTGCTCCTCACGCGCCTCCCGTCTTTAGTTTTGGATTCTCAGTATCTCCCTCAGTCCTTTTCTAAAGCTTCAGGTCTGAGAGTGTTCAGCCGTGTCACTCAGCACTCCTAAATGATAGACTCAGTTCACTCTGTAGTGAGCAGTAAACTGAGGTTTTGGATACTAAATCATCTCCATCACCTGCAGCAGTGTACAAACCACAGACAACGCTTTTCACTCCATTTTGGGAATTTCATGAAGGCGCTATATATAGAGCTGTGGTTCCATACTGGTGGGGGTCCATTCTGAGAAGGTCAGGAGCAGGTCGGTCAGCTTTGTCCTAGAAAAAAAAAACACATTTACTTTGAAAATGAGTTTCCTGAACAGCATTTTCATTTCGAGGCACATTTCCTGCTTCCTGGTGCGTAGAGGCACCGTAAGATGAAACTTTACAAAAAACAAGCAGCCTGTCAGTGCCGGTGTAACGTCATGTATTATTAATATTAAGTGAAAAAAGGACAAAGTACACGACAGTATTTATGCTGCATGTGTTCATCTTCAGACAGACCAGATTATCTAGTCTGATAATCTTCAGCGAGTGTCTTCTGAACTTGACAAAACCACTTGTTATGGCCACCGCTGTCCTTGTGCCTCTCAGGTTCTGTATTTTGTGCACATGTATGTGAATGTTGACATGTTACTACCCTCTGCTGCCAGTTCAGCCAGGCATCTCTGGCTCTGCGATTCAAATGACGCTGTGTTTGTCTGCAGCGGTACATCTGGTGGAAGAAGAGCACGGACGTTTGGACCAAGGACCACCCGTTCCCCATCGACATCGATTACATGATCAGCGACACCCTGGAGCTGCTCAGGCCCAAGCTGAGGCTCTGCTGCTCCCTGGAGGAGGCCACCAAGCAGGTCGCCGACCTGGAGAGGGAGGTGCTCGTCAAACTAGGTACCAGCAATACAATGTGCACATATCTGAAGGTGAATGCGAGACGTTGTGATCTTCATCCAGCTTGTAATTAGCGCGAGTGTATGAAGGATGTCTGTGTGGCAGGCGGTCTCGCCGGTTGCGCCGCTCTCTGTCGCCCCGGCCGAGCAGCATTCCCCGGCGTGTAGGAGGACGACCGTGCTGCATCACTCTTCACTCGCTTTTTCTGCCAGACACGTTCAGCTCACCGAAACACGCACATACCTAACACACGTAGTCACTCAAAGGGCCCCGAGCTGTTAGGGATGATAATTAGGAATGATGATGAATGATGTGGAGTTTCTCTGAACATAGAGTTCCTCCCAGGTGGCTCACAAAGAGATTTGTCCTCAGCTTTTTCTTCGTGCTCTTTGTTTTATATCACTGTGAACTGAGTATGTCTGCATGCTGGGCTGAAACCAGCAGTGTGCACTCGTCACCTCGGGCTGTGTCCTGCTGGAGATGTGAATCTTCCAGAAAGAGTCACAAACAGGTCACTGCCCTCTTTCATAACATGCAGCAGCGTGCAGACAGTGAATGACAGGTCGTTCAGTAGGGACTCCTGTTAAAGTCTTACTTGCCCACCTGCTGTATGTGCAGCTCAGTGAACTTGTAGCCATGTGAGTTTTATATCTGAACCTTAAAAGAACGTGAACCTCAGTCTGAGGGCTTTGCTGTGTTCTAACCTGTAATGAAGGCTTAGATCCGAGCCCTGCTGCAGATCTCTGAGCGTGATGCGACTCATGAAGAATGCAAACAAAAGAGAAGCAGATGACGTGACAGGCGAGGAAGAAGGAAACGCAGCAGGTGCATCTCACTCTGCAGCGCAGGATCACCGGCTTTGTTTAACAGTTTCAAGGTGTAGACTTGGAATGTGGCGAGAAAAATGTAAAGAGCAGCCCCACCCTCTGAGAGCGTGGCACGTTGTGACTGTTTGAGTGGTGGAAGAAGTTCTCTGATCCGTTAATGAGGTAAAATTACTGCTGTAACAGTGTAAAAGTCCTGCATTCAAAAGTTCTACCTGGATAATGGACTTAAGTATCAAAGGATAAGCAGAAAAAAGGCCCTGTGACTGATGCATGATTACATTGTTAACGCTGATGCATCGACGTGTGAGCAGCATTTTACTGTTTGCTGCTGGTTTGAACTTCTTTACATGCAGTTCGGACGTTTAGCTCGTCGGTTCTGTCCCTGGAGTGTCACAAGATAAATCTGAGGGGTCCTGAGGTGATTAAACGGGAGAGAAAAGAAGAAGAAACAAAGTCGTGATGCACAAATGTTCATTCAACGTTTGGGTTTTTCGTCTTTGTGAAATATTGTGAGCATCAAGCTGTTGTGTAAATGAAAGCGTGTGAGAAGATCAGACGTGACAAAGAGTCTCAGCTAGACACTGACTCTTTGTAAGGCATCTGTCTGTCTGTCTGTCTGCCTGCCTGCCTGCCTGCCTGCCTGCCTGTCTGTCCATCTGTCTGTCTGTCCGTCTGTCTGCGAGATCTTTGATGTTTGTGGTCATACGTGTGTGTGCGCGGCTGTGTGTGGACGCGTATGCGGCTGTGTGCGGCTGTGCGTGGAAGTGAGTGCGGCTGTGCGTGGATGTGCGTGCGGTTGTGCGTGGATGTGCGTGCAGTTGTGCGTGGATGCATGTGCGGCTGTGCGTGGAAGTGCGTGCGGCTGTGTGTGGATGTGCGTGCCGTTGTGCGTGGATGTGCGTGCGGCTGTGCGTGGATGTGCGTGCGTCTGTGCGTGGATGTGCGTGTGGTTTTGAGGCAGAGAAAGTGATTGATGAGGCCGATGGAGGCGCTCGAAGCTAAACGCTGGTGCCATTGTTTCACCCTTCATACTTTGACCGGGATCAGGCATTCCTCAGGCCCCGAGTCACACAGAACCTGATCTTCAGCTTCAGCCCGCCCGCCTGACTTCATTGCTTTGCTGTCACTGTGTAATTAGACTCTGTAATTGGCTGTACTTTTCATCCATGTCAGCCGGTAACGCGGCTAATGAAACAGTAATTCCCTCCTGAATATTAGATCTATTTATAGCTGAAGCTTCTGTTTGGGTGAAGCTGCTTGGCGTGGAGGTCCTCATGATAAAATCTGCCTCTCTGTGATCTCATGACTGTTTCTGAATCACTTCCTCCGCAGAGTATTTTGAGTCGTTTTTCCCATTTTTCTCAGCAGAGTTTGAGCTTCCTCACCTCGTGTGTTCACATGTGTGTTTTCCTGAAGGCCTGGCCATGGAGAAGGACGGCCGCTCCAGCGCCATGAGCGAAGGGGAGGGTCTCGACGAGGAAGACGACGACGGCGACGACGACGAAGAGGGTGGCGCCGAGACCGAGGAGCAGTCGGGCAACGAGAGCGAAATGAACGAACAGGAAGAGGATGTGAGTCAGTTTGAGTCGATGTTGGCGATCGTGTCCGTCCCATCATTGGCTGATTCCCCCGTCAGTCAACAAGCTGTGACTCTGTGCTGTTTTCGCAGGAAGCGTCCGAGAACGAAGAAGAGGAGAGGGAGGAAGAGGAGGAAGAGAACACCGACTATCTGACCGACTCCAATAAAGAAAACGAGACGGACGAGGAGAACAATGTAAGACGCTCAGATGAAGATAGATGAGAGTAAATCTGTCCAAAAACGCCTGTGAAAACCACTGTAATCACTGTCACGAGTGCAGGATGAGTGATGGTGAACGTTTATACATCAGTGTTTTGAGCACGCTGTCACTTAACGGTCTGCCTCCAAAACTTTAAGTTTAGCTTTAAGGAAACACTGATTTCACCAGAGGAGCCGATTTAAAGATTCGTCCGTTCTGTCGTGTTCATTCGCTGCCTGTGTGCAGGAGGTCACCATCCGTGGAGGTGGACTGAAGCACGTGGCCTGTGCCGAGGACGAGGACTTCATCCAGGCTCTGGACAAGATGATGCTGGAGAACCTGCAGGTACGAAACTGACTGCAGTCAACGGGTTTGAATCATTCCTCCTGCTTTCTCTGTCGCCAACAAAATCCACAGTTCTCATTCTGTTTTGTACAAAACTTTATTTAAAAGTGTATCTGAGGCTGAAATGATGCTTCAGCTGTTGAGCTGCAGTGGACGGACAGTTACAAAACATCAGGTCTTGTATTAAAAAGTCTTTAACTTTGGAAGATGTCCACTTGATTTGTCTAACTCAGACTGCTGCCACATAATAGCTTTTAGCATATTAGCTTGTAATTGTTTGAGTACATCTTTGCACAAACTGAGGACTGTTGTAGCTTTTCTTCCTGATCACTTACACTGAAAGCTTGTTAGTCCAGAATAAACAGGAGGAATAATCAGTAAGACCTGTTTCAGTGTTGCATTCACAGTTTTAAAACAGACTTGAACAATACTGAGGCTATCCTTTAACATAAATAACATCAGTTGGTCTGTTCTTAAAGGAAAACTCTGGCACTTTTCAGCCTTCAATGAACATTATAACCTTCTCAAAGGGAGGATTCATCGCAGAATTTGCAGAATATTAGCCTGCATTAGTTTTAACCAGGTGTACCTAATAAACTGGCAGCTCAGTGAAAACGCCTCCCTGACCCCTTCGTGTCGTCACTGCAGCAGCGCAGCGGCGAGACGGTGAAGGTGCACCAGCTGGACGTGGCCATTCCCCTGCAGCTGAAGAGTCAGCTGAAGAAGGGCGGCTCCGGGCAGCCGTGCCTCGGCGAGGGAGACCAGGACATTTCGGACACCATGCAGTTCGTCATGCTGACGCGCAAAGGCAACAAGCAGCAGGTAAAGGCAGCCGACGGCACCGGAACACGAACACACGTCTGCGCACAGAGGCTGACCACTGCGTACGTTCGTGATAAAACCGTCAGATCCTAACGAATCTTTGTTCATCAGACTCCTCTGATCCAGAGCAGCAGCTTCCATCTTTGCTTCACTTCTAATGCACGACTTTCCAGGGACTTCCTGTTTTGTTTTTGATGCATAAATAAGCTTGATTCCCTTTTTTTCCCTAATAGAAATACAACATAATGCAACACAAGAGGACAAATTACAGTAAATACACAAAGGACAGGACTTCATAGAACTTTTCTTGGTGTTTGTTAGTCCTTGTGATTAAATAGTTTCATTAAAAACAGGCTTTTTTCTGCCTCGTCCACTGGCGGAGAACGTTGATCACCCTTTAACTTTACCGTCCAGGCACTCAGAGGTGACAGACGTCCAGAAACACACACGGGAACGTCACAGTTTTCTAAGGAGTGTGTGGACGAGTGAAGAGCTGAGAGCAAACAGACGTGAAGAGAGCAGCGACACACTTTCACTCTACAGAAACGTCCCGCTGGACGAAATTCCCAGTCTGACTGGGCCCAGCAATAATATTGACTCTGGACTTGTAGCTGTGTGTGTGAGTGTGTGAGTGTGTTTGGGCCGCGGTGGAATGTGTGGTTTGAGGGCAGAGACTGGTTCTTGTACTGTAGGGTGTGTCCAGTTTCTCTGCCAGTCGCTCGGAGGTTTTAATGGAGCGTTTCACACAGGCAGAGAGAAAAGTTGGCCTTTCATGTGAAAGTTTGGAGAGGACACAGAACATCTCTGTGGGCATGTTAGCGAGGCGTGTGGATGGAAGTGACATTTCTCTCTCTGTAAACACACACCGCCTCGCTGGGTTACTGCAGCGGGGAAGAAAAGCATCCTGTGTGTGTGTGTGTTTGGTTACTTCCTGTGTGTGGGTTGTATCTGGACCCCTCACCACACTCACAAGCAACACGCTAACTGCTAGCTAGCATTGGCTGCGTAAACAGTGCGTGTGTAAACACATGACATGCTTTAGTCGTTCTGGTGGAGAGTCAGATGAGACAATCATCACCACTCTATGGTAGAAATTAAGCTACAGCCAGCAGCAGGTTAGCTTAGCTTAGTTTAGCATGAAGACTGGAAAGAGCTAGCCTGGCTCTGTCCAAAGTTAGCAAACTGTCCCCACGAGCACCTCCAAAGCTCACTACAGCTCACTAACACACTCAGACAGGACAAAGTGAGTGTGACTGACAAATTAGCAACACCTCAGATGCGCCAATTAGCATGGTGTTAAGCCATGCTAATTGGTGCTAAATGCTAAAACCAGAAGGGTCTTAGATATAATGAGATATAATGTGTTAACTGATGAGCTTTAGAGGTCATATGACCTGTGGACAGAGCCAGGCTAGCATTTCCCCTTGGTTCCAGTCTTTATGCTAAGCTAAGCTAACTTAAGCTAAATTTCCCCAGTGTGGGATCAGTGAAGTGCTATCTCATCTTATCTTCTGCTGGCTGTAACTTTATCTTTAACAGACAGGCGACTCCCAGAGAGTCAATTAACATATTTCCCAAAATGTTGAACTACTCCTGGAGATGATGGTGGTGCTGGAAGCATTACATTTTCAGTTATTTGACTGGTCTTGTGTGTCATGCTAACGTGTGTGTTGGTGGTCAACAGTATAAGATCCTGAACGTGCCGCTGTCGTCCCACCTGGCGGCGAACCACTTCAACCAGCAGCAGGCCGAGCAGGAGGAGCGCATGAGGATGAAGAAGCTCACGCTGGACATCAATGAGAGGCAGGAGCAGGAGGACTACCAGGGTACGATGAGTTTAACACGAGGAGCTGAGCGTGACGCTTTAGCATCGACATGTTCTCACACTCTCAGTACCGCAGAGAATACGTGAAGCCGCCAGAGCGACTTAACAAACTCCACGTGCACCACATCGTGTGACCTGATGTCACCACATCCGCCGCAGATATCTGTTCGCATGTCACATCATAAGACTGTCACTCAGCAAATGTTCTCTCTTAATAAGTCAGTGAGCTTAAACACGGCATCAGGGTGTGTTGTGCCACATTGTCTCACTCCTTTCTAGACGCCTAGACGCCGCTCATGACGTTATGAGAAAGCAACTTTATCTGTAGCTGCTTTCACTCCACAGCTCATCACACAACTTCTCCTGTTTTCGTCCTGTTTGCGCTTCATGAGTTCATTTTGGCGCCTGAGTTTGATTTGACAACCCTGATATTTAATGTTTCAGCTCATCAGCCTCATTGGTTTTTCTAAATATCTGCTTATTCTGAATCTGATGCAGCAACACGTTTCAAAGAGTTTTGATCAAACCGCTGCTTTCCTCTGTGTGTGCTGCAGAGATGATGCAGTCCCTCGCTCAGCGCCCGGCCCCGGCCAACACCAACCGCGAGCGCCGCCCTCGCTACCAGCACCCGAAAGGCGCTCCCAACGCCGACCTCATCTTCAAGACCGGAGGAAGGTGAGCTGTGAGCCGCTATCACTCAAACCGCAGAATGTGCTGGATCAGGGCTCGTTATCCGAGCATGTTCTGACTCCACCTTGTTGCCGTCTCCTTAAGCAGCATGAAAAGGGCGAGACAGGAAAGAGGAGCAGGAGAGCAGCCAAAGACATGTCCCGGAAGTAGACTAGAGGACATCACAGATGAAGCGTCATATGAGCTAACATCACAGAGGAAAGGTTTTGTTTAGATTCTCAGGTAGTCAGATAACTTATTTTTCTGTAAAAGCTCCGAGAATATTTGGAAATAAAGGTGAACTTGAAGTTTATACTTTAACGTCAGCAGCAGCTCGTGTGTCTTTCTTGCTTCTGTCAAGCGAAACAACATGATTGACTTATGCATACGTGGCATTTAAGCTGGTCTGAGATCAGTCTGTGCGGGCGCTGCTTCGAAACAAACACGTTTACTGGTGCACATAGATTCATTCAGCAGCTTCTGAGTTTTTAAATACTGAGCTGGAGCTGAGAGACAGTGTTTGACATTTTCCAAACACCAACACTTGGTTTTAATCACTTCAGTTTTAGTCAAACTAAAGATGGCATGGAGGCCGTGTGAGGACGTGTACTGTAAAGCAAAATGAATTAGATGTCAGGGCTCATACTGGGGCAGCTTTGCTTTTAATACCTCTGCATATTTTCACTTAATTCACCTCACTGTCAGAGAGAAGGACAGCTGCTTTTGTCATGATTACATCACTTATGGCCAAAAACTACACAGCTTTGCAAACAGCCAAGCATCAGTCGAGTGCAACAGTGCAAGACGTAACTTAAAAGGTGAGCTAATTTTACTTAGAGCTCGCCGTTTGTCTCACAGCCGACGACTAAAAGCCAGCTTGAGATTTACTCTCCTTCAGTCCCTTTTTCTCTGCTTAGTTTCCTCCGTCAACGTGCTCTTTGGTCTCTTCTCCACTGCCACGATGTCCATTCTGTTGCTTGCTCGTCACCACCGCCCCGGGTCTGAAACCTCCTCCTCCAGGGGGTCCAGAGCCCCTGTGCCAGCGGTGTAAACACCTGCACTCCAGGTCCAGTCTGGACAGTCAGCTAACTGAGCTAAGCAGCTACAGATAGCTACAGTTAGCAGTTGCTTTAGCATCAACTAAAGCTATCTGTCCACCAGGAAACTGACAGAGACTCGAGGCAGAGCAGCCAGAGGAAAACCAGAAAGTCTTTCTCCTCAAAGTCTGATCCAGTTTCACCACAGTCAGTGATAGATGCTGGTGTGCGACGTAGAGCCGTCCTGCTGGAGATCGTACCCGGCAGCCTTACTTACACAGAGCAGGACAGGCGTCTGGGTGCAGAGAGGGAATGAAGAGGCTCCATTTTCCTTCTGCAAGTCAGTGCACCGTCAAAGTGACTTTGAAGTGCTCGTTTTAAGGTAAAAAAGTTGCTTAATGTTGCTGTAAATGGTGTGAAAAGCAGGGTTTGGTCTGTTGAAACCCCCTCAAACTTAAACTTGATCCACGCCTCTGAACAGTGCTGCTGTTGCTCAGCTCCTCTACAGTAAATGTCTGCTCTCTCCTCCAGGAGACGCTGATTGGAGTCTGGGCCCAGGCTGAACGAACGAACGAGCGAGCGAGCAAGAGAGCGGATGAACGAGTGAGAGAGCGAGAAAGATCGGAGGGAAAACCGGCCTGAACGGGGACGAGTCCTCCAGACGCCCACTGATGCCGGGACAGACCACACCCCTGACCTGAACACACACTCTTACCCTACCGAGGGGCCCGAAGCCCGAGGAGGAGAGGCAAGACCGGGAGCTGGGGGCAGAGGTCAGGGGTCAGAGAGACGGCTCTCTTTCTTTTTTGTCTGTTGCCTGAGATGACAAAAAAAAACTGTCTGGACCAGAGAACGAACTACAAAGCCGACTGAACACCTGAGCGGCCGACTGATGGCAAGACAGACAGGAAGGCGGGACGAACGCGTCACCTCCCGCTGAGGAAAAAGTCACTCATAATTTAGGAGTTAAAAACCTGCGAGTGGACAACATTTACACGAGACTAGCAAGAGATGTGGATATTTTTCTTTTTAGACTCTGACAATAAACCCGGGAACACGTCCGTTCGGTCAAACTTTGTCCTGAAGCTCGTCGTCGTCAAGGCAACGCTGAGACGGAGGCGAAGGGCAGGATGGCAGCAGGTTGTAACACTTGTTCATAAACTGTTCGCCCGGTGATGCAGACGACGACGTGATGCTTTGTACACGCAGACGGACTATGTGGCGGAGAAGATCGGAAAACGGATGAAAAGATCGGAAAGTGGCGAGAAGATGGAAAATGGCGGAGGGTACTTCACAGAGTGGTGTGTCACTGTGGGTCTGCTGGTTTCTGGCACTTAGAAACTGTGTTTTTCAGTCATCTGCTGCGTCTCACCAGCATTTAATAATTTGGTAATACTTTATTTTACAGGTCTGTAATTTGCCAAGAATGAATTCCACAGTTACAGAAGAGATAGACGTCAAAAGAAAAAATCCCAAACATTCGAAACTCGTAGCTTCTCCAGTCTGATCCTTCGCTGCTTTTCTCCGTTTTATTTCACTGTAAGTTGAATATCTTTGGGTTTTTGGTCGAACAAAGGCAGCGTGAGGAGGTCACGTCGGCCTCTGCAGAGCTGTGAAGAGCATGTTTTACTCTTTCTTTAAGACAGTTTGCAGACCGAGCCGTTGACTGGGAGACGTCTGCAGATTAGCTGATGATGGAAACGATGGTCAGCTGCAGCCCAGGCGCTGAGCTGATCAGCTGCTGTCGACTTCCAGAGGAAGTTCCTCACACACATAGCGCCAGGAGCTAACCTGTAAATACAAGCAGAGAAACACAGGAAGCTGATGCGTGCTCTGCTGTCATGACATGTCCAGTACACAGAATATCTGCTGCTCCACTGACGTAGTACTTCTTAAAAACGTGACATTTTGATTTCCGTCACGTGAGCCAGCAGGACGGCAGACGACACCCCACTCTGAACAAAGACGCACCGCCAGAGCGACCGTCTCACACCAACAGACACTTTTCATTCAGACTCGTGGAGGATCTGAAGACGCGACAGGCATCATGTGACCTGATCACTGATGGACACCTGAGTGTACATATTCTTCATCATATTCTTCATTTTCCTGCTAGATGTTTGTTTTTTTCAGGATCAGGAGACTAAAGTTAGTTTAGACCGCCTGCTTTGGTTTGGATCTGTGCCGTGTAGCTCTTTTTTTGATAACTGTGTGCCTGAGAGTCTTCTGTAGTGACAACACTGACTATATTAGATTCATTTTACCTGTCGAGCCTGTACATGCTTAGAAACGCTCTGTATTCTGCTGCATGGGCATTAGTTCTTTGTCCTTCTCTGTTGTAGTCAAGCGTCCAGCGGTGGCTTAAACTTAGTTTGTCTAGATTCAAATCTGCTTTGTGTCTCACGACGGATAGAAACGATGACAATAAACGTATGAAGATTATTGCTGCTTGTCTTTAAACGAGGTTGTCGTGCGCTTGTGGCATGTGCGTGTTTGGGGAGGGTGTGCCCGTTTGTCGAGGTCTAATTACAAGGCAGCAAACACAAGTATTTCCTCATTTCCTGCCTGGTCGCTGCTCTGAACACTGCATACGTAAAACAATGCTGACTGAGGCCAAATTAACCTGCCGGGGGCCCCTGACGACCACCCACCTACAGCTCTGTACATGCATGTGTCCTGACACCTTAAAGCTTCCCTTCAAGTTTTTCTTTTATTTAGAATCACATGACGGCAGCCGCTCACAGTCATCTTAAATGAAGCGCCCTCACAGTAGTCTGTCTTTTTATAGTGTAATCACACAACACAGAAATACAACATGAGCCGCTTGGCGTTTGAATCAGATGCATTCAAAAGGTAAGATAAGATAAGGTAAGACTTTATTGATCCCACAGCAGGAAATTAAGTCGTTACAGCTAGCACGTTTTAAAAAAGCAAAAACAGAGGCACAAAGGTCAAAGTAAAAATATACAGGACGCAGAATAGAAAAACAACTGTGTTTGTACTTTATGTGCAGATTACAAGAAATACTAAATGCCATAAAAATACTACCACCGGTATTCTTATGAAAAACTACCAGTGTCATATGAGAAAGGACGTTGAATGTCACAAGTCTATGTAAATGCACAATATGTAGTTTCTAAAAAATACTGCTGCCAGTCTGGATGATAAATAGTGTTTCTGCACAGCTGAGAAACAAGAGGGTCGTTTCCAGGAAATACACATTTTCCACTTCTCCCAAATTTCCTCAAATTTAGATTTCTGAAGCCTTTTCTAGCAGCTGCACTCAATATTCCAAACAAACGTTCTGTTTTAATGTTAATAGAAGAAGTTCATCCCAATTAAAAGTCATTTTTGTCCATAATATCATCACTTATTTTCAATAGAACGTGTTAATGTCTGCACAGGAACAACAAACGGTCATGAATGGCTCCAGTTTCCCTCTAAAACGACAGTCGTAGTCTCGTGCGTGCAGTGAAACAGGTTTAGCTTGTGGACAGACTGGACGTCCTGATGCAGTGGACACGAGTTACACTCTTCATTATTGTCTCCAGCAGTCTGAATTGGACAAATCAAACGAGATCTTCCAAATTTCTCCCTTCTTCAGATCACATGTTGACACCAGCTGGAAGCGAGGCCTTTGTTTGTGGTCATTTTGGAGTAAGTCATGCTCATGATACGTGTCTGCTCATGAAGAGAAACAAAGGTAAATCAGGCTGTCAGATGTCCTCTGACATTCCCATAGATGACCTCACACACACACACACACACACACACACACACACACACACACACTCGCTGAGCGTAGCCGTGGTTGAGCAGCTCTCTCTTCAGGAAAAGAAAGCCTCTGTGTTGAAGTCTTATGTAACCGTCTGCAGTCCAGACAGTTTGCTTCTGTGTTCGACGCTCAAGTCGTCCGCCGTGAAATATGGGAAAGGTCAGAAAAACAAAACTTTCTAAAAAGCAAAGAGAGCTGAAGAGTCGTTACCTGCAGGGCTGCACGCTCAAAGCAGCAAACCAAAGCTGTTTGAAACAAGAAGAAAAAGAACAGACAGCAGGTGATCTGCTGCTGTGTACTGATGACAAACTGAGGAAATAGCTAAACCACGTTAGCTTAATGAAGTAAGTCCGGTTTTTCCCATTCTGCCATCATTGCATGAATGCATCATTAGACATTGGTGAATGCCCATATCTGAAAAACTGCACCCCTCGAGTCAGCCTTGCTTCCAGTGTTTCCTAGTGGCCACACATGGTATTGCACAAAAAGCATTTTCCCCATAGACCACCACTGTAAAAGAGACATCTGTGAGACATCTCCAGTTATAACAACACAGGAGGAGGACAGGGAGTAGACATCATTGGTGTCCCCTTCAGGGACTTTTATGTTCACTGTTCCCCCAACAGTGACAGAGCCAGGCTAGCTGTTTCCCTCTGTTTCCAGTCTTTACGCTAAGCTAAGCTAACCAACTGCACTTCATAATTACCACGCAAGACATGAAAGAAGTATCTGTCCATCAGATCAGAGACAAATGACTGATCCTCCTGTGTTGAACCAGTGGAGTGGCCCTTCAATTCGCCTCATCAGCTCAAAACACCTGAAAGTTTCCACTCAGGTGAAACATTACACACAGGTAGCCAATCATTGAACGGCACCTTTTCATTCTTTACATTCCAGAGTTAATTGAGGAAAAACAAGCAGAAAGAAGTTGTGTTATTCTGTTTAATGATTGACAAAAATCAACATTAAAGACACGTTGAGCAGAGTATATACAGACAGTCTACATGTGGACATGTAGCCTACAGCAGGCTGCTGCAGCTTTCACATGGCCGCTAATATTCCCATTTACCACATACAGATGCACGTTTTATCCCTGATCTGTGCAGATCTGGACGCTTTGCACAAACATTTTCTAATAAAGAAGGCACTGTTATACAGAATGTAGTCATAAACTGTATGTACGCACCGTTGGATACTTCAGAATGACTGCAGCTGAACTACAGAGAACCGGAGTCTGTAAACAAAATTCACTAAATGTTCACACAGGACAAGTACCGCGGTACTTCTGAGTGAAACAAGATATACTTCAAAAGTGACTGTAGGTGAACTACAGAGGCCGGAGTCTGGATAAAACACAGTAAACTTACATACACAGACACACACAGCACATACATATACACACTTATGCTGCTACAACAGTTAAATAACACACTTGCAAATGACAGAAAGTTATCGACAGCCTGAAAGGAATAAAAACACAGAAGTAACCCAGGATGTATTTCTGGACTCTGCGGTTTTAGTGCTTGTGTTTTGTACAATGCCATGTGCTCGCCCATCCCTAAAGAGCACTTTTAAAGTATTCCCTCTGCATAGTAAAAAAGTAAAGGTCCTGCCCACAAAGCCATTCCACAGTCTGTGGTTTGGTGTGGGAGGTTTGTCCGCCGAGTAAAAATATCCTGCAGCTCAGCTCAGCTTTTCTTTCAAGAAACCCCGGCCTCGCTTCGCTTTAGCTCGAGCACCATTGTCATTCCAGGACATCAGATTTAATGCAATGAATGTTGATATATTAGTTTCCAGACTTTAGATGTCTTCTTTCTTTGATCTTCTGCTGTTCGCTTGATATCCACCAACTCTTTATGAACCTTTTCCTATTTACAGTACAGTTTTAGTCATTGCAAAGTGATAAAATTCCTCCAGAGAAAAGTAATTTCAACTCGTCCTCGCCCGAAAGTGCTGACAGAAAACACACAAACTCACTCACTGCTGTAGAAAATGCCCAGAGTCGGTAAACAGCCCAGTGAAAACATGTAACAGGGTTGACAAAGACTTCACAGCCTGTGTACGAACATTCATTTCACTCTGCTGACAGAAGGAAGGAAGCGACACATAGAACAAATTACTTCAGCTGGATACAGAAAGATGCTGCGGGAGGTCTTCTCTGAGGATGAGGTGGGGGCTCCTTGTTCAATCTGGATTAAATTACTCCATAATTTAACCATTTTTTGTTCTTCCTTAAATACCTAAATTATGCGTAATTAGCCGCTCATTTCCATTCTGTCTTAATTTTTCTCCTTTTCATGACTGCAGTCATTTCCTGAGCTGTTTGTGCTGCAGCATGCTGCCTCATTTACTGTAAACTGTGGATTTAAGTGTCCTCTTGCCTCTAAAAACAGACATTTGTACCAGGACCAGACCAACCTGCTGGGGCCCCCCGGTGCAATGGACAATTAATAAGATTACCACACAGTAACTGCCATGTCATGTACCTGAGGGTCTGGGGTACAGGGGCAGTTGCCCACCTTACTTTTCACATAAAAACAATAAATATAAAATTCCAGTAAAAATCAGTTTAGCATTTAATCCCCCCCCCCCCCCCCCAACAGCACATTAAGGCAAAGGTCCCATTGTAATCCATTTTAACTCAATCCCACATAGACCATCCTGCTGCCGAAAACACTAGAGTATCAAATGTGTATTAATCCACCACTGAAAATAGTCCCCAAAAAATGCAAAATGTCCTCCACTTGAGGAATATTTGATTAAAAACTACTGTACCCAGCTGTGCCACAAGGGGCAGGGGAGTCAAAGTATGGAGAGACGTTGTTGGATTTAATATAAAATATAGAAAATCTCCATGTTTTTAGGAAATGGAGCCAAATTTTTAAAAAAGTCCACTGACATTCAGCCTCGTTTGTGGCAAACAAAGGTGAGACAGAAGACCACATGCTATTTGATTCCCACAGGAAGAAGACGCTCCTTTTTAAAGCATCACTTTGTCCAGAAAATCTTCTGCAGAGGTATGAAGTGTCCTGGATCAGAGGCAACATAAAGCTGTTCGCAGTTTATCTGTCCAGACTGTTGTCGTTGAAACAGTGTGTTGTGTGCAGCGGCTGCTCTGTCACACCTGTTTCTCCGTTTTTTAGGCACAGGAGGTGAGAACTGGCTGTGCGGGTCCATTGTAGGATCAGGCTTCATTCCTTTGCGAAAGCAGGTCTCTATCCAACCACACCTCACACTCACAGGTATAAATGGGGAAACTTCTAGCATACCACCTCCACCAGCTGGTACACTCTAGAGATTCAGGCTCGACAGGTGGAGACCGAAGAAGAAAGAGTTTATCAAGACTCTTTCAGCAGCCCCAGTTTCCGCAATGCCTCTTTGCGCGATTCGTCCGTCGCCCCCCGTCCAGAAAATTGCACAGTGATGCCTTGAGGGCGAAACATGGAGCCAGATCTCCGCTTGTGGTCAGGGGACAAGGCATGCTCTGCTGCTTTCTGGGCACTAACAGCGCCGTGGTAAGAGTGCCGAGGAGGTCTTGTGGCAGGGGTCGGGGCTGGAGCTTTCGAGCTCCTTGCCAGGCTCTTTGAAGGGTGATTTAACCCAGTGGGGGGGTTGATGGTTCGACTCTTTCCTCCATAACTGTTAGGCTCAGTAGGTAGCAGCTCTGATTTGGCCGGCAAGGTTTGACTCTTGTCTATATGGGAGCTGAGGATGTCAGGAAGGTCGCTCCTGGTCCTGGCTGCAGGTGCAGGGATCATGACTTTGGTTTTCCCTCCGTAATTGTTGTACTCACTGGGGTTAGCCAGCACAGGTGGAAGGATTTTGGGTTCGAGGGTTGTTGGAGAGGTTGCAGGTTCGCTCCTGGAGGAAGCAGATGGGTTGACCACTATAGATTTCCCTCCATAGCTGTTCAATTCCAGTGATTCCAGTGAGATGACCTCAGACGGAGGTGAGACGGATGCCTTGGTTTCCAAAGGAGGCGGACAGTAGCTGCTCTGTGTGACTGCTGGAGGTGAGGAGCTTGGTTGGGGGTTTCCATCTTCACGGCTCTTGAGGGAATTTGTCTGCAGGATCTCTGATTTTCTGGCGACATTAATCTGGCTCTGATGTGGTGTCGTAACATTGGCTTCTGGCAATTTGGGGCTGGTTTCTGTTGTGGGAACAGTGGCCTCCAGAGGTTTGGCACTTGTTTTGGCACCTGTGAAAGGATCCAGAGAGGCGCTGTCAAGGTGCGACATACCTCCAGACATGGCTCGATTTCTGGTCAGGCCCAGCTTAGACAGGGCCTCCATCCTCGATTTGTCTGGTGTGGGGTCCTTGAAGGAAATGCTGCGTTTGGGAACATTTCGAGCCTGTTGCTCCATGACTGGCTGAGGATCTTCCTGCAGCAGTGGGTGTGGCCCTGTGAGATTTGCCAGCATCTGCGCCCGTCTCTCCTGGATGTTCACATTAGCCAGTGACTGATTCTGGTGCTCCTTGTTGCCGAGGATCAAACTGATGTTAGCAGGAAAGCGGGTAGGCTTAGTAGAAGTAGGAGGACCATGTTTAACAGGAAGATCGGTGCTGTAGCTCGGTGGCTTTTCGGACTCCAGGCTGGACTGGCGGAGGACTGAGGAAGACATGAAGTTTGAGGTTCCACTTGCCTGGTTCTCGGCTATCTTCTGCGCAATCAGGACTGGGGTGGGGATACTTCCTGGAGGGTGGTAGGAGTGGCTGTCTGTTGTCCCATAGCTGCCACTTGGTAAGGCAGGGTTGTACTCTGAAGGCAAACTGTCCATTGGATCACGCCTCGGCTTTATCTCGAAGTGGCTTTCGGGAGTTGGCATCATACTCTGAAAATCTGCAAAAAAGATTGTAAAGTGAGAATCTGGGAGAGACTGCAAGCTTCAGTCCCCTCCAGGGCTGTACTTACTGTTGTGGACTCTAAAGTAATATCTTCAGTAGTATTTGGGGGGGAATTTGGGGCTTTTAGCATATTTTATTAAAATTAAAGAGGGCTTTGAAACAGAATTCAGACCTTTATGTTGGAAATACTTATTTAATACTGTACTGTCAAAAATGTGTCTGGTGAGTTGAGGGGTTGTTGGGGATCTTTGATTTATAAACTTCCAGAATCCTGGCTATGGCCCTGCATACAAGAACCCAGAACTGTACGCTACCTGGGCTGGAAGGATTGAAGATTGACTCTTTGGTCTGCACCAAGTCCGGTTCCGGGCGGACCAGGTCTATAATATCTTGGTCTTTGGGACTCGAATGTCTGGCCAGGAGAGAGGACACAATCACACCTGGGTTGGGACTCGAACATAGAGGTCCATCAACCTCTTCAACAGGACTGCTGCTGCTCGCGGGGGGCTTCGGCTGGCCGGGCCTCCGGTTGTTCTCCTCCAGACTGTCCTCCAGTGAGTCGATAGTTTCCTCAAAGAACTGGAGGCACTCTTGCTCCTCCTGGCTCAGAAACTGCAGCGCATCATCTTCCTGTCAAGGTCAACAGACAGTAGGGAAACCAGATGACGTGGTGAGAGTTCATTATTTTTTCTAAATTCAACAATGCCCACAAGTACACAAAACAACATGTTTTTACATTAGTATTTCACAAAAAGATGGAAGGGAGATTAAAGGCGACGCTGCTGAGGAGGTATGCATTCAGGATTTCTGAGTTTGACTAAATCTAAAAGAGTTAAATAATCTGGATTATGTTTGTTCTCAAAAACAATTTTTTTCAAACAAAATGAACTTTGGTTAGCACTCAAAATTCTTGTTGGCAGATTTGATTAGCCGTAGCTATCTAGCTATTTAAGCTAACATTAGCTCCATGAGTTGGAGGAAAATGCTGTCTCTGGCTGACTTCTTAATGTTCCAAGCTTTTTCTTTCAGGCTGACTCATAACATGAAGCCTGTAAAGGTGTCATATGTAAATATGCACTTGGTGTGTACATGATATCATTAAAAGGCATGAGGCTAAAGCTAACAGGTCCCAGGCAAAAGGTCACACACTTCTCAGTTGTGTGGATTAGAGTGTAGAGCCAGTTAATCCTGGTATTACAAGCAAGATAAGGAAAAATATAAGACTGTTTCTTAATTCCAGCCCTTTTAAGCTGTTTATCTTACATTTGACAGAAGTTAGATTAAAGCTTTATTGTTCAGATTTTCACTTTTGGCTGACGTTTGGCTGCCATAAATCAGTCTCATGTAGCCTATTGGTCTTTACTTTGCTCTTCATCATTGAATCCATGTTGAACCATCCACTGAGACCTTCTCATACAGTAGTCATGTGTACACAGTGAACACAGGCCTGTTTGTTCCTGCATCCCAACCCTCCTGACTTCTTTCCCACCCTATATTTAGCTGAACTGCTCCTCTCTTCAGTGCCTCACCTCCACGGCTACCTGTCCTGCTCCACACAGTGCAGCCACTGAAAAATGGCACAATGGGCGATCCAGTAACAGCTCAGCACCTATTGATTTAGCTCCTCAACTGTGAGGCCTTTTTCAGTCCTGATAAAGATCGAGTCCACCTATTTAAGCCAAACCACATGGCTGTAGGGAATACGTAATCCCTGGTAACAATGTGTAATGGATTTAAAAATAAGCAGTGGTGGACATGGGACTGGCCTGCACAAAGAAAAACTACCACAGTACAAGTAAGAGTATGACATGTAAAACTTGCATGAAGTAAAATCCGTCCAGAGTTAAGTTTTGATTTCCATATTTTTATGTTTGAGAAGTTCAAAAAGCATCTGTAGAAGCTTTACAGTTTATTCTGGAGCTTTCAAGTATCTCAGTGGCTCCAGAAAATCAAGTTTGTGGACCTTGATTTAAGATTATTTTGTCAGATCCATAAATAATGTTGAAAATGGATCATTGTCACGCTGGAAAAGGTTGTTTTCTTGCATACTTCCCAAAAAGTTGACATTTTGGAGATGCAAGCTCTGCTCTAACAGCTACAGATATGGGAAACAGTCAGCCTGTCCCTGTCCAAAGTTCAAAAACAGACCTACCAGCACCTTCATTAATTTACAAGTTGGAGCATGTTCACTTAATCTTGAGCTTTGAGGTGCTGGGAGGTGGACGCTGTTACCTCTGGACAGAGCCAAGCTGGTAGTTTCCCTCTGTTTCCAGCCTTTATGCTAAGCTAAATTAGCCAGCTGCTGTCAGCAGCTTCATTCTTACTGTACAGACATGAGAGTGAATAATCTTCTTATCTAACTCTCAGAGAGAAAGAGCATTTAAAGAACTAATAATTTACTAATAAGCAGACTGAACTCTGGGCTAGTTACCTGAATTTACAATGTTGAGGCACAAGTGAAAAAACTTAAAGTTTACAGTTTAAACAACACATTGTTTTGATTGCAGGTTGTGTTTTACTACAATTACACACCACCAGACTGAAGGAAGCTGCCCATTTGAGCTATTTCAAGGTGATGACCTTCAGCTCAGGGTCGACATGGCAAACAGGGCTCGTTGCTGACATCAGTGTTACGAAAGGTGCCACAACAAGCTAAATGTGAGCTTTGTTTTGCTTCACACGTAGAGACACACAAAGACACCTGCAGCACACCCAGCTGAAACCAATATGAGATAAACACTGATCTGCTGGTTTCAGCTGGACTGAATCGAGTCTATTGTGGTGAAGCAGCTCAGGACCTAGAAAACTGCGGCTCAACCGGTTCGGCTGTGTTGGTTGTTGATAATGAAAGTCATCCCCAAGGCATGTGAAGGGATTAAGTTGTGGAGCAGGTGTAATTTCTCAGCGTCCGCGATGACTGGGCGCTTTGTGTAAACACAGCAAAGAGCTTCAATCAGGGTCAAGTACAGTTAGAATAATCAGCGGTTCATCTGATATGACAGAGTGTGTTTACTGTGTTTAACAGGACAATAGAACAAGGCTGCTCTATGCTCTGCCTGCCCCGACAAATTATGTGTAATTATACAAACTGTGTCCTCTGTCGAGCACAGTCACACCAACAACAGTCCCACAGCAGCCATCAAATCAGCTTTTTTGACATGTGTGTTCTTGCTGCTACTCATCTAAAAGGAACTCGCAGGAATAGGAATATGAAGCCAGCAGCTGCTTAGCTTAGCTTAGCATGAAGACTGGAAACAACTAGCTTGGCTCCATCCAAAATAAACAAAGTCTGCCAACCGCTAATTACACATCTTGTTTGTTATCTGGCAGAATTTTTCTTGGACGTGAACAGAAACTCCCTGAAGTCTCGGCAAACTCATGGTGACACCACGGCTCTCAGCTAAGAAACACTCTGTTTCCATCTTGATGCTAAGCTAAGCTAAGCTAACTGGCTGCAAGCTGCAGCGTCGTGTGACATCGAGTGAGTTTCCATCCAGTTAAATCAAGAAAACAATTAAGCATATATCGAGAATATCCCTTCTTTTAAATGATAATTTCATGGGCGTTTTCAGACATTTAAATGTATTTTGAATGATTTTTTTTCTTATTTAATTTTGTTTTTTTTCAGGTGTGCAGAGCTCAATGGATGCAAACTGCAAGGATCTACACATAAAGGAGACGTGTTGCCCTGAAAAATGACACGGAAGTACAAAAAGATCAGTAAAGCTCCGCTTAACTGGGTTTTTAAATACTTACGCCTGGTCTGGAGCTTCGGCCGGCGCCCCCGTTGACCCCGTAGTGGAGCTGAGGGTTGGCCTGCAGACGGAGGTCCATGGTGTGAGGGTCAGAGGTCAGCTGGCATGTGGACATCTCATGGAGGGTCCGGTGTTGCTGTGCGGGACTATGACAAAACAAGAATCACATCCGGCCTCGCTCTGAAGAATCAGCCAGTCTTCTTTCCAACGGGTGCCTGGAGACACAGAGGACGGACGAGACGTCAGAAGACAGGAAGAGGTCAAACAAGGTCAGAGCAAAATAAAAGCATAATGAAGTCATCAGAGAGCATCTTCTGAGGGCGGCAGTCTGTGTGTCTAAAGCAGAGCAAGTATTCAGATCTTTAACTAAATTACACAAAGTACAAAGTATTATCATGAAAGTGTACTTAAAGTATCAAAAGTACTCATTGTGTGAGTGATATATTAGTATACATTACATGATTAAACCATCAGTGTTAGAGCAGGCTGCTGAAGCACTCAAGTCAAATACAAGTACTTCAGAATGAGTAAATATGCTCAGTTACTTCACTCTGAGGTTTTACAGCATCACAGCAGAGACACACCTGACGGACAGGTTGACCTGGAACAGGAAGCTGCAGAACAGGCTCCTGCAGCAGAAACCACTGAGCACATTCCTCTGTCATAAAAGACTTCAGGAGGAAAAAATAAAGGTTCCTCGACGAGCCTGAGGCCCAAACGGAGCTGACGAGAGAAACGGTTCAACTGTAGATACGATGAGGCTGAAGTAAAACCAGACCCAGTTTGGGTCAATACGGCACTGACGACGAGTAAAGACCGTAAATTTACCTGGTAACACATGATGTCACCATCAAACCCAAGATGGGCTCCTTTTAACCTTGTTTTTATTCACCCAAATTCAAGCGTCTGGATCATTTTTCAGAGTGTCATCTTTCTGCTGGAGACTCAGCTTCAGTGTTACTGGACCATCATATCCTCCGTCATGTGACTTTTACCCTGCATCTGTGTAATTGATATGAGGTGATTGAGGCCATTAATAACGTATCTGTTCTGCGTCAAAATGAAACCAACAGAGGTCATAGGTTTTTCTCTGACATTTCTCTTTCTGTTATTTGGTCACACACCAAAAACAGTGGAAAGCAACATGCTAAGCAATGCTAAATAAATCTATTTTTCATATGTTAGATGTATTATCACACATGTTTTATAATACAGTATATCTGCAGTGCAGTTCAGGATACACTACATATTTCTACTTTTTATATATATGGCAAACTATATGTTCTGTATATGAAGAGAAAACAGGTGATGGAAAGTAGCTTTATTTTTACTGTATTATATTTTTCTGACATCACTGGAGCAGAGCAGTGATATTTAATGCAGGAGAACATATGTAGAAAAGTGTTAGTCAAAGTATCTGCTGGAGTGTCACAGAAATACAAGACTGAGTTTCTGTGAGTTGAAGAAAAAGGAGGAAAATGAGTAAAATGAAATGTGACTCACCGAATAACTCCACAGATCAGTCATGTTACCTCATCAGTCAGAGGGCCTTTGGTTTTGTCCTCAGACAGGCAGCATCAGCCTCCACCTGAGCGGGAACAGAAGTCTTCTCTGAGTGTCCGGATGCGTCGCGCCGCACCTCCGCTGCTGGAGAGCTCCGCGTGCGTAATGACACCACGGCGGCGCATTACGCACCAATTAAAGCCGCCGAGAAACCCCGCCCACATCCTTCAGGAGGGTGTGTGTGTGTGTGTGTGTGTGTGTGTGTGTGTGTGTGTGTGTAGTCATTCAGGTGTGTAGTCATTCAGGTGTTGGGAGGTGATCATAGTGACACAGTGGAAAGTTATCTCACTCACACCCAGCTGTTTCATTGGGATGGGTTCAGGAGCAGTGGGACATTTAAACTTTGCCCTGTTTTAACGTGATTAACCACAGCACGACTTGTCTCTGACAGCTTTTATTTACGTAACAAATTCAGAGATAGATACCAACTGTCGTTTCCTCAGGGAAAGTAAACCAGCAAACTCAAGTACTGTAGTGGAGTACAAATTTGAGGTACCTGTACTTTACCTGAGTCTTTTATTGTCATGCTACTTTCTACTTTTACTCAGCTATATTCCATTTTGCACTTCGTATTCACTACATTCATCTGACAGCTTTAGGTATTAGCTACTTTACAAATTAAAATATGTTTGCACCGTTTGATGGAGAAAATAATCAGCAGATTATATAAAATCAAATAACATAAATAAACAAAATGTAGATTAAACCATTGCCTTAAGTGTAACCTGAAAACTAACTGACCTACTTACTATAAATTGCAGCTATAAACACACCAGAGTGAACTTGAATACGTGTGAACTTAAAAAAATGAACAGACGCTGTTGATTTGTTTGTTTTGTGCGCCCCCTGCTGGCTGCAGCCGAGTAGAGCAGTCCCTCACACAGCTGTGGTGAGTCCAGCAGTCTGTGGATTCAGGATCTTCTCAGGGAAGATAAACAGTGTCCCTCTGAAGTGTCTGAAAATTAGGCTAAAATCTCTTTCTTCAACAAAGCAGTTAACAAAAGTCTCATACTTTTATTTTTAATACTTTAAGTACATTTCACTGACTGTACCTATATACCTTTACTCAAGCATATAACAGAGTATATTTTACAGTATGGTATTAGTACTTTTTTTTTTTTTTTTTTACTAAAGTAGAGGATCTGAACACTTCCTCCTCCTCTGGTGTTATACACACAAACCTCTAATTTGCCCAGCTTAAAAAGAATGTGATGATTATTGTCTGATTTCCCAGAGGTTCCTGAACGCACCTCCCGTCAGTTGGAGTAACCTGCTCTGCGTCAACAGCCGCTCCGGTGTTCGTTCGTTTGTTTGTTTGACGGGTTGGTTCTGCGCGTTAAAGGGAGGAAGAGCGACCGGCCCGGCTGCCGTCCACAGAGGTCCGGTGAGTCCACGGCTAACACGCTGTTCATGTTGCGGTTGTTATTATCACTATTAGCTAAGTTCGGGGAACTTGCTAGCGTAGCTACATGCAAATGCACCATTATACCTGTGCGCCCATTATCGGACACAGAACCGTCTGTCGCACAGTTTCTCTCTTTTCCCACAATTTAGCGACCGCACACTCTGACTGTCAGCATTTAACCACAGTTTCTGCTATTTGAGTCAGATTCATTACCGACAGAGCCCCCTGTTCCTCGTCAAATTACTGAAATTACCTAGCAGCGGCTGGGCTGTGTACGATGGCCGATAATGGAAACAGGGTTCCCCCCTTATCAGTAATCCTCCAGCACGGGAATAACGGGGATATATCAACGTTTTGGAGGAGAAACACCGGCGTGTTGTTTTTGTAAGTGTTTTGTCATCAACGCTTGATTTATTTCTCTCTCTGTAACACAACATTACGTGTCACAGCTAACAGAAACGCCATAATCACGTCTCTGAATGCACCTGGTGTTATTTAACGTTAGCTAATATGATGCAAACGTCTCGTTAGCGTTAGCTCGACACAGCAACGAAACCTTAGCTGACACACCGTGGAGACGCTGCTTTCATGCATCTTTCATGCGAGCGGTGTCAGATAACAGCCGTTAGCTTTCTAACGTTAGCCGTCTGCCCCCCCGGTAGGTAGCTGCTAGCATGTTAGCCCGCTTGCTAACACTTCACACACGCTAGCCGCGGCTAACCCAGTGCTAGCTGTCACGGCGCTCTGAAACAGGTGTGTTCGTGCTTAAAAACGCAGTCTGCCCGTGATGTTTAAGCCAGATGAGGACATTAACTCAGCTCCAGGTTTGAGTTGAGCCTTTTAGCACACAGATAACATCATAATCAGCTTCACAGGCTGTTTGCAGCCGGCGTCACAGCTGGAAATCATGTGAATGGACAGAGAGGCTGTTGTCGGCGTAAACCGAGTTAGTGTTTATCGCAAACGCTGCAGTTCATGTGCAAAGCTCAGAGTCAGGTTTTTCCAAAATAAACAGTCATGCAGTGTTTTTGTAAATCCTGCAGAAAGGACTGATATGTTGAACTCTTAATGGGTGCAGATGATTTCAAATATCGCTAAATCACGACATGTGACAAACATCTATCTGATGTGGTGAATGACAGTCAGTCTGTTCTTAATTTCAGCTTGACCAGAAGAATTTGAACTGTAGAAATTTGTGTTAAGTAATGATTATTTTCACTGTCAATGAATGGTGCGTTTGTTTTGAGTCCTTATTTATTTGGTCAATAAAATAAAAACAGAGAAAAACAACAAATCCTCACGTGTGAGAAGCTGCAGCTGGAGATGTTTGCATTTGTGCTTAATCAATCACTTCAGCGCTTATCTTCTGAAGATCAACTGGTTGATCTAGTATTACTATCATGGTAGTACTCAGAAGTACGTCCCCCACAGGCTGGTCCCACGCTCTGATCTGTGCACAAAGTGGATCTCTCAAGTGCTTAATGTGAAAGCATTTACCAAAATAAATTAGGATAAAATATGCGATCAAAGAATAAACACATTGGAGGTTCAGCCTCTGATGCTTATCAGTGCACAGCACCACACCAAATAGTACTGCGCTCTGTTTTGGTTTTCTTTGCATTTGTTTTGGGTGTTTTGTGTATTTATTTGAGAGCAGACTGTAGAGAGATGACAGGAAATGAGGCGAGACAGAGGGATGGAGAGCGATGTGCAACGAAGGCGTCGCCTGGAGGTGAACCGGGATGTCTGAACCCTCAGGGAACCCAGAAGGATCATTTTCCATCATTTCTAAATCAGATGTGTTCAGTCACAGATGTCAGGATGTGCAGTGTGTGACAGGCCAGTGGGATCGGGTAGATGAACGTCAGCTGACCCGTCACCAGTAAAGTGTTTACATCAGAAAAGTGGAAACAGCTGATGGTTCATGTGAGCTGCGTCACGGTTTCTGAAAGTCTGCTGCTGAGTTTGAAGCTGCAGCGGCAGGATTGTCCCTGGAAGACAAGGTGTGAGAGACGTCCGGCTGAGAGAGACGAGGCTTTCAGCGTCTGCGTTTGTAGAAGAGTCAGTAGGAACGTCCTTTTCTCACAGGTGACCTGTGATTGGCCAAAGCGTCCCATCACAGGTGGGTTTTCTACAGAGGAGGTGCACCAGTCCAGTTTCCTCTCAGACGACTTGAATGGAAGGAGTTTTCCCCCTAAAATAAACGTCCCGCCCGGCGTGAAGCGCTCCCGTCTGTCGGCTTCGGTTCGCCTCAGTCTGCGTGTTGTGAACCCGGGACGAGCCTCGACCAGGCGGATGGAGAAACTGGATCCACACCCAGCATCCGTCAGTGTCGGGTTACTGCGGGCTCCCAAGAACCGGTCTCCATGGAGACAGGCAGAGGGTCGAGGGCAGGGATTGGTTGGTTTGAGGCGGGTGGGGTTTCACCTGAGTTTGACAGACAGGTGTGAATAGTTCTAAAAGCCGCACTGACGTGTGTGAAGTTGAGTTGTAGTTAAAGATTAATTTAGTTATTGGTTTGGAGGTTGCACATTGATCCTCAGTATTCCACTTCCGTCTTCCTCGTTTGTGATCTTGTTCTTTGTTCAGAAAGTTTCTGGTTTAAATCAGAATTTTTACACTTACAGACTTTCCAGGTTCAAGCTGCACGTGCTGAGAAACATTGAATATGTGTTTGTTATTGTCAACAAATGAAAAGACCGAAATCTGTAGAAATCTGAAGACGTGAATCTTAAAAAAACACCTGACAAATTTATAGTTTGATTCCATAATTTTAGCTTTTGTTAGAGGAAATATCTCAAAGTTCTGAAAACATTTTTTTGGGACTCTCAGCGATGTCCAGCGCTGCGTCTCGCTGGCATTGACTTTTCATTTCTCGAGCATCAGACCTCAAACTACTTAACTCATTTCACTAGATGTGCAGACTGAAATTAAGAAATTTCAGATGCAGTCTGGCACAGAACTCAAAGAACTCATATCTCGGACTGTCCTTGAATGCACCAGCGGTCCCTGCTATCAGCTGCTTTTCCACAACAATGAAATTTGACCAAAACAATGACACAACTGGACTTGAACTCTGATGATCAATCATCTCAAACAAGTCTTGAGATCGTTTTCATTCTGACTGATGTGTGACGTTGAGGACGGACGCGATCTGTAGTTAGACCTGACCGGCTGACGCTTTGACAGACTTTTATTGACAGTGATCAGCAGAGAGACGAGAGACGAGGGACGAGGGACGAGGGTCTTTGTCATGATGACATTATAAAAACAAACTGACCTTGTTCAGCTGCTCTAAAGAAACAGAATGACGTCAGTGTTTCTGACTCACAATGTCTTTATTTGTCTTCAGGTCGCTGATTACAGCTTTTGTGTGTATACTCAGCGGGACACACCCACTTCACACACACACACACACACACACACACACACACACACACACACACACCAGGCTGAGCAGGTGGGACAGGTGTGTTGTTAAAACACTGTGCTGAGGCAGGCCGAACAAAGAGAGGACAGATTATTTCAAGAACAACGACGACGATGATGATGATGATGATGATGATGANTGTCTGTCTCTCTGTCTGTCTCTCTGTCTGTCTCTCTGCAGGCTGTATGATGTCTGAGAGCAGCTGCTATGGCCTGCAGCGGCGGTCAGACCAATGCTGAAACTCTGGAGGGGTTCCATGAGGTGAACCTGGCCTCGCCCACCACACCTGACCTTCAGGTAGGTCTGCTTTCAACCTATCACCTCCTCAGCAGGTAGAGCTCCATCGTTCGGCGTCTTTTATGACGGCGGCGTTGTTGCTGGTGTTTCTCAGCCTCTCACGGTCGACAGATCCAGCTGATGAGTCAGGAAACACGGCGCCCTGCTAACGCTCGCTGCTTGTTTTTGTCGTCCCGCAGAACCAAGCGGAGCAGCGCCCCCCCGCCCGACACAGCACCCCGCCCACCTCGCTGTACCGCACCCACTCGCTGGGAGCGCCCCCTCCTGGCCTCCCCGCCTCGCTGCGGGCCGACCAGCTCCCCACGCAGCCGGTTTACTCCACACCACGACACAGCCACAATGGAAGGTGAACAAAGCTGAACCTGAATGTCTGAAAATTAAATAATGAACCACAAATCAACCGGAAGCTGCTCTGATCATTGATTAGTTATTGGCTTTAGAGGCAGAATATTGATGAAACCTGCAAGTCTGCTCGAACAAAAAGGATCTTTACTGACTGACCGACAATCAGCTGTGATCCACACCTGACCGCTGTCGTTTCCATGGTTAAGTGTGCCAGGCCAGGAGGCGGAGTCGGCTGATGGCAACTTCCTGTCTGGGGAGGACGGGGAGGAGTGCAGCGCTTTGAGTGACAGCCTGTCGCGGCTGCGCAGCCCGTCGGTGATGGAGGTCCGAGAGAAAGGATACGAGAGGCTGAAGGAGGAGCTGGCCAAGGCCCAGAGGGTAGGACACACACGCACACGCACATGCACACACACACGCACACACACACACACACACACACACACACACACACACATACATACATACATACACGCACACTGACGCACAGATACACACAGACGCAAACATGGCCTCTGATCTTAAGCTGAAGGAATTTTAAGTTGAATGTGAGTGTGTGTGTGTGTGTGTGTGTGTGTGTGTGTGTGTGTGTGTGTCATTCACTCATTCCATTGATTGACATCATGTAAAAAACTTTATTTAAATGCTTTTTTGTACATTTATGATTTAAGATGAAAGGATGATTTACTCCTCAAACATATTTCACTGATTTTTATTTCTTCATCTCTTTGTTTGTCGTCGCCACTCTTTGATTTTCTTTTCATGTGTTCATTTGGTGGTTGTTTTTCTGTTTGTGTGTGTGTGTGTGTGTGTGTGTGTGTGTGTGTGTGTGTGTGTGTGTGTGTGTGTGTGTGGAAGGAGCTGCTGTTGAAGGATGAGGAGTGTGAGAGGTTGTCTAAAGTCAGAGATCAGCTCGGCCAGGAGCTGGAGGAGCTCACCGCCAGTCTCTTCCAGGTCGGTCCGCCTCCTCTCCGTCTGTCCGTCTCCTCTGCTTCCTGTTTCCTGTGTCCTGTTTCCCTTCCTCGTGAGGCAGCGGCCAGACAGAAACCGGACCGAAAAAATGAAATGATTGACACGGACTTGAGACAGAGGCGGGACAAAGTGTGAAGCTGTGGTTTAGTGAAGTTTTTGTGAACTGCTTCCTGTTTTATTGTGAAATCCACAGATGTTTCCCGTTGACATCAGTACATTTCAAGAGTGCTCCACAGATTCATCATTTCACTCCTGGAACACAAATCTGGCTCCTACATTACCCACAATGCAACTCAACCGCAGAGATTCAGCTGCAGTGATCGATTTAGCGACTGAAAGAAAATTAATCAGCTACTGATTATTGATGATAATGATCAATGTTTCAGTCATATTACACTTAAAATCAGATGTCTGACACGTGAGCGTTGGCGTTTTTGAATCACATTGAGCTGAAAGTCGTCTGCAGAGACCTGCTGGGCTCAGGTCGCCTCCAGAACTTCCTGTCGGTGCTGGAGTTCAGGGAGCAGAGCGAATCTGTCCGGCTGGCCTTCACAGCGTGTCCTTCCTTTCCTCTCCACAGTCCTCCTCCTTGTCCTCGTCTCACTCTTTTCCTCGTGGACGGTGCTGGGACTCTTTCCTGTGTGTGTGTTTTAGAAGCAGCCAAACAGTTTTAACAGGCTGAGCTTTACTTTATGTTACCGTCCTTTGAACACATGTTGAGTGTGCGTAGACGCTGCTTCACGATCAGAATTAAAACTAAAATCCCAACACACACATCATGACTTTCAGAAATATCTAACTGTGTGTGTGTGTGTGTGTGTGTGTGTGTGTGTGTGTGTGTGTGTGTGTGTGTGTTTTCCAGGAGGCCCACAAAATGGTCAGAGAGGCCAACGTCAAACAGGCGAACGCTGAAAAACAACTGAAGGAAGCTCTGGGCAAGGTGACAACTGAACACTGAACGTCTCACATCTGACCTCATGTCAGATCTGAACGCTGACACGAAACACACACGATGTCATCACGTCTGATGTCATCACGTCTGATGTCATCACGTCTGATGTCTGTCGTGACTTAGAAATCACAGACAAGCTTCAGAAGTTGCCTGAGAATCATCACGTTTTTAAGTTGTCTTCAGTCCAAAGTGCTCCAGTGACAGTGACGTCCACGAGGACGCTGCGGACAGGAGCTGCTAACAGCTAATCCGGCTAACTGCTAATGCTGCCAGTTTGCCAAAATGTGATCAAATACACGCTAAAAACACGGAGCTCAAAGGAGAGCTGACATCACAGCTGGCTTTCATTTTTCTGTCATCACACTGTTTGTTAGCGTTAGCATGCTTCCACCTGTCAGATCAGCAGAAACAGCTCTTCCTCCTCCTCTTCCTCATCAGATCGACGTCCTCCAGGCGGAGGTCCAGGCCCTGAAGACGCTCGTGCTCTCCTCTCCCACCTCCCCCCTGGGCGAACTCCCCCCTGCAGGAGCGGTGGGAGGGGGGGTGAAGACTCCCTTCAGAAAGGGCCACAGCAGGAACAAGAGCACCTCCTCGGCCGTCCTGGGCTCGCAGCCCGACCCGTCGGCCACGCAGCCCATCGTACGCGAGTGCAGAGAGGTAGGAGGCCGCGGAGTTGATGTCCACAGGTGGAAGGTGTTCGGACCAAAGCCTCTAATGTCTCTGTGTGATGTGAACCTGTGCACCTGTGCAGGTGGACAGTCAGCTGTTCAGCGACTTCAAGGCGTGGAAGGAGGAGCCGACGCTGGACCGGGGCTGCTCCTTCCTGGAGAGGGTTTACCGCGAGGACATCTACCCCTGTCTCACCTTCAGCAAGAGCGAGGTACAGAGGGACGCACGTCATGACACGCCTGACTGAGACCGGAGGAGCGTCTCTGTTTTCAGTGTTAAAACGGGACGCCGCTCATTTAACGTCCTTCATCGTCCTCTCGTCCCTCAGCTGGGTTCGGCCATCTTGGAAGCCGTGGAGCAGAACACGCTCAGTGTGGAGCCGGTCGGTTTCCAGCCGCTGCCTGTGGTCAAAGCCTCGGCGGTGGAGTGCGGAGGACCAAAGTGAGACCACACACACACACACACACACACACACACACACACACACACTCTCACTCTTCCTCCTCCTCATCAAGCTTTCACTCTTTCATCATCATCTCTCCATCTTCCTTCAATCTCTTCTGTAGTGGGCGAATGGCCGAGCTCGTCACGTAAGTCTGACACTCTCTCTCTCTCTCTCCCTCTCTCTCTCTCTCCCTCCCCCGTCTTCCTCCCTCTCTCTCTCTCTCTCTCTCTCCCCCCCCTTCCTC